>CM038792.1:248463830-249063830 GCA_021764765.1 Vicia sativa
TAACGAAAATTTGCCGATTTGGGAAGCCGACTGAGAACATGGGATCCTCATAGGCGTAAGGCATTCGGAAATTCTTCGCCTTTTCTTTATCCAAGTGTAGGTTTCCATGGCTACACAATTCTTTTGCCTTACCTTTCTTTCTATGATGCCGTTTAATCATCCTAGCCTTCAATCCTTGGGAATTTCTCCTTCGTGATAGAAGTAGTCACCAGAAACCGGAGGTTTACCAATTCATGATCCGGAATGACGCTTGCTAGGAATGGTTGTAGTTGATTCCCCTCTCGTACCAATGAGAGGCACGTTGGCAAATTCTCCACAGCTCTCAATGATTTCCATCTCATTGTTTGCCAAGGTATACCAATGGATATCGTCTGCTGTAAGAGACATGAGTCTTCCGACCAATGCCACTCGCCTTTGTTTTCACGGAAGATAGGAGATTTAGGCAGGTGTGAGACAATCCATTTGAAAAAAAGAGGTACACAACACACGATAGTTCCGTCTCCTTGACGATTCCTATGATGAATAGAGACGCACGTATCACCGCAGTGGTGGGAACAGATTTCCAATCGAAGATCCTTATGCGCTGATATCAACGAAATTTGGGACGCTGGGAAACAACACCAATCCATAGAAGCTAAAATAGCTTCAAAGGCTACCAGAGAATTTGAGAGCCTTCTCCATTAGGAACTTTGAGGTCAGTCCTAAGAGTTTTCCTCTCGTAGTTAGGTTTTTGTCTATCTGTGTTTTTAAATGAGTCATTGTTGCAATGACTTGTGACTTAGGAATGGCTTCAAACCATTGAAAGGCACTTTATCCGATAGATCCATTCCTAGATACGCACTCTCCAAAGTAGGCATCAACCGGTAATCGTGGAAAGTGAAGCATAGATCGGATCAGAATTGAACGGTTTTGAGAAGTCCATCGACGCAATGTTCAAAGAGTTAAAAGAGTTCCATAGCTTTTCTAAACCGGATCTTCTACCAAGGATGCTAACTCTTTCAACTTTCCGTCAGAATCCTAAAACTGTATCTTTGGTGAATCTTCCTCCGACGTCCATCACTTAACCTAAAATATTTTACAAAGAAACATTCTAAATTCTTTGAAATGGAGAGAAATGAAGTTTTTTTTTTTTGAATGAATGCATGAATGCGTAAAACATGGTTAGTAGTTATACACACGGCAAGCGTCAAGTCACGAGCATGAAGCCAACGATAAGAATCAACGGGTTAAGTTCTAAGGGCTTATTCATCGGAATCGGGTTCTACCGATAATACAAAGCTCAATACCCCTTCAAAACATTATTGATTTGGTGAATACTGATGGTCCAATAATATTTTCAAGAGAAACTCCTGATCGTAGTATCGCATGACAATTACTCTAGGCTTACACCCAATAATCTCTTGACACATCCTAATGGCTGTATGGTTATGTGTTCTACACCACTCACTTCTTAAGTTCTCCTGAAAATACAAAGGCTCTTCGCAATTACTTGCTTAAACACAATACCTCAAGACAACCTCCAACGGGAAATATTAACTTTGAAAGCATTGATCGCTCACGATTAATACCTCCACCTAGATCTTAAAATGTTTTTAACCGGGTTAGATTTCTTCCATCGTGAAATCGTGAAACACACAATAAAGAAAACAGAATATGCAAAATATGAAAAGCTTATCCCTTTCTTTTCTTTTGAAAACAAAAAAGCTTGCGTCTCGGCGTAGTAACGCGCTTTTTTGAAAATCAAAGTTTCAACGCATCTCCCCGTACAGAGTCGCCATTTTCCCGTTTCGCGCAAAGGTGACGTGCTCGAGGATGCGAACGAGTTCGGATCTTCTCGGCACGCAACGATTTAAATCTTTGATTTGTTTATAAAGATGCCGCGAGCATCGAGCTTTATTATTTTCAACACAAGAAAGATGATTTAATGATTATGAAAAGGGAAAATGAAATACCTCAATTGATATTGGTATGCGAATTAACTAGCGCAAACTAGACATGACGCATCGGGGAGATTCTGAGTAAGGGGATTGGTATATAAAGGGAATAGATGGAGCATCCTAAATATATGTAGTTATCTACAGCTTTATATATGAATATGTTTGATATGTCAGTGTTTTTAATTGCTATTTCTATGATTGGGAGTTTCTCCTTTGGGATTTTAAGAAATGATTATGTGGGATTCTAGGTTTTGTTATTATTGTGCTCGCAAAGATCTCAGGATCTTCTGCATACATATCCCCTAGTGGGAATCAGAGCATTTGTAGCTCGGATCTACAGGTTCTATGGTTTGTTTGGTCCGAGGAGATAGAAATTTGCTCGGCAAGGATGAGACCTTGTGCCTACGTATTCTCAAAAGGATGTTGAGAAAGTCGAGCAATCGTAGTTCCCACTTATGCTAGTGGAAAGCAACGGGATGTTAGTAAGAGATGCAGAATGTCATCTTAATGAAAAATGTATCTAATCTATTTCATCACATACATTTTTGAAAAGTTTGATTGATTAAAATCTTTCATCGTAAGTATTAGGTGTTTTGCTTGAGTGTACAAGCGTTACCACTACATGTTTAAGAAAGATGTTTGAAAAGATGATTGAATCTTTTAACTGAAGTATTGGGTGTTTTGCTTGAGTGTACAAGCGCTACCACTTCATCGTTAATAGATGTTTTTGTTTGAAAAGAGTTTAAAAAGTTTGAAAAGTGACTGTGATGTGATGTAATGGAGATACTTCTTCCATAGAGATGATAAATGTCTAAATCTCTTAGGAGAAATTGATTGGATTAAAGGGATGCTTTTAAGAAGCCCGTGGGTCCTTGTATTGTTAGCCCAAGAGGAGGCATTCCGAGGGTCATCGAGGGTCATCGAGGGTCCTTGTAAGCTCAAGAGGAAGCTATATAGGTATGGCTTTGGCTTGAAAGGATTTCACCGAGAAACCATCCTTTTCTCGAATAAGAGCAACTTCACCGGAAATTTTACTCTTGAGGAATTTTGAAAGTGATTTCACCGAGAAACCATCCTTTCGTGGTTCTATCTTAGCTGGTGATTCTTTGTATTGAAGCCCAAGAGGAGACTATTAAGAGATTTCCGCTCTTTCATTGTATGATGCCCAAGAGAAGGCTAAACTCAATGAGGAGTTCTTTTGAACGGCCCAAGAAGAGGCTGACTCAACAGGGAGTGTTGTCTTATATGAAGCCTAAGCGAGGCTAACTCTCGGGGAGAGTTTCTTTGTACAAAGCCCAAGAGAAGGCTGACCCACGCCGGGGATAAGTTATCTTGTATGAAGCCCAAGCGGAGGCTAAACTCAATCGGTGATGAGTTGTCTTGTATGAAGCCCAATGAGGCTAACTCATGCTGATGATGAATTGTCTTGTATGAAGCCCAAGCGGAGGCTAATGTGGGAACCTATTGATTAGTCTAATTTATGTTATTATTAGACGTGTTGTATAAACAAATGTATGTTCACAGGAGTTTATGAAGGAAATATAAACAATGCATGATGTTTATTTACACAGCTTTATGAAATATAAACAAGTGTCCGTGAAACGAACGCTTAAAACGAGCGTAACTTGATTATTCACAAGTTTGAACTGTACAAGGAAATGAATATGTACACGAACGAAGTTTTATGTATGCATAAAGATGGATGTACATAGAGGGGTTGGACTTACACCGTAAAGAGAGGCCCATTGATTTGAAAAGCTTCACAGGAATAATGCTCCTTTCAATACCAATGGTATTCAGGTAAAATGCATGATGAAAAGAAATGATTGATCAAAGTTTATCTCAGAAAAGGTATTTCAAGAGTATAGTATTCGATATGTATGTGATAAAAGTTTTGAAAAAGTATCTGTTATGTACGATAAAAATTTGTATGTGTTTGGAAAGTTTTGATATGTACAAAGAAATATGTACATAAAAGAATGTTGGGACTTACACGTGATGGAGGCCCATTGGTTTAAAAGAAATCTGCTCAGAGAAACCTTCCTTTAGAACCAATGGATTCGGCGATAGACAAACGAATGAAAACAAATGAAAGAAAATTTGTTTATGTTTGAATATTGACAAAGATGTTTTGAATATGTACAAATAAAGCTAAGTATGTACATAAAGGGTGGGACTTACATTAAGGGGCCCATGATCGATCGAGAAATTCGAGAAAGACGAATCGGGTTTTATCGTTTTGAATTGGATCGATTATGGTAAAAGATGCAAGTTTTGATGAAAAAAGTTTTGAAGAATGATTTGAAAATGTTTTGAAGGGTGAAGTTTATTTGTGAGAAGTTTTGAAAAGAATCGGAAGTCGAAAACTTGAAAAAATTCACCTTTTAAGGAGGTTTGAAAAGTGCTCAAAACATCGCCGCTCGATTAAAAATTAATCAGATGAAAATATTTTTTTGATTTTTTTGACATAATCATAAAATATATATATTAAATGACAAGTGTGCAAAAAATCATCTCAAAATGAGAAGTTTTGATTGGTTAAAAAAAATTGTTGAAGTTTGATAAAAAAACATGAAAATATTGAAGTTTTGTGAAAAAAGAGAAAAAGAATGGTCTTCTTGGTTTTGAACCCATGACCTTTGAGCGGGACGCGGCGAAAACACTAAGAGCAAGCCAGGACCACTAGACCAAACGTGCATCCGTGTTCGTGGATTAAAACACGTGTAGACAAGCGTTGGATTGTTTGAATTTTTGAAAATGAAGAACAGAACACGCGCCAGTTCGGTTCATGTTTTGATTTTCGAATCAATTCAACCTAAAATCTTTGTTTCTCAACCAAATGGCATGATGTAAAAACCAAACTTGATCGATTTTGCCACGAACATGATAGTAGATGTTAATTTCATTTATATTCGCCTATCATGTTTTATTTTCTCGAAAATGAAGAACCCTAGAACCTAAAATCCAAATTAAATGATGTTTGTTCAATGATTCTTGGATTTGTTTGAGGGTTAATGTTCAGGGGTGCGTAAAGAGATCGGCCGTGAGTTTTTCCAATTGAATCAAAGAATTATGATATCACGCTCATATGTATACCGAAAAGTTGAGATCGATTTCGATGCCGAGTGTTTCCAGTTGCTATTTCTTGATCATTTAAGCTTCATGGCATGTATGGATGCCGTGAGGATAGCTTGCTTGCTTGAACTTGCTTCAATCACTCCACTCAAGTCAACCTGCAATCAGCTCAACAGGAACTCGAAATTGATGTTAATGGAGTTATGATTGTCGTTTTGTTTTGGATCAACTCCATGATGTTCATGGAAGGTGTTTGGATCATTAGAACAACAATTTCTCCACCAAACTTGAAATTCGATTCTAAGCTTGAAGTTTTGAAAATGGAAATTGAAACTTTCAATTGCTTTTAGTTTGATTTTAAGTTTGTAACATGTTTGTTAATGATTATGGAACATGTTAGACACCAAAGAACTTCACGATTTTCACCGATTTTATAAATTGCAAGTTTTTCAAAAGTTTATCATGTTTCTTGATTTTGAAGAAAGAAAAGAGAAAGCATGATTCTTGCAATGCTTTGGTGTGCATTTCTTGAATTTGTGATCAATTTATAGGCAAAGAGTTCTGAAATGTTAGGCAAATGTCCATGGCATTTTGTGATTCAAAGCTTGCTTAAGGGCAAGATTGTCTTTGGCTTTTGAAAAGGAAGGTTCCTTTTTACCATGTGCAAATTATTCAACTTGATCCAATCTCTCAATTATCACTTCTTACTGATGTTTATCAGTTTGATGAGTCATTTTGGCAAGGTGGAAAGCTTCTAGAACAAGAAAATGCAAAATGACCTATAATCTTGATGTTTTGACTTTGAAAATCAAATGTCATGGAGCCTTATGTTTCAATTTCAAAGACATAGCTAGCCTCCATGGATTTGAGAGTTCTTGGACATTTTGGAAAGATCTTTCCACAAGCTACAACTTTCATGTTTTGAGTTTTTTCAAATTCCAATTGGAACTTGGTGAAAAAATGGCTTGAAGTTTGGAAAAAATGAGAAATTTCAACACTTAGAAATTTTTCTAAGTTATAGAAATTTTGACTTTTTGTTGACTTTTCCAAATTCTTTGATTTTTTATGATCATGATGGATCATTTGAAGTATTTTGATGATTGAAAAAGTTTTGTTTTGAAAAATTTGACCAAAAGTCAAAGTTTGACTTTTCTGTGCAGATGAAATTTCATCAGACGTTTCTGAAATTGACTGATGAATTATGTGAACCTCTGTGATGTTTTGGAACCAGAAATTAGGTCAAGAGGTTGTATCTAAGATATAATGACCAATCTCTATCCAAAAAAGTCATTCACTGCTCAAAAAATCAGAGAATGCCTATGCTCGACTAAACCCTAATTGGTCGATCCTCGATCGATCTGAGAAAATTTGATACCTGAGGATTTAAGGTTGAAGATTTGATCAAGATAGATCAAATGGAGTGAGAAAATCTCAAACCCTAATTGGTTAGCACTTGAATCAGATGAAAATCTGATGAAACCCTAGTTTTGACCTGTGAGTGCTATACTCGATTAATGCTATCGAATCATAGTTATGCAATGATGCAAATGTATGGTGGTATATTAGGTCAAAATTTGGGGTATGACAGATGCCCTATTTAAGTTTCTTTAATCGAGAGATGAAGATGAATATCTTCGCTTTGATAGGTGTAAAGATACTTAAATATCGAATACGAAATTTGGACCTAAAATACCAAAAGATGCGGATGATGCAAAATGATTAAAAAAGTTTTACCCTAAAGATATCAAAGAAATGACATGTGAAGGGAAAAATTTAGAATACGTCCCCGACGGGGAAAGAATGATTCACGTATGTGAATGTTTGTTTCACTTTGGAACGGAGAGATTACCTTCACGCCCCTTGTGACAATGTTTAAGGTAAGTGATGATATTACCAATTATCACTGTGATAGTTTATGGTAATGGGTTTTGAAGATGTTACCAATTATCAAGGATAACTATAACAAGGTAAATCTTTGAAATGAGTTGTTGCGATTCAATTTTGTGAATAACAGATGTGTTCTATCCAGAATGAACTGGAGAGAAGTTAATCAAGACATTGTTCGATGAGATTATCTCATTGGGGAATGTGATAGAAGAAGAAAATGCATTTCTGTTGGGGATTCCGGAAAAGGAAGACATATCCTTTTGTTTGGGAATACTCCGTTGGGAAACAAAAAAAGAGTATCTTTTCTGTTTGGAGATATTCTACTGGGGATATGATATACTCGTATGAGTATATATATAACCAGTGATTTGGAAGCAAACATTTTGAGAGATGCAAAAAAAATGCAATGAATGATGCTATTATGTATGAATGTCATGAATGTTATATGCATGCTAACAATACTTGACAAAGACACTAAAGGGATATTTGGGAAAAGGATTGCGTCACAGTTCGAACAAATACTTGGTGAAAATTGCAGCAATGGTGCAGATATTCACTAATGAAGAATTTGAGTTGCATGCTTTAAACTTTCTGAGAAAGGCTTTTCATTGGCAACTGGGTTGGGGATTATTTTTGATAAGAATACCGTCCTTTGATGATTCCTGATGAGGAGAAGATCGTGTGAAAGCGACTCCATCGGGATCAAACACTCGGAGAAAGCTTGAAGTTATTTCCGTGTTCATAGTTTCAAAGGAGAATTTTGCTTTTGTTTCAAAATTTTGAAAGTAAAAATTCATTTAAAACATTTTAGTTTCAAAAAGTGATTTTCACAATAAAAGCGTTATTTTGCAAAACAGAATAAAGTAGGAATTGCAAACAAAAGGCACAAGGCTCAAATTTATTGAATAGAATGGTAATCAGCCAAAGGCGTGATTCCATGAACTATTTACAGAAGTTGGAAATGATAATTTATTAGAAAAGGCTACATTGAAAGCAAACCACTACTATCCCTAACAACTTTGAATTCCAACCGTGCTTGTTGCTTCGTAAGAGTTGATTGAAGATCCGTTGATGGAAGATTCTTCATGTGGACAAAATACGATCGATCGCAGCTTACTTTGTCGCTTTTGTATCCTTTGTTTTGCCTAGATCGCCTTTTCGTGTTTCGATCTATCGTGATAATTTCGCTTATTGTCTCTAATTTTGCCTGGATCGCCTTTTCGAGTTTTCAATCCACCGAGACGCCTATTTTGCCTAAGCCGCCTTTTCGGGTTTTCGACTTACCGAAATGTTTTATTTTTAGACAAAATATTTTTGATCAGGCAAGATTCACAGGATACGGAGTTCATCGGCCCATGGTTGTGAGAGTCATAGCACCGCAGAGAAGCTTCTTTTGACGATGTATGGGCCTTCGAATTAGGAGTCCATTTGCCCTCGAATCGCTTGAAAAGATGAATCTTTTTAAGCACGAGGTCGCCTTCTCGGAATTCACGAGGTCGGACCTTTTGTCGAAAGCTTTTTCATTCTTCTTGATAGAGTTGTCCGTGACACGAGCGCCGTCGTGCTTTTCTTCAATTAAGTTCGCTTGGTCGATCTCGCTTTGACACCATTCACCTCGATAGTTTAGTTTCCATGAGAACTCTCATTGACGGGATTTCAACTTCTACGGGAGCACTTCCATGCCGTATACTAGAGAAAAGGAGTTCCCGTTGAAGTGCGATCAAGTACGATACCCATGCGAGCAAATGGCGATTCATGCCGCCTTTGTAAGTGATGACCATTTTCGGACAATCTTTTGATGTTTTTGTTGTCGCTCAACGGCGCCTGCTCATCTTTGGCCGGTAAGGAGACGAGTTATGATGCTCAATCTTGAATTCCTCACACAGTTCTTTCATCATTTTGTTATTCAAGTTAGATCCATTGTCAGTAATGATCTTACTTGGAATTCCATATCGGCAAATGAGGTTGTTCTTGATGAACCTCACAACCACTTGTCTTGTGACGTTGGCGTAAGATGCTGCTTCGACCCATTTGGTGAAGTAATCAATAGCCACCAGAATGAAGCGATGTCCGTTGGACGCTTTTGGTTCAATCATTCCAATCATGTCAATGCCCCACATGGAGAACGGCCACGGAGAGAGAGAACGTTGAGTAGAGTCGGAGGCACATGGATCTTATCTCGCATAGATCCGCACTTGTGACATCTTTTGACGTGTTTGTAGCAATCGATTCCATCGCTATCCAATAGTATCCCGCTTAAGATCTTTCTCGACATTGCATGCCCATTTGAATGGGTTCCAGGACCCTTCATGCACTTCATGGATGATCGTGTCCGCTTCTTCTGTCGACGATCCGAGCGTAACCATGTCGAAGTTTCTTTTGTATAGAATATCTTCATTGAGGAAGAAATTCGAAAGCCTCCTTAGAGTTTTCTTATCTTTACGATGCCCCGAGGGTACTCGTGTTTGAAGGAAACGCTTTGATGTCGTGGAACCACGGCTTATCGTCAAGACCGCTTCGCCAAACACATATGCAGGTCTTTCAAGACGCGTCGATGCGACTCGGGCATATCATTCCAATCATTGACTTTGAATAGGAAGATAGAGTAGCCAAGGCGTGCCATCCGATTTTGATCTCGAGGGATATGATGCAGCTTCAACTTTGTCAAGAAAGTCAACAACCGCCTCGCATAATCTCTGAAGGAATTAGACCAAGATGATGAGTTTCATACTTGTCTTTAATTTGATTGATCACAAGGGTCGAGTCTCCATATATATCAAGGATCTTGATCCTCAAGTCGATGGCTTCTTCAATACCCATGATGCATGCTTCATATTCCGCTATGTTGGTGCAATCAAATAGCATCGGCGGAAAACGGATATGAGACCCTCGAGTAATGATGATCGCCCAATTCCATTGCAAAAACATTTACACCATCAAGACTAGGCCCATCCGACTGGATCCGGTCCTTCTCCCGTAGTGGTTCGTCACAATCTTTCATCTTCAAGTACATAACATCCTCGTCGGGAATTCAACTGAGATTGATATTCATTGAGGGTGATAAGCCAAGTGATCGAAGAATGCTTCCTTTAACCGCTTTCACGCGGTATTGATGTCATATTCGGATAGTAGCATTTGCCATCGAGATTCTCCGGTTAAGGTGTTTTCAAATACGCATTTGATAGGATCCATTTTGGATATTAACCAAGTAGCGTGATTGATCATGTATTGGCGAAGACGCTTTGAAGCCCATACCAAAGCGCAGATGTTTTCGAGCATGGAGTAACGAGTTTCACGCCCTGTGAACTTCTTACTCGTGTAGTAGATGGCATGCTCCTTCACCGGTTTCGCCTTGTTGTCCAAGCACGCAGCCTATGGACTCTTCTAGTACGGTAAGGTATATGATCAATGGTCTTCCTTCCAATCGAGGATCAAGATTGGTGGTTCCGATGGTATTCTTTGATACTGTCGAATGCTCTTTGGCAATCTTTGTCCACACTACCTTTTGATCTTTGCGCAGAAGTTTGAATATCGCCCGTGTAGCGCTATCCGAGAGATAAACCGAGATGTAATTCAACCGTCCGAGAAATCCTCTTACTTGCTTTTCCGCACGTGGCGTAGGCATTTCTAATAGCCTGACTTTGTCGTGGTCGACTTCAATTCCTTTTGACCGACGATGAAACCTAGGAGTTTTCCGATCTTACCCCAAAGGTACATTTGTTGGGATTCAGACGGAGCTGAAACTTCCTTAGTCGTTGAAACAACTTTAAGAGATAGTTTATATGTTCTTTATGTGGACTTTGCTATCATGTCGCCCACGAGACCTCGATCTCTTTATGCATCATATCATGAAAGAGTAGTCATTGCCCTCCGTAAGTTGCGCCCCGCATTCTTTAATCCAAATGGCATTACCTTGTAGTAAAGTGCCCCATGGCGTGATGAAAGAGGTCTTCCATGTCTTCGAGCCATTCCGATTTGATTATAACCGAGAAACCATCCATGAAGGAAAAGACGTTGAATTTGGCCGCATTATCCACTAGCATGTCGATATGCGGAAGTGGGAAATCGCCTTGGACTAGCTTTGTTCGATCTCTGTAGTCAACACACATTCCGACCTTTCCATCTTCTTGGATACAGTACTATGTTGGCTAGCCATTGAGGATACTGTAGTGACAAGGAAACCAGCGCCGAGTGTTTTTGAACTTCCTTTTTGATTTTCTCACCATTTCGTGATGAACTCTCCTCCTTGCTTAATCATGACATTCCGTTTTAACGGCAAGTGATGCTCTACTATGTCGGTATCCAAACCCGGCATGTCTCGTAGGACTAAGCAAATACATCAACGTATTCTTTGAGAAGACTTATCGGCTTGCCTTTGACACCGCTGCTGAGTGAAGTCGATATTTACCTTTTTGCGCCTTCCTCGTAACCCAAGTTGATTGTTTCTAGAGGTTCTTTGTGAGGTCGGATGATCCTTTCCTCGTGCTTTAGCAATCTAGAAATTTCATCCGGATCTCTTCTTCAACTTCTTCTTCAAAGAACTTCGCAGGGATTTTAAAGTTGAGAGAGCGAGAGTTAACGCTTTCAATGGGTTTGTCCATTTGTTTAATCTGCATTTTGATTTATGTTCGATTAAAAAGTTTTTACCATCATTTTTTTTCGAAAGTTAATGTGAAAAGTTGCGATTAATTTTTCATTATGATTTTTTTTTTTTGAAGATTTTTTTTTATCGTGTTTTTTAGGATTATCATTTCAAAAGGGTAAAATGAAAATAAATACGAGAGTGGAAACAAACAACGATTTTATTTATGTTTCACAATATGAACAGGGCCCTAAAATATAAACTCATTTGTCTTGGGCAAGACAAAGAGAAATTATTTAAAAGCTAAACCTTATAAACATCTCTTCGCTTTGGGCGCGAGAGTTCAAAACAAAAAGCAAAGATAAACTACTTAGAGCTATGAACATTAGTCCTAACTTCAACAGTTTCCAATAGTGACGAACTCCTTGAAGTCGAGGTACTCGGTAATTTTCCCTTGGTTTAACCTCGAGTAAACTTTAATTGCTGGTCGAAAGGTGCTTTGAAGACTCGGACGATAGCCTTTGGTGTTGTTAAAGCAATCTTCTTGATTAATGATCGAAGTATGAGAGATAGCCTTTGTACTTCCTGTTGATCTTTGTGTTGAATCGATGTTCCTTCCGTCTTGGAGTGAAGAGACTCGTTGTCACGACACTTTCCGCATCGTATCCCGAATCATACTCTTGATCTTCAGTGATCATGTTGATGTAGTGGTAACCGTGATCCGCTTGGTGAAATCCACGACGTGTTGAAATAGAGATCTTCATTTGGGACCTCGACCGTTGATTAGTTTGAGAAGACGAGTATTCTCTTCCGATTGACTAGGGTAGTCAAAGTCATCACCCCATCCCGTGGGTTGGATATCTTCGATCCGGATTTTCGAGCTTTCGCGCAGAGTATTTCACCATGTAGTCGATTTGCCACTTGGTTCTCCCAAGGTATCCCAAACTTCAATAGGACTGTGGATTTTCATGTTGCAGTGGACATGTCTTTGAATTGATCCGCGGTGCATATGATTCCTCTTGAGACACATACTGTGGCTATTCAAATAAGTGCTCCATTCTTCAGATTCAGATGGATCATCTTCATCCTCTTCAATGGTTACAACATTAACCTCTTGCGGAACAGGGTTTAAGAAACCTCCGCTATGAAATACTTCCTTGATCAGGGGAAGTGCTTCATCTTTCTCTTGTTTTTTGTAGAATACAGGTGTGAACCCGAGTCCGGTTTTCATTTCATTCTTGACAGGTTTGATAACTTGTCCCCATCCTCGAGTATTGCCATCTTTCACCATTTGTGCCGCTTCTTTATATGAAGAGATAGATGATCTATTTTTAGTAGATTCATCTTCTAACGGATTTTCTGGGAGATGCGGCGCTTCAATGTCATTAGCAGTGATGAAGGAGAAACTGGATAGATGACTTACAAGTAAAGCTTGTTCACCGCTGATGGTCACCAACTTTCCATTTACTGTGAATTTTAATTTCTGATGGAGAGTAGAAGTTACTGCCCCTGCATCGTGGATCCAAGGTCTTCCTAGCAAGCAACTATACGCAGCTGGTACGTCCATGACTTGGAATGTAATTTTGAAAGTGTGAGGGCCAATTGTCATTGGGAGATCAACTTCCCCAATAACTGACTTTCTCGATCCATCGAAAGCTCTTACTATGATGTCGTTGAACTTCATTGGCGTTCCTTTGTAAGCTAAACGAGCAAGCGTCGTTTTTGGCATTACGTTTAAAGACGAACCTGTATCCACCAATACATTGGATAGGGAATCTGACTGGCAAATCATCGAGATGTGCAAGGCCAAGTTATGATCTTTCCCTTCTTCCGGAAGTTCTTCGTCACTAAAACTCAGATTGTTGCAGGCTGTTATGTTGGAGACGATCCCTCCAAATTGGTTTGTAGTCACATCGTGATCCACATAAGCCTGGTCTAGTACTCTCATCAAAGCTTCTCGGTGAGCTTCAGAGTTAAGGAGTAAAGAAAGTATTGAAATTTTTGAAGGAGTCTGCATCAATTGGTCTACGACTCGATATTCGCTCTTCTTGATTAGTTTCAGTATCTCGTCAAAGTCTGAGTTGATGTTGGTTCCATCAGTAGAACCAATGTTTGTACCTGGGTTAACAATGGGAATCGCAGGATTCTCGAGGATATGTTAACTTGGTTTTGTTTAACAATGGAGTCAAGGCGATTTTGGTGGCAATGGAGCGCGTACTCGCCCACTTCGCTATTTCGTCCGATTGCTATATTGACATTAGCTGGAAGTGTAGGCATGGGTTTCTCCTTCCCATCCTCTATCAAGGTTGCATTATATGGTAAGGAATTGCTAGTAGAACCTGACGGAACAGACCAGTGGGCAAATCACCAAAGGAGATGTTGGAATGTTGGAACCACCGTACGCGATCTCCACATGCTCGGTATGTTGAAACAAGGGATCATAACGCTTACTTGGGATTTTCCGAGTTGATATCGAGACTAAAAGCTCATGCGAAAATGCCCTATTGTATTTACGCCATGGTCATCTCGGTTTCAGAGATTTGTAAATCACCGTCAACAAATGCTGAATATCCGCTCTTATGGTGGGACATCCATGGGTATTCTTCGAACAGATATAGCAAGCTGCATAATTGTGCTTAGTGAAGGTACTCATTTTACTGTATGCTTCATGAAGATGCACTAAGTTTCCTTTGACTAAGTTTACATCTGTGACAAGGTACCTGCCTGTATTCCTTAGCATTAGATTCACCGAGTGTCCACTATGGCTGGAAGTGGATTGGCTTGCACATTCGGACTTGTGTTTCAAGGAAAGAAGATTAGCCTTCAATCTCTCGCTTCAATGCTATGCAATGCTCAAGGTCATGGCCTGGTGCCCCTAGGTGAAAAGGGCAAGACATGTCAGCTTTGTACCTACCATGGTAGTTTTTCAGGGACCGGAGGTGGTAATCTTGTTCGATTAGATTCTTTCTATCGCAGGTAAAGTTCGTACGCTATGGGATTGGGTCGAATCGAGTGACCCGAGGCGCATTTACTTTGGTTGTGAAACCCGAGAGTTGATGAGGCTGTTGAGTTTGTTGATTTTGTTGAAATTGCGAGCAATTCTCGAGTTGTGTTGACAAGGGCGCTATGGCGCTACTACTTGTTGTTGAATGACATTTTGCGTGGTTTCTGGATACCATTCCTACGCTATGTTCTTTTTCCTTGGGAAACCGGTTCCAACTTTCTTGGTATTACTAGAAGATCCTACTTCCTTGGTTAGACGTCCTGTCCAACCCTTCTTCTAGTCGCATTCCCATGCTTACCATTTCGTTGAAGTCTCCGGAGTGCTAGCGATCATTCGCTCATAGTAGAATGAGTTTAGAGTATTCAAGAATACCTTAGTCATCTCTTTCTTCCAAGGGCGGGTTGACTTGGGCAGAATTTCCTCCATCGCGCAAGATATTCCTTGAATGTCTCTTTCCTTTTGAGACATGGAGCGGAGTTGATCCCTATCAGAGCCATATCCAAGTTGAATTTGTATTGTCTGGACAAGGCTTTACCTAAGTCGTTGAATGATTGGATATTCGTGTTTTAAACCCATGTACCACTTCAAGGCGGCACCGTGAGACTATCCTCGAAGTAATGAATTAACAATTGATGATCCTCATTGTACGTAGACATTTTCCTAGCATACATTGTAAGATGACTCGAGGACAAGAATTCTTTGTACTTTTCAAAACCGGATTTTGAATTTCGCAGTATTTTTACACGAGGAACTAAACAGAGATCGGCGCTTTTCCCAAACAATTCTTTCCCTTGAATCGTTTTTATCTCAAGTCGCATTTTGAGGAGTTGTTCCGGAGATTCTCCATTGAACCACGAGCTCTTGCTATTTCCGGAGTGTGATGAACTTCTTCGTCATGTAGTGTGCACGAAGTCGAATTCAACATGATCGGTTGAGAAACCGACATTGTTACTTGTGGAAAGTTATTCCACGTGGAGTGAATGTAGCGTTGTCGCAAAGTAGGTATTTCAAGCGAGGTTGTTTGAGAAGTCGGTGGCGAACTCCAATGCCGGTTAAAAGGCATTCCCCATGGATAGCTCGCATGCCAAAGGTGAACTAACGATCGCGACAATGAAATCGGAGTAGTAGTATCCTCAAGTTGCTATTTGGTTATGACCGATGTCGCTTGTTGACTTTGCTACCGTGGCAAGCGAGTTGACCAAAGATGTGAGTCTTCCACTTCTTCTTGTAGCGTAGTTACCGTACTACGGAGTTCAACGTTTTCGCTCAAAATTTCCATTACTTTTCTTTTTGATCCGTATCGCACGCTCGAGTTGGTCGGACGCAATGAGAAACTCTAAGACGCGATACTTGACAATTTTTCTATCTGGAAAAGTGACAGTTCAAAACTGTGAATGATTAGACTCTAGATGATAGACTTAAATGCAAAGTATGATGTATGAATATGATTGTAAAGAAAAGAAATTTCCAAAGAATTTATGCTAAACGAGATATTTTCGCAAATATTTGGATGGAAAACACAAATTTTATTGATTAATGAAGGAAGATTACAACAATTGTTTTTTTTGTTGGAGCATTGCTCACACAAATGATACAATAAATGATAAAATTACAAACTAAATTAAACTAATTAAACATCTTCGCCGGATGACGATCCAAAGGCTTGATGCACTTCTTGTGATTTCCTTCCATAGTGAGCTTTTAGTTTGGCTTTTCGGCTTTTAGCTTGCTAATGACTCTCTTCCACTCGTTGGGAGGGCTGGTTGTCATTTCCTCAAGCTTTCTTTTCCTTTCCTTGACGATTTTGGATGGCGTTATCCTTCCGCGAATCTTCTCATCTTTCTCCATGAGCCATTCATCCCGAAGTAGAGCGCCTTTTCATGATCTTTGACTTGCTTCTCGAGCTTTATTCTCAAGGTTAGTCTTAAGGAATTTGCTTTCCAAAGCTTCTTTCTCAAACCTTATCTTGGTCAAGGCTTGGTATTCTCCCACACTTCAACGGAAAATTTGTTGATTTGGAAGCGATCGAGAACATGGGATCCTCATAGCGTAAGGCATTCAAATTCCTTCGCTTTTCTTTATCCAAGAAGTGTAGGTTTCATGGCTACACAATTCTTTGCCTTACCTTTTCCTTTCTTTCGGATGTGATGCCAAGCTTTAATCATCCTAGCCTTCAATCCTTGGGAATTCTCTCCTTCATGATAGAAGTAGCTTTCACCAGAAACCGGAGGTTTACCGTAATTTGCGATCCGAGCTGACGCTTTGCTAGGAATGGGTTGTAGTTGATTCCTCTCGTACCAATGAGAGGTACGTTGGCAAATTCTCCACACTCTCAATGATTTCCATCTCATTGTTTGCCAAGGTATACCAATGGATATCGCGCTTGTAAGAGACATGAGTCTTCGACCAATGCCACTCGCCTTTGTTTTCGGGAAGATAGGAGATTTAGCAGGTGTGAGACAATCCATTTGAAAACAGAGGTACACAACACACGATAGTTCCGCCTCCTTGACGATTCCTATGATGAATAGAGACGACGTATCACCAAGGTGGTGGGAACGGATTTCCAATCGAAAGATCCTTATGGCGTTGATATCAACGAAATTTGGGACGTTGGGAAACAACACCAATCCATAGAGGAGTAAAGCTAAAATAGCTTCAAAGGCTACCATACTACCTTCAGAGAATTTGAGAGCCTTCTCCATTAGGAACTTTGAGGTTAGTCCTAAGAGTTTTCCTCCGTAGTTAGGTTTTTGTCTATCTCGTTTTTTAAATGAGTCATTGTTGCAATGACTTGTGACTTAGGAATGGCTTCCAAACCATTGAAAGGCACTTTATCCGACATCGAGATTCCTAGGATATGCATACTCTTCCAAAGTAGGCATCAACCGGTAATCGTGGAAAGTGAAGCAATGATAGATCGATCGTAGAATTGAACGAAGGTTTTGAGAAGTCCTTCATCGACGTTAGCTCAAAAGAGTTAAAAGAGTTCCATAGCTTTCAAACCGAGGGATCTTCTACCAAGGATGCTAACTCTTTCAACTTTCCTACGCCAGAATCCTAAATCAGATCTTTTGGTGAATCTTCCTCCGACGTCCATCACTCTAACCTAAAATATTTTACAAAGAAAACATCTCTAAATTCTTTGAAATGGAGAGAGAAATGAAGTTTTTTTTGTTTTTGAATGAATGCATGAATGCAAAACATGGTTAGTAGTTATACACACGGCAAGCGTCAAGTCACGAGCATGAAGCCAACGATAAGAATCAACGGGTTAAGTTCTAAGGGCTTATTCATCTATGAATCGGTTCTATCGATAATACAGCTCAACACTCCCTTCAAAACATTATTGGATTTGGTGAATACCGATGGTCCAATAATATTTTCAAGAGAAACTCCCGATCGTAGTATCGCATGACAATTACTCTAGGCTTACACCCGAATAATCTCGCACTACATCCTAATGGCGTGATGGTTTATGTGTTCTACCACTCACCTTCTTAAGTTCTCCGAAAATATTTCGCAATTACTTGCTTAAACACAATACCCTCAAGACAACCTCCATCGCAAGGAAATATTAACTTCGAAAGCATTGATCGCTCACGATAATACCTCCACCTAGATCTTAAAATGTTTCTTAAACCGGTTAGATTTCTTTCCATCAAGTGAAATCGTGAAACACACAATAAAGAAAAATGATATATGCAAAATATGAAAAGCTTATCCCTTTCTTTTCTTTTGAAAACAAAAAGCTTGGTGCTCTCGCAGAGTAACGCGCTTTTTTTGAAAAATCAAAGTTTCAACGTACTCCCCAGCAGAGTCGCCATTTTTCCTGTTCGCGTTAAAAGGTGACGTGCCTGAGGATGCGAACGTGAGTTCGGATCTTCTCGGGTACGCAACGATTTAAATCTTTTGATTTGTTTATAAAGATGCCGCGAGCATCAAGCTTTATTATTTTCAACACAAGAAAGATGATTTAATGATTATGAAAAAGGGGAAAGCTGAAATACCCTCAATTGATATTGGTATGCGTAACGACTAGCGCAAACTAGACATGACGCATTGGGGAGATTCTGAGTAAGGGGGATTGGTATATAAAGGGAATAGATGGAGCATCCTAAATATATGTAGTTATCTACAGCTTTATATATGAATATGTTTGATATGTTGTGTGTTTTTTAATTGCTATTTCTATGATTGGGAAAGTTTCTCCTTTGGGATTTTAAGAAACAGTAGATTGTGGGATTCTAGGTTTTGTTATTATTGTGCTCGCAAAGATCCGTGGATCTTCTCATACATATCCCCTAGTGGGAATCGAGCATTTGTAGCTCGGATCTACTGTGGTTCTATGGTTTGTTTGGTCGAGGGAGATAGAAATTTGCTCGGCAAGGATGAGACCTTGTGCCTACGTATTCTCAAAAGGATGTTGAGAAAGTCGAGCAATCGTAGTTCCCACTTATGCTAGTGGAAAGCAACGGATGTTAGTAAGAGATGATAAATGTCATCTTAATGAAAATGTATCTAATCTATTTCATCACATACATTTTTGAAAAGTTTGATTGATTAAAATCTTTCATCGTAAGTATTAGGTGTTTTGCTTGAGTGTGCTACCACTTACATGTTTAAGAAAGATGTTTGAAAAAGATGATTGAATCTTTTAACTGTAAGTATTGGGTGTTTTGCTTGAGTGTACAAGCGTTACCACTTACTGTTAATAGATGTTTTTGTTTGAAAAGAGTTTAAAAAGTTTGAAAAGTTTTTGACTGTATGTGATGTAATGGATGAGATACTTCTTCCATAGAGATGATAAATGTCTAAATCTCTTAGGAGAAATTGATTGGATTAAAGGGATGCTTTTAAGAAGCCCGTGGGTCCTTGTATTGTTAGCCCAAGAGGAGGCATTCCGAGGGTCATCGAGGGTCATCGAGGGTCCTTGTATGAAGCTCAAGAGGAAGCTATAGGGTATGGCTGGCTTTGGCTTGAAAGGGATTTCACCGAGAAACCGTCCTTTTCTGAATAAGAGCAACTTCACCGGGAAATTTTACTCTTTGAGGAATTTTGAAAGTGATTTCACCGAGAAACCATCCTTTCAGGGTTCTATCTTAGCGCGGGTGATTCTTTGTATTGGAAGCCCAAGAGGAGACTATTAAGAGATTTCCTGTCTCTTTCATTGTATGATGCCCAAGAGAAGGCTAAACTCAATGAGGAGTTCTTTTGAACGAAGCCCAAGAGGAGGCTGACTCAACAGGGGAGTGTTGTCTTATATGAAGCCTAAGCGGAGGCTAACTCTGCGGGGAGAGTTTCTTTGTACAAAGCCCAAGAGAAGGCTGACCCATGCTGGGGATAAGTTATCTTGTATGAAGCCCAAGCGGAGGCTAAACTCAACTGGTGATGAGTTGTCTTGTATGAAGCCCAAGCGGAGGCTAACTCATGCTGATGATGAATTGTCTTGTATGAAGCCCAAGCGGAGGCTAACTGTGGGGAACCTATTGATTAGTCTAATTGTTATGTTATTATTAGACGGTTGTATAAACAGGTGTGTGTGTGTGATATGTATTCACAGGAGTTTATGAAGGAAATATAAACAATGCATGATGTTTATTTACAGCAGTTTATGAAATATAAACAAGTGTCTGTGAAACGAACGTTTAAAACGAGCGTAACTTGATTATTCACAAGTTTGAACTGTGTACAAGGAAATGAATATGTACACGAACGAGTTTTTATGTACAGACAAAGATGGATGTACATAGGAGGGTTGGGACTTACACTGTAAGAGAGGCCCATTGATTTGAAAACAGTTTCACAGGGAATAATGCTCCTTTCAATACCAATGGTATTCAGTGTAAAATGTACAGATGAAATAGAAATGATTGATCAAAGTTTATCTCAGTAAAGGTATTTTCAAAGAAAGAGTATCCAGATTATGTATGATAAAAAGTTTTGAAAAGAAGTATCCGTATATGTATGATAAAAATTTGTATGTGTTTGGAAAGTTTTTGATATGTACAAAGAAATATTATGTACATAAAAGAATGTTATGGGACTTACACCGTGATGGAGGCCCATTGGTTTAAAAGAAATCTTGCTCAGGAGAAACCTTCCTTTAGAACCAATGGATTCGGCGTATAGACAAACGAATGAAAAACAAATGAAAGAAAATTTGTTTATGTTTGAATATTGACAAAGATGTTTTGAATATGTACAAATAAAGCTAAGTATGTACATAAAGGGTTGGGACTTACACCATAAGGGTGGCCCATGATCGATCGAGAAATTCGAGAAAAGACGAAATCAGTTTTATCGTTTTGAATTGGATCGATTATGGTAAAAGATGCAAGTTTTGATGAAAAAAGTTTTGAAGAATGATTTGAAAATGTTTTGAAGGGTGAAGTTTATTTGTGAGAAGTTTTGAAAAGAATCGGAAGTCGAAAACTTGAAAAAATTCACCTTTTAAGGAGGTTTGAAAAGCGTTCAAAACATCGCTTTCCCGATTAAAATTAATCAGATGAAAATATTTTTTTGATTTTTTTGACATAATCATAAAATATATATATTAAATGACAAGTGTGCAAAAAATCATCTCAAAATGAGAAGTTTTGATTGGTTAAAAAAAATTGTTGAAGTTTGATAAAAAAACATGAAAATATTGAAGTTTTGTGAAAAAAAGAGAAAAAGAATGGTCTTGCTGGGTTTTGAACCCATGACCTTTGAGTGGGACGCGTGGCAGAAAACACTAAGAGCAAGCCAGGGACCACTAGACCAAACGTGCATCTGTGTTCAGTGGATTAAAACACGTGTAGACAAGGCGTTGGATTGTTTGAATTTTTGAAAATGAAGAACACCAAGAACACGCGCGCAGTTCTGGGTTCATGTTTTGATTTTCAGAATCACGAATTCAACCTAAAATCTTTGTTTCTCAACCAAATGGCATGATGTAAAAACCAAACTTGATCGATTTTGTACCACGAACATGATAGTAGATGTTAATTTCATTTATATTCAGTCTATCATGTTTTATTTTCTGAAAATACGAAGAACCCTAGAACCTAAAAATCCAAATTAAATGATGTTTGTTCAATGATTCTTGGATTTGTTTGAGGGTTAATGTTCGTTAGGGGTGCAGAAAGAGATCGGCCGTGAGTTTTTTCCAATTGAATCAAAGAATTATGATATCACAGTTCATATGTATACCTGGAAAAGTTGAGATCGATTTCGATGCTGGAGTGTTTCCAGTTGCTATTTCTTGATCATTTAAGCTTCATCGGCATGTATGGATGCTGTGAGGATAGCTTGCTTGCTTTGAACTTGCTTCAATCACTCCACTCAAGTCAACCTGCAATCAGCTCAACAGGGAACTCGAAATTGATGTTAATGGAGTTACAGATTGCTGTTCTTGTTTTGGATCAACTCCATGATGTTCATGGAAGGTGTTTGGATCATTAGAACAACAATTTCTCCAGCCAAACTTGAAATTCGATTCCTAAGTCAGTTTTGAAGTTTTGAAAAAATGGAAATTGAAAACTGGTTTTCAATTGCTTTTAGTTTGATTTTAAGTTTGTAACATGTTTGTTAATGATTATGGAACATGTTAGACACCAAAGAACTTCACGATTTTCACTGATTTTATAAATTGCAAGTTTTTCAAAAGTTTATCATGTTTCTTGATTTTGAAGAAAGAAAAGAGAAAGCATGATTCTTGCAATGCTTTGGTGTGCATTTCTCTTGAATTTGTGATCAATTTATAGGCAATAGAGTTCTGAAATGTTAGGCAAATGTCCATGGCATTTTGTGATTCAAAGCTTGCTTAAGGGGCAAGATTGTCCTTTGGCTTTTGAAAAGGAAGGTTCCTTTTTTTACCATGTGCAAAATTATTCAACTTGATCCAATCTCTCAATTATCACTTCTTACTGATGTTTATCAGTTTGATGAGTCATTTTGGCAAGGTGGAAAGCTTCTAGAACAAGAAAATGCAAAATGACCTATAATCTTGATGTTTTGACTTTGAAAATCAAATGTCATGGAGCCTTATGTTTCAATTTCAAAGACATAGCTAGCCTCCATGGATTTGAGAGTTCTTGGACATTTTGGAAAGATCTTTCCACAAGCTACAACTTTCATGTTTTGAGTTTTTTCAAATTCCAATTGGAACTTGGTGAAAAATGGCTTGAAGTTTGAAAATGAGAAATTTCAACACTTAGAAATTTTTCTAAGTTATAGAAATTTTGACTTTTGTTGACTTTTCCAAATTCTTTGATTTTTATGATCATGATGGATCATTTGAAGTATTTTGATGATTGAAAAGTTTTGTTTTGAAAATTTGACCAAAAGTCAAAGTTTGACTTTTCTGTGCAGATGAAATTTCATCAGACGTTTCTGAAATTGACTGATGAATTATGTGAACCTCTGTGATGTTTTGGATCCAGAAATTAGGTCAAGAGGTTGTATCTAAGATATAATGACCAATCTCTATCCAAAAAAGTCATTCACTGCTCAAAAAATCAGAGAATGCCTATGCTCGACCAAAACCCTAATTGGTCGATCCTCGATTGATCTGTGAGAAAATTTGATACCTGAGGATTTAAGGTTGAAGATTTGATCAAGATAGATCAAATGGAGTGAGAAAATCTCAAACCCTAATTGGTTAGCACTTGAATCAGATGAAAATCTGATGAAACCCTAGTTTTGACCTGTGAGTGCTATACCCGATTAATGCTATCTGAACTGTTAGTTATGCAATGATGCAAATGTATGGTGGTATATTAGGTCAAAATTTGGGGTATGACACCTGGTTCTTCGTAATCTGTAACTAGTAGAACATCTTCATCTGGAAATTCGAACTGCATAGACTGATAGTCATCTACGGCTTGATGAGCCAAATGATCGGCTACCACTTCCTTTGATCGCTCGAGAAGTGTATTGGATGTCATATTCGGTCAAGATTATTTGCCATCTTGCTATTCTTCCGGAGAGAGCTGGTTTCTCAAATATGTATTTTATCGGATCCATCTTGGAAATCAACAAGGTAGTGTGAGTCAACATATATCGCCTTAGTAGAGCCAAAGCGTTGCAAGTTTTCTCAAGTGTGAGTATCTTGTTTCACAATCGGTAAACTTTTGCTAAGGTAGTATATTGCATGCTCTTTTCGACCTGACTCGCCATGTTGCCCCAACACACACCCCATTGAGTTCTCTAACCGCCAAGTACATGATAAGAGGTCTTCTTCGGTGGCATCGTAATAGGAGGATTCGTAGGTACTCCTTGATTTTGTCGAAAGCGATCCGCAATCGCTGCTCCATTCCACTACTTGATCTTTCTTTAGTAACTTGAAAATTGGCTCACAAGTAGCGGTGTGCAATGAATCGCAATGTAGTTCAATCGGCCCAAGAAACCTCGACCTCTTTCTCGCGGGAGTTGGCATCTCTTGAATAGCTTTAACCTTGGCGGGATCAACTTCAATACCTCTTCCACTGACTACAAACCCTAGGAGTTTTCCGGATCTGACTCCAAAGGTGCACTTGTTGGGATTCAGCCTCAATCATTTCTTTAATCAACGGCGCAAGTGATCAAGATGTTCTTCTTCAGTTTGTGACCGAGCTATCATGTCGTCGACGTAGACCTCTATCTCGTGATGGATCATGTCATGAAACAATGCCACCATAGCACGCTGATAAGTGGCGCCCGCGTTCTTCAGTCCAAACGGCATAACCTTGTAACAGAAAGTGCCCCACTGTGTAACAAAAGTAGTCTTCTCCATGTCTTCAGGAGCCATTTTGATCTGATTGTAACCGGAGAAACCATCCATGAAGGAGAAAACCTTATGCTGAGCGGTGTTGTCTACCAGAACATCAATATGAGGAAGTGGAAATCATCTTTCGGACTTGCTTTGTTTAGATCTCTGTAATCCACACACATTCGTACCTTACCATCCTTCTTAGGCACGGGTACCACATTAGCAACCCACTGGGGATAGGAAGTAACGGCTAGGAAACCAGTGTTGAACTCGCTCATAACTCGCTTTGATCTTCTCTCGACATCTCGTGACGCATGCGACGAACCTTCTGCTTCACCGAGAAAACCTTCTTTTGTCGGTAATCGTGTACCACAATATCAATGTCTAAACCTGCATGTCTTCGTATGACCAAGCAAAACCTCAACATAGTCTCGTAGCATCCGAACCAACCTTTCTTTAACACTGCTCAAGACCCGCTCCTATCTTGATCTCTTTTCTGTCTTCACAAGACTCAAATTCACAACCTCAACTTGCTCTTCGTGGTGGCTGTATAACTCGCTCTTCTTGTCAGAAATCGGCAAGTTCTCCGGCACTTCACAATCTTCCTCACTTTCGTCTTCGCTTGGTATATCGGATTATCAAGTCATATTTAGCACTAGCATAGTTATTAACGAGATTCGAGTGATTCTCGCGTGTATCACGGGGTGTGTAAGAAACACATAGCTTTTTGAAGGGGTGATAAAGTAAAGAAAGAAAACAAACAATTGAATGCAAAAGTCCAACGAATTTATTGAATGAAAATACGCAAACGAAAGATAATAACCCTCGCAAACGAGCCATGATGCCCCGGGCAAGGCACTAGGCTTTCAAAGTTTATTGTTCAAAACATAAAGAGATACGAAAAGCAAAACAAAACAAGAGCAATTAATCCTGACTAAAGGAGATTGGTATGACGTCTTCGGTCTTCCAATTGCTGAGCCCATGTTCTGGAGTTGGGAAGATCCACTTGTTGATGTCGGAGTCGTCGTTGTCGTCTTCTATAGCATGGATTCCACTCTGGCTGATGCGGAAAGGAAGTTGGCCGGCACGTTCGCGGCGTATCATCTTCTGACCCTTGATGGTGAAGCCTAAACCAGTCTTGTCAAATTTGAAAGGAAGATCAGGGAGCTGACCCCAAATAGTACTCTTTCCTTCTTCAACAGCAGCTTGAGCATCTTTCAATGAGGCCATCCTAGGCGGAACTTTAGCATCTTCAGGAGTGACTGGAGAGTCAACAGGCATGACTCTGGGAGTTGTTTCGAAAGCTTGACAGGGAGTCTCGAAGAATTCACCCTCCATCTCAAGGTATCGGAATGATAGATGATCGACCATATACTCTTCTTCACCACACATAACAACAACCTTTCACCGGGTACTTCATTTCGATGCAAAGTAGAGGTAATACCGCCCCATGTATCCAAGGCGCCCAAGTAGGCAAGAATAAGTCGGACGGATGTCCATGACAAAGAAATTGGAATCAAAAGTCGGGAACCGACTTTAACAGCAGAGTGAGCTCTCCAAGTTCGTGCGCTTAGAACCATCAAAAGCTCTCACGATAATGTCACTGGTCTCGAATCAACCCTTCGACATCAAGCCGATCAAAAGCGTCTTCGGTAGGATATTCAGAGCGTAACCGTGTCAACCAAAACATGAGATGGTAGTACCCTTGCATTCAATGTAGATGTGCAAGGCTTTGTTATGTTTCTTTCCGCAGAGTCAAATCAAGATCGAGAAGCCTAGGCCGTTGTTGGCAGCCAGGCTAGCAATGCAAACTTCGAACTGGTCGGTGGTAGTGTCTTGCGGCACATGAGCATTCTTCAGAAACTTCGCCAAGGAATTAGCATGAGCCTCGGAGCACAAGAGCAGAGCAAGCATGGATATCTTGGACGGAGTCTATCCCAACGGTTCCACAACGTTGTAATCACTCTTCTTGATAATCTTCAGAATTTCCTCCATTTCTTGTTTGGAGGTGTCTTCAAGAACTTCCTTTGGTACTTCGGTTGAGGGATGGGCCAACGCTTCCTTCCTCTAGGGGATATTGGTGGAGTAGACGGAATGCGAGTGAGTCGCAGTGTCTTTGGAGGAGATATATCGAGAGAATACCCTTCCGGCTGGTCACCTTCGATCCGTGATGTTGTCAATGTCGAATAGAAACTTCAGCAGAAGATCTTCAATAGTCAGAGGGTCTTGCTTGATGCCATGATAGTAAACATCAGCTCCATAATTCCAAGGGATAGCCTTGTTAGAGGAATATGGAACAGGTCTTGGAGAAGTGATAATGAGAGGTGCCACCAGGCACGTGGATCACAAAGGAAATCCTTATAGTGTTAACATCAGCATAGTCTTCTGAGAAATCGTCACCCCATCCGGTTGCCTTAATATTTTCAATAGGAATCTTGTAACTATCAGGGACAGTGTACTTCACCATGTAATCATATTTCCCACTTGGCTGCCCCAAGGTGTCCCACACAGATGGTACAGTTTCGTTCGTATTGTCAATCTTCAACTTAGACATTTCTTCACACGCGCGGTGGTTTCGAAATAGTATCTCACGGTTGTCCATCATACACTGAACACGTCTTCTCAACCAAGCACAACCATCAGGTGCAGACGAGCACCAACGACAATTCTCTGGGCATCCTGGATTGACACCGGCTTGCAACAAATTCTTCTTCTTAACATCGAGGAATGGTCAAGTCATCTATGTTGAAAACATAAGTATCACACCAACAAAGATTGGAACTCTTGTCATGATTAGGCATAGGCGCGTTGATCACATTCGAGTCTCAACAGGAGGATCAAATTCAATCGCTTAGCTTCAATCATATCTTGAATCTTGTTCTTCGTGAGCCCAACAATTGTCGTCGTGTCCGGCTATTGGAATGGTAAGCACACTTAGCATTAGGATTGTACTTGAGAGGAAGTGTTGACATTCGAGGAGGATCCCTCAAGGTTATCACCTGCATTCAACATGTGTTGCAAGGCTTGACAAAGGCATGTTGATCTTCGAACCGCCTCGGGCGCTGCTCGCTACGCTGTCTCACGAGGTTGTGATGTAGGATCGAGATCACAACCCCACGATTGAGCACGGTCGGACTTGGTTCGGCTTTTCCGACCATACACATTGACTTCTTTCTTACCACCAAAAGATCTCTTCGCAGATTTGAAGATGACTCTACATGGATCTTCCCACTTGATACGAGCTTCAATGCGTCATGTCAATATCACTCGGTGAATCCGGATGAAGAATTTCCAATCAGATGATTGAAGAATGGGCCTGTCAGTGTCCCCATGAACATATCAACCAACTCCCTATTGGACAAGGGTGGCTGAACTCTGCCTGCTAGATCTCTCCATTTCTGAGCATACTCCTTGAACTTCTCGTCGCGACCCATAGACATGCTTTGTAGTTGCATGCGGGTGGGTGTCAATTCAAAGATTGTACTCATATCGTCAGAGAAAGCATCAGCCAAATCACTCCAAGTACGGATACGGTCGTTCTCTAGCTGATAGTACCATTCCAACTGGGTTCCGGACAAACTTTCTTGAAAATAGTGCATCCACAACTTTCTGTCATCAGTGTGGGGATTGATCTTCTGGACATAGGACTTCAAATGCAGCTTAGGGCAAGACATGCCATCATACTTAGCAAAAGTAGGAACCTTGAATTTGGGAGGAATCACAACACCAGGAACAAGACTCAGATCATCAAAGTTCAGCCCGGACATCTTCAGGTTTTCCAAAGATTCGACGGTCTTCGAGTTGTTTGTACTTGTCATCTTCATCGAGTGTTGGCTATAATCGAGTGGTCCTCTCCTCCTTTCTTTGGCTCACGCGATCACCTTCATCACCCTTGGCACCCCGGTATGGACACTTCCTTCAGAGAGCTCGATCCGACTGACCACTTTTGGACCACCTTTGAAACGTCTACCCATGTTGAGGAGACCAACAACCTTCTTCTTCTTGTTGATGAGCTTCTTCAGATCTTCTTGGCCTTGGACCAAGTTGGTGAACATCTGCTAAAACCGAGCATTTCGAGCACGGAGATCTTTGACAGTCTGTTCAAGAGCCATTTCTGCTAAAATAAATAGCGAGCAAATGAGAAAACCAATCTCCAATGTACCTGTGATGCAATGTTTATGCTATGCTATGCAATGTTTATGCGAATGCAATGCAATCTTTTCAAGGACCTAAGAGATTTAAATTTGTTAAACAAGCAATGAACAAACATTTATTAGTACTTCTCATTATTCTTTTTTTTCTTTTTAAGTACAAGAGATAGTTCGAAATAATAAAAGAAAACAAAAACATCCTAAAGCTCTAAGTCTCCCATGGGCACTTCCTCTTGGTGCCGATGTAGGCATTGAGGCTTCGCTCCTCATGAAGTAGCTTTGTCAACTCTAACACTTTCTTCTCGCTTGCATAGCACTGAGCTTCAAAGGTATCCCTCTCTTCTTTAAGCTGAATCCAGGATCTCTACAAGTCTTCGAAATCAGTAGGCATGTCAGGATGGAGAACAGCATAGGGTACGTCACCTATAGTAACAGGTTCCATAATTACGGGTAAAACAGGCGTGAATGGCATCATGAGGTTTTGAGCTCGAGCTCGCACCCATCTGAGGTAAGGTTCCCAAGGAATGGAGTTCGGGTGCCCCAAAGTCTTGGTATCGGTCTTCTTTACCATGCCCCAAGCATGTATGAACCTTCGCGGTAATCGAGATCGTGATTGTAGTCGAACACAACATCTTGGAGAAGCATATCATGTGGACCATCTCTTCGGCAAAACCAAACCGACGAGAGCTAGAGAAGGGTTGTAATACCTCCCTTATACCAAGGAGTGGTACATTAGGGAACTCTCCACAACGCTCAATGAATGTGAAGTCCTTTTGAGAGAAAAGATTCCAACGGATATCGGAATGAGAGAGTGACATCAATCTTTGAGACCATCTCAACCTTTGTTCGTTCTTCAAAACTGATGGAGGAAGGTGCGAAATAAACCACCTTGAAAGTAACGGGACACAACACATGAGAGTTCCTTGTCGCTTAGTAGTACGAGTGTGGAGAGAATGTAGGATATCTCCAAGTAAGGTAGGCACAGGATTGCGGGTAAGAAACAACTTGATGGCATTGACATCTATGAATTGATCCGAATTAGGAAACAGAACCAAACCATAAATTAGCAAGGCCACAATGTTCTCAAATGCATGGAAACTCATAACTTTGAGGAATTCTCGGGCTTTCTTAATTAGGAACTTGGCAAGTAAACCATTAACTCCACTTCTAGTTTCCCAATTGGCTTCAATATCTGAGCGCTTAAGATGTAAGGCGGATGCGATGTCTTCGAACTTAGGAACCTTTTCCAAACCGGTGAATGGCATTTGGTCAAGAATAGGTATCCCAAGTAACTTAGAGAATTCTTCCAAGGTAGGAACCAACTGATAATCTGGAAATGTAAAGCAATGGTGTTTCGGATCAAAGAACTGGAATAGGACATGCATCATATCTTCTTCAAAACCGGAGATAACCAAATCAAGCAGATAACCATGTCTTTTGATGAACTGAGCATGGTCGGGAATTTCTGAAACCAATTCTTTGAGTTGAGAAGGGATACCCATGAAGTTGATTCGGATAGTCTTTCTAGAAGCCATAATCCCTACAAAACAGAGCAAAGATAAATCCCTAGGTCCTTGAAATAGTTAGAAATGATATGCAATGCGAATGATGTCATGATGTCATGTTTAGCACACACAAACAATTCACACAATGAGCCTAGGTTTAAGGCTTGCATGAGGTATAGGTGATTACCCCACCAAAAGTTTGAGTTGGTTCATCCTGTCCTATAATAGTAACCGGGTTCTAGGAATCTCATATCATAGATCTTTCTCGTAGGCGCTTATTTCAATACGACGGCCAAGTGGTCGATCGAAAATGTCCCAAAAGTCGGATCTCAATGAGCGTAGCATCGAGTATCAACCAACCTCGGTCTACACCAAAGCCGGCCATCTCACTACCTTCTAATGGCCAAGATGGGTCAATTAAGGTTCTAAAAGTTTAGTTAGCGCTGATGACACCACACGAAGCCAAATACTATCTTCAACTTGGGAATGAAGAGTATCGGGACAACCAAAGTGTCACGCTAACGTAGCCATCATGTTGACCGCGTAGTTATACGTCTAGCGGTCGCGATGATCTAATGCTACTTACCTAAAAGGAAACCCGGATCCGGGTGTAGGATCCCCCAACAATATAATACCCAAGCAACCCTTAAAGATAAAGCATACAAGTCAAACAAAAAGCGATAAAAGTTATCTAGAAATCCTTAAGGCAATTCTCTTTTAGGTGTGCTCTCACAGAGTCGCCATCATACGGTGAACCGACTTTGTAGGATTTTGTATCCAAATGTGCGGATAGCAAGAGTCGCCACCGACTTTTATTTTTATCCAATTAAGGAAGGTAAAAGTAAAAAAGACCTTCGTTAGATTCTCGAGTTCGGGAGAATGGTTATGAAAAGGGAAGGTATTAGCACCCCTTTCCATCCGTAGTTATCTATAGGCTCTTAGTTGCTCTAGATCACTTTTTTTAAAATTGCTTTCTGTGTGTTTGACAAAGATGTTTTGTAAAGGGCATTTCGCTTTGACTTTGTAATGACTCATGTAGGAGTGTATACAAAGTGTTCGGAAATGTTTAGTTTTGAAAAGAATTTGAACTTTGGAAAAAGTGTGTGGTGTGAAAAGCATTTGATAGAGCAAGCAACTAAAAGACTTATTTACCCACTCAGAATTGGTCGTTTTGTTGTACTTCTACATTCCTTTAGAATAGCGTTAGCCATACCATTAGTTAGTAGGTAGCTCCATTCGTTGGATGTAAGCGGGACATTCGAAGGGACATCGGATGGTCATTGAAGGCAACTTGTAGGAAGTATCCTAGCACATTCGAAGGGACTATCATCATTTTTCGTAGGCGACAATCGAGGGTCAAGATCATGTATTCGGAGGCGACATCGTGGGTCTATGATCTTTGTATCGAAGGGACTATGATGATTTGTTTGAAGGCAACGGTGCTATAATACCTCTACGTTCGAGGGACATGACCATTTTGAATTCGTAAGGCAACGAGAGAGAATTACCCTAAGGGGGTGCGTGTGTGAAAGAAGTGTATTGATTTCAGAATATGTTATCTTGAAAATTAGTGGGCTATGTTCATTGTTATCTTGCCATACACGCCTAATTACTAGCAATTGATAGGGTGCGGAAATTAAAATGCGGAATGTAAAAGCGGAAATGTAAAGGTGCGGAAAGATAAACCTACGCTGTTACATGGCTTTGGGGCAGATACATAATTAAAAATGCGGAAAATAAAGATCCTAATTAAAACTATTACAACCCATATGCAATTACATTATTGGAAAAAAGAATGATAAAAAGAAAACGTCCGAATCGGAGCAACCTGTGAAAGAATAAGAAAATCGGGAAATATGATGCAAACGAAATAAGAGAAAATGTTAGAAAAAATGCAAGTTTTAATATGAGGAAATTATTATATGCTGGAAATAAGATAAATAAGCTAAAATAATTTTTTGGGATTTTTTAGATGCATTTTAGTAATTTAAAACTAATTTATAATGATTTAAATGCTAAAATATAAATAAAAATAAATATGCATGCAAAAAGATATTTATAAAATTAAATAAGTATTTTATGAAAATAATGTAAAAAGAAAAATATTTTTTGATAATTTTTTTAATGCAGAATAAAATATTAAAAAGAAATTAAAATGAATGGAAAATATTAAAATAATAAGAAAATAGAAAATATGTTAGAAAATGCAAATTTGTGGAAAAAGGGAAAAAGAATGGTCCCTGGCTGGTTCGAACAGGGGACCTGGCCCTCAAACTTTGAAACCCAACGCGCTGACCAACTGAGCTAGGCATGTCAACTGTTTGGAAGCGGAATAAGTGGATTATACGCGTCATCTCCCCATTGCTTCCTCCTTCGCGCCAGACTTCATCTTTTTCAATTTGAATATTTGAACACATAGCGTCGGCCTCAGTGCGACGCTATAGCCTTTACCCACGGATTATTTTCGTGGCTACATCCCTGCGAAATCAAAAGTCCAAAAATACGCAATATAAATTTGTTATGAGGACCCAAATCGATTGCTTTCAACCTCCTGAGTATGAATATGGCTTCGGTTTTGGCCAATTTTTCCTGAATCGTCTGATCCCAATTCAGAGCTCAGAAAACCTAATAATGGCAGATCACGATTCTGGTACTTAAAATCAAATCGGCTTATACAGAAACATTCTAAACATCAACACGAACAAGAATATGCAATCAAAATGTATATACAATGCATGAATCATAGAAATCGAGTTTTGATAAAAGTGATGCAAACCGTGATTGTTCTTTCGCGATTCTTGATGGATTTGTGATCTGTAAGGGTCTGGAATGAATCAATGGACCTCCAGGAAGCGATTGGCAGGCTTAGAATTGGTTGAATCGAAACAAAAACAAGAATGCAAGTCTCATGTAACCACGGTTTTTTCTTGAGTTAGGTTAGGGTTTCCAAGGCAATTTTTTCGTCCTCTTGCAATTGAGATGCATCAAGTATATATGCTGGATGGATTTGGCATTGTTTTTGGAAAGATTTGATCAATAATCAATGAAAATCAATTTTGATATTTCCATGAAAATCAAATTTTCAAAACTTGTTCAATTCCAATCAAATCTTCCCATATTTGATTCAATTTCAAAATTGCTGGCATTTATGGGTTAATTGGATCACAAGCAAGCAATAAAAATCAATCTTTCAATTAATTTTGATTTTATACTTTATTTTTCAAATTAATTTGTATTTAAATGAATAAATTCCAAATTAAATAGGAAAATAAAATAGAAAATCGTGGCATTGGGCTTGGACATTCCTACTTGCATGAGGAATAAGTTTGGATGAAGAAAAAGTAGGCCCATTTGCAAAAGATTTGATTTTTTGAAGTATCTCTCTTTGTGCATTCTTTCAAAATTGCCCAACTTGTGGATGGTGTAACTTGCTCAATTTTCCACATTTTGAGTGTTCTTGGACTTTTGGAAAGCTCTAAGAGTCCTCTAAACAATGTCTTTGGTTTCATCTCAATTGAGTTACCATGCTCAATATATCTTCAAATCAAAAAGTTGACTTTTGTTGACTTTGAAAATGACCAGAATGTTTTGAGCTATACCTCTCAAATGAAGCATTTTTGGACATTCTTGTGAGACATGAAGTTGTAGAGAATTGAATTTCCTTCAAAATGAGCTTTGGTGGGAAAATTTCTGAGAAAGTATGAGAAAGTTATGATCAGTCAAAGTTCAGTTGACTTTTCCCTAGAAAACCCTAATTTAGAAAGTTTGACTTTTGAGCAAATCTTGAGTTTTCTTGATGAATCATGATCAACCCTTGATCAAATGATGAATGTAACTTCAAAATGAGGATGTTGACCAAAAATATGAAGTTTGAGTATGTTGACCACAGTTGACTTTTTGTCCAATACAACTGATTTTCAACCATCTGAGCAATTGTCTGAGGAAACTTGACTTGTGAAGCTTGAAACTTGACATGGAGAATCTTTGAAACATATGAGGAAGCATGAAGACCATTGGAGATGTTGGGAATCCATCTTGACTTGGGAGATACCAAACCCTAGTTTGGGTTGATTGTCTAGGAGAGAGTTTGTCTGATCAACTCTTGAGGAATCCTTGAGCATAGATGTATGAAATATTTTGAGAAGATGGAGGGAAAATTTTGGGGTATGACACGTACCACCCAAGAAAAGGGTTCCTGTCAGAAAAGTTTTTCCTCGATTCCGGCAGTGTCTTGAAACAATAGTGGGAACAACAAATTTGATGGATGGTGGTATTCGTTAAATGGATATGGATCAAGGTATCTTTTGTTTTCCTTGCACCGAAATAATTGGACAAGAGGGCATGGAAGCGATTTTTCTTCATAGAGAATTAGGCGTCGGTGTTATGCACTCATACATCAGATAACCCGATCAATATATTATTTAATTAGTTGAATATTTTTTTAAACATTTCAATGAAAATATTTTAATTTAATTATGTTTTTATTTAAGGTTGTTATATGACAAATTGATGTGTGGGGATCAATTGTCAAACAGATTCCATTTCGTGTCTTCCTCCCGTGTCAGTGGAGCGAAAATTTTTAGGGAATCGGAGTCAGTAAGAGAGCACTTAGTCGAGAGATTCATGGACACCGGTAGTACATAAAGTTTGTATCTTTGAGCGTATAATACTATTCCTACAGGGTTAGATTTTCATTCTAAGTTCATTTTAATATTTGTATTTTTTGCGTAGAAAATTTTTATCTAAACTGTTGTTTTAATTTATAGACGTCACTGGTTGTTGGTTGCTATCGATACTATAAAAGAAGTGGTCTATTATATGAATTCGATTGATGGTGATTGGACAAATTATCTGGATATGAAGTTAATGATTGATACGTAAGTGAGATTATTCTAAATATTCGTGTGTATTTATATATTTAATTATTTCTATGACATTGTTCTAAATATATATTTTTATTTTGTTAGAGCAATACAAGTATTCTGATGTCAAAGAGAAGCTCGGGTACGACGGTCTAAATCAAACAACATTAATTGGATCAAAGTGCAGGTATATTAATTTCCATAATTTTTCTTATAATATTTATGCTACTTGATAAAATAAGACAACTATATATTCTTATTTGTTTTTCCATGTAGTATCATCAATAGCAAAACGGTATAGATTACTGATACTTCGTTTTGAGGTTTATCAAAGAAATCCTTCAAATGAATCAAATAGAGATTCCAGTCACGGTATGGATTTATAATTTAAGATTTGCTTTATTATTTATCGGATATTTCATATAATTTATTACTTTTAACTAAATATGCATATTATATTTTGCTATGTAGTACTTCGATGAACACAAGTGTGCATATTACATGAAACTTCAGTTGGAATAAATCAAAGAGGAATTGTGTCAATATTTTATCGAGCAAAGAATCATATAAGGTATGAATACATTATTGTGTGAAAAGTGTTATGAATACGTTATTGTGTGAATACAATATTGACTGTGTTATTATGTTCATACCTTGCAGGATCAGGCCATTGAATACATGATTGATTGTGTTTTGTTCATACATTAGGGTTAATTTAGTTATTGTTAGGGCTGATTTTGTTAGGGTTGATTTTGTAAGGCTGATTTTGGTAATGTTAAAAATATGTGAATTGAATTACAATGGTGTATATATCTTTTGGGTAACAATGGTATATAATGGTATTTTATATAATCTTTTTGTCTAAATAACAGGACTACGATTGTAAATTACCGGTTTATGAATTACAGGTCTATAAATTACAGGTTTATGAAATAATGCTGCAAAAAATGCAGGTTTATGAATTATACAAGTTATAGGTTTATTAAAAACTCTAAGAAAGCGCTTTTTCATGAAAAGTGCTGCCTTAGGTCACTTACGAAAGCGTTTTTTGAGAAAAAGTGTTGCCTAAGGTATACATAAAATAGCGCTTTCAAATGCGTTGTCTTATGTATACCTTAGGCAACGTTTTTTCTTAAAAGTGCTTTCATAGGTAGGCCTAAGGAAATGCTTTTCCTAAAAAAGCGCTTTCTAAAGATGCCTACAAAAAGCATAAAAGACATTCTAAAGTAGGACTAAGAAAGCGCTTTTCCAGAAAAAAGCGCTGCTAAAAGCCTGCTTAAGAAAGCGCTTTTTAGGAAATAGCGCTATGATAACACGAAAATGTATCGTATATTTAGCTTGATTTACATAGATTATATCTTTCTTTTATCTTAATTATGTTGCTTTATATTCGTATTATGCCGGTATTTTCTATATGTTCAGGAATTTGATAATTAAAGGCATGTGTGAAGAAAGTCGAGAAAAATCGGGAAAATCGTACTTAAAATCCACAAAAGAAAAGCAATTATGCAATTGTGGGATGTATGGAAAAATAGGGGTGCATTGCAAGTAAAAATACTTTGGAAAATAAAGAAATGAGATAAAGCACCTAAGGCCCATCCCAACGCGCCTTCACCAGCCCAGCATAGTGTGACGGTCGTCACACCCCCTCAAGCCAAGACGTAACTATCGTTACGTGTTACAGGGCGAGGCTTTCTCACCAAGCAATCCCATAATGACTGTCACACCTTCCATAAAGACTGTTACGCATTAGAAGGCGCTATTCTCTCAACAAGCAAACTTGTAAGACCGTTACAAGCCCTAGTGATCGCCATGGAGGTATTTTCGCAAGAGGAAGTCCAGGAGGAGAGCGAGCTTCACGCTAACAAGTTCCTATTCCTCAGTGCATCCTACCTCTATAAATAGGGCCTCAATCCTCACATTTACAAACACCTATCACACGCCTCTACCTTGGCCTCTCTTTCCCTTTCTTTCCTATTTTTGCAAGAGCATTAGTAGTTATGTCTTAGGCAGAAAATTACCATTTGTCAAAGTGGTAGTTTCTCACATCGAGGAACTACCACACCATTAGTTTTAGATTTTATTTTATTTTATCTAAATTATGTATCTGATTTATCTACCATGCTGGCATAGTCTAAATTCAATCCCTGTTGATGACCGTAAAGTTTATTTTAGAAGTTAATTTCAATTTCGTTTATTTCTGCTTTTACAGGTTTCTCTTTATCGCACTTCCTATTTTTATTGTTTCATTTGTTTAATTTAATTATCATGCTATTTTTAATTGTGATCGTTATGTTTAGTTTGTTTACATTTGATTCCATGTTTAGATAAATATTTTAGAGTCCAGTGTATGAGGACCGTTGTTACCAATGGGACTCAGTAGAAAATAATAGTTGCGAATTTATGATTAGGATTCTATTTTAGTTTTAATTTCTAAATCTAACTTAGATAGTTTTGTCACGAGAGTGAGAGGTTATTTAACACGATTTTGTCACGAGAGTGAGAAATCAATTAAGGTGAGAATCGAAACTGCGAGAGCGTGGAGATCGAACTGGATAGTGGAAATTAGGTAACAAATCTAAATACAGCGAGTGCTTTAGATGCGTTTAGGATATTATTGGCTTACAAAATAGATTTCTTAGTTACCGGGAGAGCGAGAGCAAAATCTTGGGATTATTAAGTATGGCTTTAGTTAATATCGCGAGAGCGTGAGGCAGAGTCTTTAAGTTAGTATATTCTACGGAACTAGGTTAAAGTCGTAACTAGTACCCGTTTTCTATAAGTCCTTTAGGAACCAGAAATCATATCCCGGTCTCGTTTTAGTATTATTTCCTAATTCCATTTATTTTAGTTTTAGTTCGTAGCTTTCCCCAAATCAAATATTCATTAGCCTTAGATTTACAACGTAACGATAGATTACAGTAGGTTGACATTGATCTCTGTGGTTCGACAATCTTTTATATTACTTCGATATTTCCGTGCACTTGCGGAATTTACCCATCACGCTACCTTAGGTAGACCTACGAAAGCGATTTTTCCTAAATAAAAAGCGCTGCTAAAACCTATAGCAGTGCCACCTACGACAGCACTTTTAAGCACTTTTAAAGGCCAAAAAAAAGCGCTTTCGTAGGTCTTTTTGGCGTAGTGCTTGTATAGACCTATTACTACCTCCAGAACTCTTTCCATAACTTGAATGACTTATAGTGGCACCATGTGCCTTTTTCCCAGGCAACTCCATCGGCATATCCAAATTGTCTACAACACCAATATTATGGGCAATCCCTTTCCCATTCCTTATAATATATGTCTGCTCAGCTACTACACTCTCAGAAGTTTGTGGTTCTCCTGTAGATATTGTAGCAGTCACAACCTCCCTTGCCTACTCTTCTGTATCACTAACCAAATCGGTATCTTGTAATAACGCTGTAAAGAGTGAACCTGTTGTTGAATCATGCACGACTGTTTTCGCTGCTTGAACCATGTCACTTCCACCCCCTTGTTTGTTACCAATGCCTTTAACCTGTCTTGCCTTTAACCTTCGTTAATTAAGTTCTTTTTGTAGTATAGTACTTTATTATGTTTATAATAGATATCCTTAGAGCAGAAATAATATTAATTATAAATTAAATATTTTCTTTCTTGATTTTCTTCGAAATTTTTTCACGGGTCATCATCACTACAATACCTTTTTTATTTAATCAATAAAATATTGTACATGTTTATAGTTATTAGTGATATCTATAAATATTTATAGTTATTAAATATATTGGATTTATAATGCTGGTGATTTGCTATATATTTATATTTGTCCGTGACATGTATGTTCATTGAAATGAGTGTTATAATGATTCATGTGTGAATTGTGGTTCAAGGTGTTAATTTGACATGCATGATGCTTGTGAACCTTGGTTTCCCGTTGTTCCGGTTGAACGTTCGGATGTGTGTATTGTGTGAATTGCATATGATGGTTCTTGCTCAACAAGCTACGTGCGTGTGCACTCTTTCTCGTCATGGTGCGGATGATGGACTTGGTTGGCTTGACTGTTTGTGTAATATGCTTGAATCGGAGTAGAACCGTACTACTAGGTGATAAATCCTGTTTTCCCACCTATGTGGATGAACCATTGGTAGCCCGTGGGGCAGTATCATGTTTATTACCATGGTTGTTTTTTTTAGTTGTATGCCTGTTACTTTTGCACACTTGACCTACTATTACGATGATGCAAGTGAGGGTCTTTTAAGGTGTTCCCACTTGGTGACTCACCTGCGTGATTAGTATGGTAAGTGGGTTGATGTCATGTAGGCTATCACGGTATTACTTACCGCTAGTGACGTTAAATAGACAATGTTGCTTGGCTTTCACCCAGTGGACGTGTACGTTCAAGATGGCATTTTTGCACTTGTGTGGCATGGGTCCGTCTCACTTACGTTGGACAGAGGTGGGGTCGTGACGCCACGTAGGTAATGCCATGTAGGATAGATCTGTTATCTAGCAGTTTTTCTGTGCAAGTCTCTTGACAATGATGTACACGAGGACTCACCGAGGGTGTGTGGCAGAGGTAGCCTAGTTAGATGGGTATAACTGCTTGATTCCTCGCACAAGGATGTGGGTCTGCATATTGTGTATTTTGATGCTTTTGTGTTATCACCTCATTGGTTAGTTATGGGACTTCTAATGGTGGTGTTATCCCTTGTTTGTACTTGTACCTAGACGTGACGCATAAACTCGAATTCTAGGTGAATCCATTTTGATGTATGTACCCTATAGAACCGAGCAAACCCTTAAGATAAGGAGGCTCACTGAGATTTAGTAATCTCACCCCACCAATTATTATTTTTCTGGATTTTCGAGGCAGGACAAAGGCAAGGGTAAGATGGCTTAGTCTTACAGTGGTGTTTCGTTGGCGATGATCCATTTATTTGTATCTTATCCGCTTATGTACTCTTTTGGAATTATATATTAGTACTATTTGAGACTTGTATTTTTTTGGCCATAACAGTTTCGGCAAAAATTTGTAATTTGTACTGATACTTACCTTATTCCGCTGCTATGTATGATCGTTTTACGTACCATTTTAATGCCATATGCATATATCCTAGGCAATGTATGTGTGGGGTGTTACAAACATTCTCATAATTAATGACCAAATTATATTAACAATAATGTACTGATAGGATACAACTATTATCAATACAATTTTAAATATAATTAAAATTATTTTAATTATTTTACTAAACAAAATAATTTCATTTAATAGAAATCTCAAAATAATTTTATTTGAAATACTCCAAAAAATATAATTTTATTTTAAAATGGAGTTTATTAACAATTAATCTATAAAAGATTAAAGAGTTTTAAATTTCAAAAAACTATTATAGTTAATAGTTTCACTTTATATATAATTGCTCATTTTATATTTTCATAAAAGGAGTATATAATATTTAAAGAAATATTTCCTTGTATGCAATTATATAATATAAGTCATAGGATTTTAAAAGTAATTAAATTATACTAATTAACCTCGTACGATATGACATGCATCATTGCTCTTGAGTCGCTAAATATTGATGACTTTAGAATATCCTCATATCATCTCAAATGATTCATAATTTAATAGAAAACTATTATAACAAATAAAATATTCTAAAATAACATATTGGAATGATGATATACTCTTCAATTGTCTTAAGAATTACTCAAAATGACAAGGCAATGAACAATTTAATAAGAATTTTGAATTCAAAAATATAAAATATTTGGTGTCTAAAATAAATTCAAAATGTAGCACTTTATTAAAATAATCAAGAATAGTGTTACTATCAAAAGAAATTCTCCACCAAATAATTTATACTAAAATATTGAGAATATATTATGTAAAATAGCGCAAAATTCTCAATTTAATTAACATAGAATATTTACATAAATTTCACAAAGAAATCTTCAATACAAAAATCAAGAATTTAATACTAAAACAATGAAATATTCTCATACTCATTATAGAAAAAATATTCTGGTCATAAATAAAATCATAATTTCTTGTCACAAATAAAATAAAATATCAAATCGATTTATTATAGAATAAAAATAAATTGATATCTATGATGACACATTATCAAGATCTCAAAATAAGAATAATAATTCTCTACAAAATATTATACAATTTTTACAATGTGATATTAAAGTATAATTTATTCTCAAAATAAATTAATAAAATATATCTCCAAGTGTCAAAAAAAATATTCAAAATAATACATAATTTTATTCAATGCACCAAAAAATTAAAATATTTTAAATTTATCTCAAGATTGGTTTAGAATATTTATAAATTCCGAATATATATATATATATATATATATATATATATATATATATATATATATAATTAATTTGAGAAACAAATTATGTGTCCAATAAATAAGAAAATATAAACTTATCATTAATATCATTATATAATTAATTTGATAAAATATATTGTGATATTAATGTCGGTAATTACTACTACAAACTGATTCATTATTGATCCAAAATAATATCACATAATAATCATTATATGATATTAATTTTTTTTAATGCAAAATCTTGGAATTGGTGCATAGAGTTAGAGTAATTGCAATGAAAATAAATTGCAACATATATGCATGTGAAAGTCAAATTTATGATGAAATTTTATTACGGCATTATACAACACAAAGGGTTTGATTCAAACAATATCATAAAATACATCCCAAATCAATAATAATGATGTAAAACCATATAATCAGTGTTTATAAGATAATAAGTTTAAGGAATAATCATATCATATGTAACATGCCTAAAGGATATGATATATATGGAATAAACCCCAATTCAATTTTAGAGATTAGAAAATTAAACCACAACCGACATTCAATAAAGTCATACAAAATTACTGTATCGGGTTTAATCATTTAATTTTTCGGACTCAAAATATACACAAGCCATACACCAATTCATGATTCTCTCAAACAATAATAGTTATAAACATATCTACAAGGCTCTGATACCAATTAATAGATTTAACTAATTGAATAGACACAAATTATAGCATATTATTATGTCATAAATTAAATAAGAATAATAAGAACGATGTACCTTGTAAGATTGACGATATTTTTGTCGAAGAGAGGGAATATGAGAGGATTACTACCCTCATTCCCATTTAGGATTTTCATAGTATGTTAATCGTTCAGTGGGGCAACGCTTAAATAGCTAAATGGCTGAGGGCAGAGACCTCTCATTGGGCTTAACTAAATGGTCCAACTCATCACGGTCTATTTAGAGATAGAAGCGCAATCATATAATTCACCAATAAGTGCTTAATAAGAGTAGATCATAATTAATATTAATAATAATTTATAATAATTGACTATTGTTAATCCATAATTGATTAATTAAATAATTAATCCAACATTCTCCCACTTGGATGACAATAATCAATTATTAAAATTATATTGTTTTAATTTGTCTAACCAAACTGTGGTTTACAACCATAGTGTAAACAATATCTATGTTTATAACAACCTTGACAGCCAATGTATGTAGATTTCTGCATAATAAATTGTTTGAAGACACCAATAACAATATTTCTGCATAACTAGTTGCATATAATGCATGTAAATGCATTATTTTGTTCAAATTAACGATTAACACTGTTTTATAGTCTCTATAAAACTGTTTTTTATATTTACTTTTTCATTTGATATTGTGAGCAAATGACTAACACTTTTAATACTCAGTCTGTTTAAATTCAGTAATTACTACCATTGAGATATTTGGCAAGTAGCATCATGTGAGTTATAGGTCCAAAAATACTGATACAGACCTAATATCAATATCCAAACATTTTTGTATATAGGTTTAGTGTGAACTCTTTAAACAAACATTTATTTTGTGTGTATACCTTTTTGAGTTTGCATAGCTCACTTAAAGACATACACTTGGCCTTATTAACAAACTTTTCAGCTCTAGTGAACTGTGATGATCCAGACCAAAGAGAAATAGACTTTGAAGATTGAGCTAGTTTTTCATTCTACTCATTAGCAGGTAACCTACAACAATATTGATATATGAACTTAAGAAAAATTGAATATGAAATGAGAAACAATAAGACCAAGTGTCACAATGATTTTAATATATTACTTAGACAAATATTATATCATCTTTGGAATGTCCTTATTAATTAGCAACTTAGAACCTGATCATCCATTTGAAACTGAAAATGACATGAAACAGAATCAAATTAACAATGATACTTTATAATTTATAAAGTTTCCTTGGCAAAAAATAAGAAACACAGACTTTATGAATCTTTGATCATCGCATGAGTGAGAATTATGACTATAGCACCACTGTTCTTTTCATCATTGTAGTAATTCAAAAACTTATTTGCATAGCTTTCCCATAGTGTGTCGTTAATAAAATTACCACTGTTATCAATAATGAAAAAAATAGTATTTTGAATGACATATTGCAACATACATTAATAGAAATCTAACAAAACATGTAAATGGGTCACATTTGACCTAGAGTCTTTGATATTGAGAGACACAAAACTCTTCTACCCTTGTGTGTTAGTTTGGAAATTGTTGATTTCATGAACAGCACCAATAATGTCTACATCATTAAAAAAATTGTCTTTAACAATATGTGGTATTAAAAACATTAAACCAAATAAATTTACCATTTGAATAAATCATACCTTCAAGTCTGTTAAGTACACATTTCCCTACAAGAGCATCACCAAAATCTTTGAAATAAAACATTTTTGGAGGAATGTTTTCAACTTCAACAACTTTCAATGCGGTACCACCAAGGAAAACAAATTTCTTGGAATGACCACGAAGCTTCCACTGAAAATCACTGTCATAAACACTTCCATTGTTAATTTTGAAGATCATGTCCTCATGGATTCGGTCCTTCCATTTATGGTCTGCACAAATTAGAACTTGAATTATGTCACCCTGAAAAACATTGGAAACAAATAAGCTTTATTAATATGTAGAATCTAATGAAACGAAAACGTTAACAAATAAACGTAAAAACTATACCGATGCATCCATTAAAACCATCTCCAAATGCTTTATCCCCTTATTGATTACAACGATCCATGCATCAACTATTCGAACAACCAATCTCCATGTTTCCTTGTTGTCGTTGATGTCTTTAATACAATCGATCTTTCGACTCATTTTTGAATTTGCAGAGAGTAAAAAATAAGTTAACTTCCAATTAATAACATATAGAACAAAAAACAACATATGTAGCAAACATACTGATGGTTGAAGTAAGTGAGGTTGGTGGAATATGAGGCTGTTATTTGGATAGAGAGGAAGATGAAAGAGTTTGGTTTGTGAGATTAAAGATGAGACTGTTATTTTGTTGTATTTAAAAACAACAACAGCACCGACGATGCAATGATGACAGAGGAGAATAGGAAGAGTTTTTCTCAAGATTCCAATGTTACTGTTCTGGACTGGCCCATGCTCTAGGCCCAATTGAATAAAGGCCCAATTACCCTTGGAAAATGGCTTAGTGCGTCCACGCGGGGGCCACGTGGCCAACTGTCTTTGACTGCCACGTGCCCCCCGAGAATATCGGACCCTTTTACTGGATCTCCTCAACCGTCACACGTCCTCCAGGAACTTCGGAACAAACCCGGATTTCCCGGGCGACAATCTAGGAAGGAGGCCACGTGCTGGCCTCCCTGCACACGCAAGCCCTAGAAATCCGCTAGTGGGCTTGGATTTCTGCCCACTAATTGGATCTTGGCCCAGCGCTGGGGGCTATAAATACCCTCTCGCTTGAGAGGGTCAGGTATCTCATTCTCTACTCTCTTCTTACTTGCTTGCTCTCTCTCTCTGCCTCTACTTACTTTGGCATCGGAGTATCTTGCAGGTACCCCCCCTTCTCTTTCACTTTGGACCACCGTTGCAGATTGGGCCAAGACACCTTCTGATCAGGTACGATCAGTGGCGCCGTCTGTGGGAATTTTGCTTCCCCGTCTCCTTTCATTCAGTTGACCAAAGCAAAAACTTCATTTGTCATGGCCGACCCTGCAACCAACGTGCAAAATTCCCCTCACGACGATCTGGCAGAGCAAAACAACACCGTTTTCCCGAGCACAGACCCTCGAGACGGGCAAACTGCCTCCTCCTTGACCGGATCCTATCGAGGAGACGAGCACAGAACTGAATCAAATCTTCGTCGGGCAGCTGAACCCGCGGTTTTCCAAGAGGTGCAGCCACCTCCCGACGCCGATGCGCCACCGCCTCTTCGCGCCATCAACAAAGAATCTCCCGCTTCACCTGTGGAGAACGTCTCCACGTTCTCGAAGCTTCCCGTCGATCACCGCGGAGACACCGACGACCAGACTCTTGGTCGCCATCACCCCGACGTCATCGCTCCCAAACTCCCCCGCGGAGGACCAAGAGGGACGATTCTCGCAGCCCGACACGTCGCTCCAGAGGCAGAGGACCCACGACCGAGCGGGAACATCAGAAACCACCCAAGGAACAACCTCAATCACTTCCCCGACGTGAGCGGGGGGCCAATGAATCAAGAAGGACCAAGAGCAAGCATACTCGCACCAAATCTCAGCGCCGCTCTCGCTCGCGCTCTCCCCACCGGAGCGACGAGGATGACCCAGGTCCTCCGTCCGCCAAAGATCATGAATGCCCCAATTCCTCGGGGAATTGAGAAACTGCCCCAGCTCGCCAGCTATGATGGAGTAGACGACCCTATCGACCACATCGACGGTTTCGAGGCCATGCTCCAATACCTCAACGTTGGAGGGCCAATCAAATGCAGGCTGTTCCCCACCACCCTCAGGAAAACAGCAGTGGACTGGTATAAAAGCTTGCCACCGGGATCCATACACTCCTGGAGAGAACTCAAAGCCCAGTTCACGAGCACATTCACAGCCTCCCGTAGGCATCCAAAGACCGAGGCCTCCCTCGAGGCCATCATTCAGAAAAGCGATGAAACTCTCCGAGAGTACATTGACCGCTTCAACAGGGAAGCCATACAAGTTCCCTGCGATGATCAAATGAAGCGATACTTGCTGGAAAGAGGGCTCCTCCCCGGCACAGATTTCAGGAAAGTCGTCGGCATCGAGCCCCCAGCCATCTTCGATGCCCTCTTCGACAAGGCTCGCGCCTATATCACATACGAGGAAAAGGAATCCGCCAACCGCACCAGAGACTCGAGGAGTCGAGGCTCGGGGAGCTCCGCACGGCACCAGGATAACCGACGCCCAGAGGCAGGGTCATCTCGTCGCCCTGATGAAAAACGACGTGAGGATAGGCCCCGGGAATCCCGCGATCAGCGAGGCCCAGCTGGATGTTTCACCGACTACACACCGCTGACCGCTTCCCGCGAGCGAATCCTAGCAGAATACTTAGCTACCGAGTTCAGGACGGGAGTCGACGCCAAACCCACTCTGAAACCAAAGCACGTAACAAAGTATTGTCAATATCATCGAAGTCACGGCCACCTGACCGAAGATTGCGTCCATCTCAAGGACGCGATCGAAACACTAATCAAAGGCGGAAGACTCGGACAGTACAAAAAGCCTGAAGCATCACGAAGTGCCCGTGAGACCAAAGAAGTCGAGGACGAGGGCCGACCACAAGGGGACTCCGGCCCCTATCAAATAGCGTACTCGGTGACTAGGCCCGAAGACTTTCAGAGCCCTATCTTCACCCACAGCCCATGGGAAGAATTTCCCTCGGCCATGGTCATATCCGGCGGTGGCGATGCCCAACTGTCAATTAATTCGGCCAAGCGGAAGTTCGACGAGCTGATCGACAAGGCCCCGGTCAACGAGGTTTCCCTCGAACAGTTCCGCGGCAAGTCGGAGCCGATCACTTTCTACTTGGAAGAACTTCCCGGAGGAGCGCCGAACGCCTATATTCCCCTCCTTATCAAAGCGATAATGGCAAACTTTGAAGTCCACAGCATCCTGGTCGACAAAGGCAGCTCGGTCGACGTCATGTACACCCACTTGTTCCGCACACTCCAGCTCGACGAATCTCACTTATCACCATACGTGGGATCCGACCTTCAGGGGTTCAACGGCTCCACGTCCCGACCCTGGGGGTACGTCGAGCTCCTCGTCACCTTCGGCGAAGACGTTGCTTCGCGACAGGTCAAAGTCCGTTTTCTGGTGATCGACTGCCATTCCCTCTACAACGTTATTCTAGGCAGAACCACACTGGCCGAACTCACAGCAGTTCCTTCGACCGTCCATCTGAAGCTCAAGTTCTACACCAAACGGGGACGCGTCGCTACCATCTGCGGCGATATCAAAGCTTCCAGGAGGTGCCACAACGCCGCGGCCAGAGGACAGACCCTGGTCGACCCAAAAGCGCCCGCCACCAGCAAGAAAGAAGGCCGAACAACGCCCAGATCGAGCTCCCCAAGACCGCGGAAGATCAGAGCCCCAACGTCAGCTCAGTGGACCTCGACACCAGATTTGCAAAGGATGAAGTCGACGGACAAGCAGGGGACACGGATCCACTTCGCCCAATTCCAGACGGCGAGTTCGAGCTCGTTCCCCTCGGAGAAGACCCCAGCAAATGCGTCAAGATCGGCGCCGACCTCCCCAACCTGGCAAAGAAGCAACTCAGAGCTTGCCTTCGGGAGAACGCGGACCTCTTCGCATGGAGTGCAGCGGAAATGCCCGGACTCGACCCTGAGGTCTCCTGCCACCAGCTCGCCATAGATCCAGCCGCTATGGCCATAGTACAACGTAGGCGTAGGCAGTCTCCCGAGAAGGCGGAGGCTGCTGAAAAAGACCTCCTAGAGGCAAATTTTATTTCCGAAGCCAAGTATTCAACTTGGTTGTCAAATGTTGTACTCGTTAAAAAATCTAATGGAAAATGGCGCATGTGCGTTGACTACACTGATCTCAATCGGGCATTTCCCAAAGATGCATTTCCTTTACCTAATATTGATAGACTGGTCGACAACTCGGCCGGCTATAAACTGCTTTCTTTTTTGGATGCTTACTCAGGTTATAACCAGATCCCCATGGATATGGCCGACAAGACCTGCACGGCCTTCATGACAGAGTCGGGGAACTATTACTACAATGTAATTCCTTCGATCAAGAATGCCGAGCAACCTACCAAATAATGATGAAGAAGGTATTTCAGAACGAAATCGGCGACATGCTCGAGGTATACATGGACGACATGATCGTGAAATCCCAAGCCGAGGACGACCACGCTTCACGTCTGAAGAAGGTCTTCGACCAGGCTCGGAAGCACAAAATGCGCTTCAACCCGGAGAAGTGCACGTTCGGAGTCAAGGCCGGCAAGTTCCTCGATTTCCATCTAATAGAACGAGGGATTGAAGCCAACCCCGACAAATGTCGGGCGTTCTCCAAACTGCCCACGCCCAGATCCAAGAAGTCCATTCAAGTCTTGAACGGCATGCTAACCTCTTTATCCCGTTTCGTAGCGAGGTCGGCACAACATGCGCTCCCATTTTTTAAATTATTGAGAAAGGGACCGACCTTCGAATGGAACGAGGAGTGCGAGCAAGCTCTCCTACACCTCAAACGGGCACTTTCGCAATCACCAGTGCTCTCACGGCCACAGCTCGGGGAAACTTTGTATTTATACTTAGCCGTATCCAATGAAGCAGTGAGCGCAGTACTCATACGTGAAACTGAAGACGGGTAAAAACCCGTCTACTTCACGAGCAAAGCCCTTCAAGGGCCCGAGACCTGATATCAACAAATCGAAAAGGTCGCGCTCGCCCTCGTCATCATCGCGAGGAGATTGCGATACTATTTCCTCGCCCACGTAATCGTCGTGCGCACAGAGCAACCTGTAAAGCAGCTCCTCGCCCACCCAGATATGGCCGGACGCATGCTGAGGTGGTCCCTCGAACTTTCCAAGTTCGACATTCAATATGAGGGACGAAAAGCCCTGAAAGCACAAGCGCTAGCCGATTTTATCGCCGAAATGACCGCCCACGAGCAAATGCCCCATGCGAGCAACAGATAGACCCTGCACGTCGACGGAGCCTCAAGCTCGACGGGGAGCGGCGCCGGCGTCCTCCTCGAGAACGAGGAAGGCATCATCGTCGAGCACTCTTTATCTTTGGCCTTCCCGACGTCCAACAATCAAGCAGAGTATGAAGCTTTGCTCGCGGGGATGCGCTTGGCCGAGGACATAGGCGCCAAGGACATTCAAATTTTCACCGACTCCCAGCTCGTCGCGTCGCAAGTCCTTGGAGATTACCAGACTAAAAACGACAGCCTCATCGAATACCTTCACCTTGTGAAGGAAAAACTGAAGGGATTCGACCGAGCGGAGATTAAGCATGTTCCCCGAGAACAGAACACCCGGGCAGACATCTTGTCCAAGCTCGCGAGCACAAAGAAAAAGGGAGGAAACTGGTCAGTGATACAAGAGACGCTCACCCAACCGAGCATCGAAAGGACCACGACGACACTCGACATAAATACGATCGGTGATGCAGACTGCTGGATGACCCCCGTGTTCAACTACCTCACTCGCGGGGAGTTACCCACTAACAAATTGGAAGCCGCCGCCACCAAACGTCGTGCATGCTCTTACGTCGTCCTCGAGCATTGCTTGTATCGGCGGGGCTTCTCCATTTCCCTCCTCAAGTGCGTCGAGGAGTCCAAGGTGCCCGGCATCCTTCATGAAATCCACGAAGGGATTAACGCCCAACACCTGGGAGGCCGGTCTCTTGCCCGCAAAGCATTGCGCGCAGGCTATTATTGGGCCACCATGCAAAGGGATGCCAAAGAACACGTCAAAAAATGCGACAAGTGCCAACGCCACGCCGACATGCACATCGCACCACCTCACGAGCTCACGACGCTCACATCCCCGTGGCCTTTCAGCTGGTGGGGGATGGATATACTCGGTCCTTTCACGCAAGGCTCTTACCAAAACAAATACCTCATTGTGGCCGTAGACTACTTCACAAAATGGATAGAGGCCGAGGCACTCGCCAAAATCACCTCCTTCAACATCCTTCGTTTTTACAAATGAAACGTCCTTGCCCGCTTCGGTATTCCACAGGCCCTCGTCACGGACAATGGGATCCAGTTCACCGATCAAAACTTCCGTAATTTCGTAGCACGGCTAGGCACCAAGCACCACTTCACGTCTGTCGAGCATCCCCAGACCAACGGCCAAGCAGAGGCTGCGAACAGGGTCTTATTACGAGGACTCAGGCGGAGACTCGGGGAAGCCAAGAACAGGTGGGTGGAAGAATTGCACAGCGTGCTATGGGCTTATCGAACGACTCCCCATTCGACCACGGGGGAATCCCCATTTCGGTTAACGTACGGTACAGAGGCGGTCATACCCGTCGAGATCAGAGAACCTTCGAGACGTACCGAATTCCCCTTATAGGAGGAAACAAACGACGAGGCATTGCGCGAGGAGTTGGATTTAGTCGACGAGATCCGCGAAGGCACAACATTACGGGAAGCACGTTTAAAACAGCAGATCACGCTGCGCTTTGACCAAAAGGTCATCAAACGCGAGTTCGAAGTCGGCAGCTTGGTCCTCCGTAGGAACCAAAAGGAATCTCGCGAAGGAAAGTTGGCCGCCAACTGGGAAGGGCCATATCGTGTCCGAGCCAAGACGGGCACAGGAGCTTATTACTTAGAAAATCTAAACGGAGTACAACTCCCTCGACCTTGGAATGCTACAAAGCTCAAACAATATTACAGCTGAGCCGGCACGACCACATGATCAGCATTTAGTGGCCGTCAATCCCCTCCACAGAGATTCAGCTCAGCCTTGGGTCGCGGAATGGTGCTCGTACGCATCCCAAGCCGCTTATATGCGGGGGACCTACTCGACTACAATGAGTAGGGACCCCGTTCGATGCGGAATCCTCGATCGAGATCCGCGGGTTTTTTCATGCACCTTTGGCAGGACGTCCGGCTCGCGACGGACAGTCCACGCCTCGAGTATGCGGTCTCCTAACACGACCACATCCTCGCCCGGAGGCCTCAAGACTCCAAGCCTAGCATACGAGTTAGGAACAACAAGGTCGAGCATCTCTCTATATAAACGAACAGATATAATAATAAACAATCAACACAATTATCATAAAGCATTCATAAATAAATGGCCGACAACGGCCAACAAAATATCCACGGGCACTAGACCCAAATTACAAATATCCAAAAAAGACGGGCACCAGCCCAGTGTACGAAGATTAATAACAAGGGGCACGCAGGCCAGAGATAACAGGCTCGCAGGCCCAAACAATTACAAATCAAGCATCAGGAGCCACGACCTCCTCGTCGACCACGCGGTGGAAGGGGCCAATCCCAGAAGTCACCAGCTCCACCCCGGGGTTCACTATCTGCACCTGCTGAAGGGCCCGATCAAACCCGAATGACAGCGCCTCCACGGTGTCCTCCACGAGGATCCTCACCCGGCCAATCAAATCTGCCCGGGAGAGAAGCGCCTGCTCCTCAGCAGATTCGTCCTCAGCAAGAGCCGTTCCCTCCCTCAGCAATTTGACCTCGGCCTCCAGCTTCTCCTTCTCCTCGACCAGTGGCCCGTGTTTAGCAGTCATCTCCCTTAGCTCTGTTGCTAGTGCATTGTACCTGTCATCCAGACCTCGGAGCTTTTGCAATTCATTCCAATACCCCATATTCTCGAGCTCCAGGGCATCAGCACGGTCCTTGGCTTTGGAGGCTTGGGCGCGGGAGTTGGCCACCTCGTCGTTGAGAGTCAACGAGGTCTCGAGCATCCGGATGACCGCGGATACATCAGCGCTCAGGCCCTCTCCCCGCACCTTCGGGTCGAGCCCCAGGATCATCTCCCTCTCCGTCTCCTGCACCACCGGGGGTTTCCCCTCAAAAAGTTGCCTCTGAGCAAAGCATGGGGGCAGTACAAAGGCGTCCCTGGTTGAAACCGAAGTCCCCTGCGCCCCTTGCTCGAGACATTCACCTCTTCGCCTCTTGAGTGGTTGGTCGGGGGATGAAGCCGGAGAAGGGGTGTTGGCGGCAGGTTGAGGATCTTCTCGCGCCTGCCGTTGAAGTTCGACAACTCGATCTTTGACGGTCACGCGAGTACCCTTGGGTCGCAGCTTGAGCATGCGCTCCTCCATGGCCGCCATTTTATCTGCAAAGCAAACAAAGAAAACATGTTAGCACACGCCAATACACGGGCAACTCCCCTCTCGCATTTCCAAATAAATACCTAAGAGCCTCAGTGCGTCCTCGTCGGACTCGCAATCTAAAACGGCCTTAGTATTGATGTACCGCCGGGCAATCTCGATCTCCCGGTTGGAGTCGAGGAGCACATTCCCTTCCTGGTCGATGCAGATCGCCGGCCTAAAGCTCTTCACGAAGTTTTCCAACCTCTCGTAGGAGAGTTGGTCGTCCCTATCCAGCTTCTCGGGCTTCACGGAATAGAAATCCGGCCCCCGTTCATAGTGTTTCCTATCCCATTCGAGGGGAAACATCGCCCATATCTTTTCCACCTCCTTTCCGTCCTCGTTGACCTCCACGGTACGCTCGAACAGGGTATCCTCGGCTTCTCTTGTGACGGGCTTTATCACATAGAACCGTTTCTTAAAGTCCCGAACTGAGTCTAGGTACGGTCTGAAGAGCTTGCCCGACTGTTTGAACGACATCCAGGCGCACTTATCCCCGACCATCTGTCGCTGTAGATGGAAGATACGGAAGAAGAGGGGAAGAGTGGCACCTATGTCCAGGTAACGGTATACGAGCTCGAATGCCCGCATGAAGGCCAGGGCATTCGGATGAAGTTGGGAGGGGGCGAGATCCAACCAAGTGAAGACCTCCGTCTGAAAACCAGTGAAAGGCATGCGGAAGCCCGCTTCCCGGAATGCAAACTCATACATTGGGAACCTCGTAGAAGTGTACGACGAGCAGACCCTCCTGCCTGGCACATGGATTTGCACGACCCAGGAAGGTTCGAAACCCTCGTCCAAGTCTTCTATTTGGTTGAACGCACTGGAGGAGTCGGTGGAAAAATCCGAGCGGAAGTCCCTCGGCTCGGGCGCGACCCAGGAGAGGTCTGCGGCCAATCTTATCCGTCGAGGTCCGCCTGTACCCCCGTCGTCGCGAGTCTGATCCCCCGACACCTGAAAAGCAGCAAAAGAAAAGTGAATTCGAGGATATCAAATCCACCCCTCCACCACGACTCAAGTGACACGGCGAGGGGCCCGGAAGCACGAGCAACAACGATCAGATGTTGGTCTCTCTCGAGGACCCCGCGCGGATTACATTCCCCCCCCCAACGTACTCAAACTTATCAACTAATCATCGAAGTCTCCCCATAATATCGATACGATTCCCCGTAATATTCAACGATCTCCCCGCGAGATTCAAGTTTCTGCTCGTGGTATTCAAGTTTCTGCTCGTGGTATTCAAGTTTCTGCCCGTGCCATTCAAGTTTCTACCCGTATTACCCTAATTTCTGCCCGTAAGATTCAACTCTCTCCCCGCTATGTGCAAGTGTCTCCCCGCTAAATTTAATCTCCTCCCTGCGATATTCATGAAAATCAGACCCTAAATTCATCCTAAAACATAAAATTGAAGGGAGATTATCAAAGAATTAGGGATGTTTACCTGCATTGGGAGTCGAAGACATGTTGAGAGTTGGAGATGTGGCATTTTGAAAGATTCCGCGCTCGAAAGTCTTTAGCAGAAATTGGAGAATTGGAGGAGAATAAACAAATGAAACCCTAAAAGGTCCTTTTTATAGCCAAACTTCTTGGGCATACGAAAGGTCACACCTTTTAGGCGCCAAACACCCCATCTCAAGGCGACAGATGGCATCCACCTGACACCACGCTTGGCCTAGGAGCCATTCCTCGAGGACCGGGCAACTTGATCTGCTAATCTCGCGCCCTACCCTTTTCACGCGGACATCCCCGAGTTTAATAACTCAAGAATGCCCGCCGAACGACCACCATGTCATCCCGGACAATTATCATCGTCAGACTCTGTCGAGGACCTGCCCAGTTTGAAGTCATTACTCTACTAGATCAAAGACTTGGGGGGCTCCTGTTCTGGACTGGCCCATGTTCTAGGCCCAATTGAATAAAGGCCCAATTTCCCTTGGAAAATGGCTTAGTGCGTCCACGCGGGGGCCACGTGGCCAACGGTCTTTGACTGCCACGTGCCCCCCGAGAATATCGGACCCTTTTACTGGATCTCCTCAACTGTCACACGTCCTCCAGGAACTTCGGAACAAACCCGGATTTCCCGGGCGACAATCTAGGGAGGAGGCCACGTGTTGCCTCTCGCACACGCAGTAGCAATCCGCTAGTGGGCTTGGACGCCCACTAATCGGATCTTGGCCCAGCGCTGGGGGCTATAAATACCCTCTCACTTGAGAGGGTCAGGTATCTCATTCTCTACTCTCTTCTTACTTGCTTGCTCTCTCTCTCTGCCTCTACTTACTTTGGCATCAGAGTATCTTGCAGGTACCCCCCACTTCTCTTTCACTTTGGACCACCGTTGCAGATTGGGCCAAGACACCTTCTGGTCAGGTACGATCAGTTACAATTCAAATAATGTGTACGTGGAAATAATTTTGATATTGGAAAGGATGATAACTTTGGAAAGAAATAATGCATAATTAATTATGTTTGTCTTTGGGGGAAATTACCATTAGGGATAGTAATCTTGATTATTTAGGTTAATTACCTTGGTTAATTAAGTACTTTTTGTAGTATAGTACTTTATTATATTTATAATAGATATCCTTAGAGCAGAAATAATATTAATTATGAATTAAGTATTTTCTTTCTTAATTTTCTTCGAAAGTTTTTCACGGGTCATATCACTACAACAATTTTTATTTAATCAATAAAATATTTGTACATGTTTATAGTTATTAGTGATATTTATAAATATTGATAGCTATTAAAAATATTGGATTTATAATGCTGGTGATTTGCTATATATTTATATTTTAATTTTTTCGCTTATTAGTTATTTGATAATAACAATTTTATATATATATATATATATATATATATATATATATATATATAGAGAGAGAGAGAGAGTCGTCACAAGTTTTTGGAGGTCCTGTGTAGGTTAGTCACAATGTAGTAAGGACAAAATAAATAGAGGCCCTATATAATAACCATTTAAGCAATTTTAAGCAATCTCATATCAGTAAACTCATATGCATAAATTTAATTGAAAATGAATTGTAAGATAATCAACTATTGCAAATTATGAGAGTATCGTTTCTTTCCTTGTCGTCAATTGGCATTTTTTATACACAAGAACTTGAGATCGCGATCTCTTCCACCGACCTTGAGATCGACAACTTTATCGGCGATGTCAATTTGTTTCGTTGACGCCTCTATATAGCAACTCAGTACCATAGTAATGTCATTCTGCCTAGCAGAATCAACACATGCACCATTTGCATACAGTGTTGCTTCTAGGATGTTATGACGTCTTCTATTATGATCCTAGTGATGTAGTGCAGAATACTCAAGAGCTTAATGCATTTGATCAACAGAATCACAGTGTTGTAACACAATACAATGATAGAAGCTACAGTCGTGATAAGAATGGTTTCCATGGAGAAAACAGTGTGAAGGTGACTTCCTATGAGGAAGCCCTTCCGACACTAAAGGCATTTCTGCTACCTTCTGCTACACCAGAAGCTTCTGCTTGAGGACGCTCCTTCTACCACTACTATCTGTCCAGAAGGCAAGGAGAATCTGAAGCTAAAGACATTTTTCCCTATCCAGTTCACCGAAGATACTAGCGAGCAAAAAAAATCTAATGCCCTTGATAGGAGTTTCGTTGGTCCTAACTGCAAAACCACTCTCACCAACACAATGTCACTTTTTGCCCTCAGTTCATGCGAACATGTATTGTTTTAGAGTGTTGTGAATGATGATGCTTAATTCGCGATAAACTTCTCCGTATGATGAAATTATGTTGTTAACGCGGTATACTTATCATATTCTATATTGTTTACTAATGTATTTTACTACTTGTATTTTATATTTGGTTTTTCATATTTGTTCAGTTCAAATCACACCCGAATATTTCTTCAGTACAATCCTTAGTGGATCCAATCTAATTTCAAAGACACGTAATCATCGTTGCTTTAAAGCTTATTGATGATTAACAATTTACAACTCAACTAACGTTCACTTAAAGTATTAAACAATACTAGAGTGACTCACAATTAACAACCAACAAAGACTAACAACCAACAATTAAAATAGTAAGTTCAAAGTTCTTCTGGAATGGCCAACTCTGTAAATAGGGTTAGCATCCTTTTTATATGTTGACAGTAGCTAGGGTTGCTTCACAATTAGTCTTCACCGAGTCCTATACTTTCTCCATGAAAGTAGGATAAAAGTTCTCCAATAATGTTGCAGAAGAACGTTACAAAGGTTGTTTAATCCAAGTATATAATTTAAAATAAACAGACTCCTTAAGTTTCTGAACTAAAAACCAGTTCAGGTCTGTAGAACATGTCAAGGCATCTGCTGTGACATCTTCATAAAACCTGCTGATACATTATTATTCATGGCATTTTCTGAGAAGAATGTTTTACTAAAATTATTGTCAATCTACAGAACTAACACTTTCTCTTTCATTGTTCTCTACTGTTCTTTTGTTTTTTTTTTGTAAAAGCGTGATTTTCCTTTGCAATTATATGCAAGTTGATGTATTACTCCATGTCCAAATTCTTTCACTTGATGTATTATGATTTGGAATGGAGTAATACAAAAAAGGAGAAGTGTTGGACCGATACAAATTTTGGACTTAATAATGAGATAAATAAAAGATTAAGTGGGTATTTATAGTCATCGATTCGGTTCATCGGCTTAGCGGTTCCTAAAAAATAAAATAGAGAACCAAATAAAACCACCTCAGTTTTAATTGGTTTGGTTCAGAATTTGAACCGAACCAAAAACATACAATTTTTCTTCGGTTTGGTTTGGTTTAGATTGTCAGTTTAATTGATTTTTTCTGATCCACTTACACCCCTATATATTCATTCACAAAGCACACATTTTTCATACAAAATTTTTATGCTAACAATTACACATTTTTTCTACGTGTAATATTTCAAACCTTTACACAAAATCATTATGTGATGCGACTGAGAAAATTCTTAAACAAAATTGTTCTCCTATATCCATGCTACTACACATATTTTTCAATTCAATAATGTTTTGACAGTGAAAACACCCCTAAAACTCACTCTCTACTTCTCATGCAAAAAAACTCAACATCATGACCAAAATCATCAACCTTTAGCAATTTATTCATCACACCATTGTAGATCTATGTTGAGAATCAAATGTAAGGAAGAAAGTCACACATTGGTTAGAAAAGAAAAGATTAAACACTATATAAGTGAGAGAGCCCACACACCTATCACCTTAAAGTTTTAGGTGGATATGTTGTGTGCCTCTCACAAAGGTGTGTCCCTTGTAAATGATCCCTCCTCAGAATTGTCTCCTAACAGTGGTATCATGAGCCTATGGTTTCGAGATAAGGATCGACTAACTTGCATCAAAACACTTCCTGCAAGCTGTGGGTAGAATGTGTTCCGTTGGAGAGTGCCAACGGTAATACAAGTGTAGGTGAGCATTGTGACTCACACTTGAGGGGGAGTGTTGAGAATCAAGGGTGAGGAAGAAAGTCTCACATTGGTTAGAAAAGGAAAGATTGAACACTATTTAAGTGACAGAACCCACACACCTATCACCAAAGAGCTTTCACAACCCACACACCTATCACCAAAGAACTTCCACATGACGGGAAGCATTGTGACTCACACTTGAGGGCATTGTGACTCACACTTGAGGGGGAGTGGAGGAGCATTGTGAGTCCCAATATTGAGAATGAAGTTTGAGGAAGAAAAACCTTTGTTATTTGTCAAAAACCAAACCAGCCTCTATTTCTTGTCAAATTCTAAACCGTAATCTTCTTCACATATTGCAACAAGTTTTTGAATATGACGTAAACTAACAAAGAACCCGCGGATTGCCTTTGCGCATCCCTGCTCCCAACTGATCGCGGCCGACCATCAAAGCCTTCCCCGAGTTTTCTTCGTCGATACCGAACTAAGGACCTTTTCTTCAACGCGGACAACAACAATAACCCGACACCGCACATATCATGCAACTTTGATCTCCACAATTTTCTCTTTCGGTCCGAGCCCACAAAACAACACCATATCTCCTCCAAGACCCCACCACTGTGTACATATCTGAGCCACACACAAAGGCTGGCGACTTAGGGATGCCGCGAATCTGGACGGTGGTGTCCTTCCGTCATCATCCGACGTCGGCCACCATGGTGAGTAATTTCGATATGCTCTTAACTTTGTTGAATTTTGTTGTTTGTTGGTTAATTAGGAAGATAGCTAGAAAGCAATTGGTGTCATAGGAGAAGAAATATGATTTGGAAAGGGAAAACAAGAAGGATGTCGAAGCAAGTCGATGACATCCGCGGAAATCCACTTCAGCATCGTCACTCCCATCTCCGCAACAACGAGCCGATTGTATCCTCGTCAAATCAGCATAACACTTCCGCTTTGAGGCTTTGCTCGCCATCCATCACAACACAAGTCGTCGTAGTCGAAACTCCAAGGTTCAATTTTTATCATTTTTTAATGAGTTTTTGTGTAATTTTAAAGAGTTGTTGAAGAAGAAATAAGAGAAGAGTGGTGAAGGTAAGTAAAATACTATATTTTTCCTCTTTACGTGGTGTTGTGTTCGTATAAGACTATGTACAATGGGGATATTGAATAATATATTTAATAGTTGAATTTTTACAATGGTGTGTTGAATGGAATGTTGAATATGATGTAAATTAATTGGTGTTAAAAAGATTCAACATGTTAATGAGGAGAGAGGTCACGTGTAATATTTTGTTAATTTTTATTGATTGTTGTAATTATTTTGATTTTTTTATTTTAATTATTTAAAATTAATTATTTTATAGTAAATAAATTATTTATTTATTTTTATTTTCACCAAAATTCATTATTTTTTTCCTCTATAAATAGATATTTGATTTATTAGATTTGGACTCATAAAAAAATTCATTTTTTTCTCTCTAATTTTTCAATTTTGCTTCTCATAAACTGTTGCTGACAGCATCTACCCTTCTTATATGACTTTCGTCAAATCAATTAGACTTCCTCAAAGTGAACCAGATAAGTAACCAGCCCGTTTGTGGGACATAGTCGATTTGGCTCTAATCATGAGGTTATGTATCATATTGCACAATATGAATGTTGAGGATGAACGAGATATATATGTTCTACATTTGACAAATTATTATCAATCTGAGGCAAGTGTGTCTAGTACACCGGAGCCATTCTCAACCGAGGTGCTACCCGTATTTGCGAATCATGTGCATGCTAGATCTATGATGCATGATTCAAATGTACATCACGAAAGTAGATATAGTCAAACACATATCGGTAAAGTTTTGTGAGTTGAGTCTATTGTATTAATTAAATTATATTGTATGTTTAGTGTATAATATTGCATTTTTAGTTTTTTGTTATTTTATCTCATCTTTATTACTCGTAAGGAAAAAATTAATTAAGAATATAAAATTCAAAAAAATTATTAAATTAAAAAAATAAAATTAATTAATTAATTCTTAATTATTTTAATTTAATTTTAATCAATAATTGATGTTAATATATAATCATAAAAATATAAATATAAAAGAAAATAAGATTATGAAATAAGCAAAGTAGAATAGAGTGTTGAATTTTATTAAACAAAATGATTGTAATGAATAAAAATGAAATAAATGTTGAATTATTAGGTGGAAGAAATAGAGATGATATGAAGGTAAAAAGTGGGGAAAAAAATAAGATGTTGAATAATAAAATCATTGAACATCATTTTATTTTGTTTTTCGTTTTGCTTCACATTTGCCATGTGTCGGAATCTTAACGGCCTCTTAGGTACATTGATTATTTTGGATAAGGAATTGAGTGAACCAAGCATATGCTGTTCTTTTTCACTAATTTATTTATTTTTAATTTTTTTTCTTTCTATTTAGTAAATTTAGGATTTATTAGCTCGGGCCCTGGGCCAATAATTTAGTTCTTAATCTTTATGTTCATTTCTATTTAACACACCTATTATACACCTCACTCATTTATTACAGGATGATTCATGTTAGTTAGATTTAATTCATTTGATTTTTCAGGTGAATTTCATAACTCATAAGCGATAATTAAAATAAAATATTCATACATAAATTTGAACACTCTTTTCACAATATTAAATTAAAATTAAAATTTTATTAATAATAGGATTTTACATCCTCGAATAATCGATTGGTCAACTTTAATTAGGGGTGTGCATGGACTATAAATCAAACTAAATTGAACCATATACATGTTTTGATTTGATCTTAAAACCGTTTTTATAAAATCGGTTTACATGTCGATCAGTTTAGTTTTAAACCAGTTTCTTATAAAAAAAACAGTTTTTCAAAAATCAATTTTAAACCGGTTTCTTTGAAAACTAGTTTTTTTTATTAATCAAAAGTTTCATATGGGGACTTTTGTTGATCCCAATTGGTTTCTTTTATCGTCGTTCTCTTCGAATTCAGACGAAACTGGGGCATGGGTCTACTTGAATCCGAAGAAATGAGCCATGAAGAATAAAACCAAGGCGATTTATAAAGGAGTTTGCAATTAGGGTTTCAAAGCGGAGCTTTGAAAGGAAAACACCGTGTGAGTTCTGCATAGGGTTCTCAAATTGCTCATAGTTTTTTTTTCTGGTTTTTGAAGCTTTGAAATTGATGTGAATGGAGAGAAGAAAATTTTTTGGTGGAGCTTTTCTTGAACATGAAATACTTGTGATTAAGAGGAGAGAGTTCAAATTCCTTCAATTTTACCATTAACTAGTGTGATACCCGTGCGTCCGCACAGGTTCTCGTTGGTGCTTAGACATTTTGTTCAATATTTATGTTATACAAAATTCAATATTATAAAGAAAGATCTATAAGGTGGAAAAATTTAGTAAGAATTTAAAATATATGTAAAATGTATGAAGGCAAAATATATGATACATATATTTTGTTATACATATAGAAATATATTTCAATAAGATATAGAATATAATAATATATAAAAAATATTTCAGTGTATATTATATTAATTAAATATCATAAAGTACAATATTAATACTATAATAATGGATGGATATACAATAGATAGAATACATTGATATTTATTTAATACTATAATGGAGGGTTATTATTATTTGGGCCTAATAATACATTGATATATTATTATACAAAGGCCCATATTTTATGTGGTCCAATAACAAAATTCATACGGTTTACTTTGGCAAGGCATTCTAACCTTTACCAACACTATCTCCAAAAAGGTTTGTACAATAGAAGATGGCAAGATATGCAAACTTTATATAATTTTGGTGTGTGACTTGTGATGTCAATTGCGATTGATTATTCATACTTGTGTTATGTTTAAATAATCATTCCTGGAGCTGGTTCGATTTCAGATGTGACGGTGGCTTATGTGTAGAGACAGAATAGGAAAGGGTTGCGAGAGAAACTTTAGGCTGTTGTTGTTGTGAGGAGCAGGGAATTGTCGCAGAATGGAAGAAAAATTGAGAAATTGCAACGTATGGGTAAGTTTCACATACTGTTTTTGGTGTTCGAACATATATTTTGTTGTTGGTTGAATTTAATCTGTGTATTGTTAAATTGGTGTGCAGATCTGTTGTTTGTGAGGAGGAGTCTGGGTATGTTGGTTATGGAACATGGAAGTTATGCTTTGTTGATGAAGAAGTAGATGGTGATTGTGAGTTTGGTTCTGTTGTGAATTTGGATGATGTAGAGAGGTAAGTAATTTTTAGGGTGTTAATTTGATGGTATGTATATGTTAAAGTGGTAGTTTTATGATTAATATATTGAATGTGTTTCAAATCCTAAAGTTGAAAGGAGAAATTTTTTAAGTGAATGTGTAGTTAGAAAGTACAAGAATAATCAGAAGTTCTCTTTATGGACAAAGTTAGCGAATCATTGGGGTACTGATATTAGAAAAATATTTGTAAGTTTAATATGTTTTGAATGAAATTTACTGATTCAATTTTTATATGCGTAATGGAATTTGTCTTTCTATAATAATGTAATGTGATTCATCTTCAGCAATTTTCGAAAGCGATAATCAGGAGGTGTTTGAATTTGGGACATAGGCACATTTACTTGTGTGATACCGAGACTGACGAAGTATATGACTGCGAACTTGTCATCTGTAAAAGGGGATATCCAGTCGAAATGTATATCAAGAATGGCTGGTGTGAATTTGCGGAGAACAGATGCTTACAAAATGGAGATAAGGTTCAATTTTGTATTTGTGAACATCCATCAAATAGTGTAGATTTTGTAGTTCAAATTGTTGTTGTGATGATGAAGCATTGATATTTAGTTGTGTTGTTTAAGACATATAGGTTTTAAGTTAGTTTAAAACATATAGGTTTTAAATTAATATTGTGGTTATTTCACCCTTTCAAGTAATTTGTTTTTTGTTGTTGTTTGTTTGATTTGGTTGTATGTTTGCATATGGAATAAATATGATATTGAATCTTTATATAAATCTTTTAGAGTTTGATAATATTAGTTGATTAATTTTATCAGTTTTATTTGGCCTTACCTGAATATGAGAGATAAAAGGATAGATTTTGTAGGCACAAGAAATAATAAATATTGAATATTACTTTTTGTTATATTGAGAATGGATGATAAATAACTATATTGAAAGTGTATTGATAAATAAATTAGATATTTAAAGCCAAACAAAATCATAATTATAATAATATATTGTTGAGTCACCTATAATAAACTATATTAAATTAGTAGTATAACGTAAAGTTTCATAGTGGTGTTTGTCTACTAAGAGCCATAAAGTCATTATTGCATAGAAGATGTGGAGTTAAAAACGCATTGGAAAAGAAACAGATGTAATGATGGAAACTGTTCAGCAGCGTTTTTTATTATATTAAATTAAAAATAAATATATATGTTATGTGGTAAATACAAGTTTCCAAGGTTTTTGGTATTTAGAAAGGTTTTTGGTAAGTAATACCTTCATCGAGAACTGGGTTCACAATTTCTCCAATCGTGGCAATGCAGAAGATGAGTAGTTCAACTGTAGTGGGGAGGTGATCTGAACAAGTGATCAGAATTAGAGACGGTCGGAGCGAACGGAGGTTCTTCGAGCAATGTTGATGATGAGGAGGGGGTGGTGTACCTGCAAGGCACTTCGATGCTAAAGTAAGCAAATGATCAAGGTGAAGATAAGAGAATATTAGGGTTGTTAGAGTATGAATATGATACCTTGCCCTCAAAGGTATGAGGGTTTATATAAGGATCATAGGAGGACTCTCATTTGTTGCTATATTTGGGCCGAGATATGAGGATCCGCGAATGTAGTTATCCGAGCTTGCTAGGTCAAATCAGGTGATGATGCCCGAAACTAGCCGTTGTGTCGACCAGATGGGGACACAACGAGCATAGCCCTCGATGAGGAGAGTTGGTCCGATCTGCTCGGCACCCGTCGAGCAATAGGGTTTTGGCTATATGCAGAACGGGAAGATGATTCCCTTTGGAGGCTTTTCGATCTGTTCGACTCGCCACTGGGCTCGAAGAGATGGCTTGCCCGACATCCACTCGGGCTGTCTAGAATAGTAGTCCCCAAGTCGTTGCTTCTAGGCACAGAAGTGACGACTTAAAGTCAGCCTGTCATTAAGGAGGAAAGTGAGTTAATGGCGTTTGTCATCTGTGATAAAGGCGTTTTATGATTTTTATGAGGGTATGCTTGCACGTGATTTGTTTGTTTGTTTGCTCATAGTTTTGAGCTATTTTACAAGTTTTTTTTTGCTAAGTGTTCGACGGGTTGGCTCGTTTATGTCTTCACTAGTTTGGGGTTACTAGTCGAAGGGTTCCAGTTTGTTTCCTGGGCTTGATCTGGAACTCAAGTCTTGATTAAAGACCTGAGATCGGTGGCGTGAACGTTCAATCGTGAGCTGGGTGTTCTGTCGGGTCAGGTACTTAGACAATGAGGCTCATTTGAGTCTCCCATGTCGAGGCAAGGATCTGGCTCATTGTATATGTGGAGCGAGGATCCCTTAATGTCGTGTTTATGGTACATCGTTGGTACTGGGGCGTGCGCTTGGTGTCAAGCTCTTGATGCTCGAATGGTATTTTGAGGCATGTCGACTGTTTGTGCCTTAACTATAGTATTGTTTAAGTTTTTCGACGTTTTATGATGGAGCAAGTTCTCCCCCATGTAGGTTTTTGAGATAGTATGCCCCTTTCTGTTTTTATTCAAATGCAGGGAACGTATGTCTGCTAGGCTGGTGTGTTCGCGGGGAACATATGTCAATGCGATAGTTGTGTTCGGGGGGAACATATGTCTGCCAGAAAGTTGTGTTCGCGTGGAACATATGTCTGCCAAGCAGTTGTGTCCTCTGGGGACATATGTCTTCCTGACAGTTGTGTTCGCGGGGAACATATGTTTGCTAGGAAGTTGTGTCCGCATGGGACGATTTTTGTATGCTCGCACATCAGGGAGGCTGGAGAGGTCATTTATGTTGCAATGTCGAGCATAATTGGTTGTCTCTTTCTCCTCGTATTGGATGTATGTCTGGAACTTGAGGAGGAGGGCATCCAGTGTTGCCAGTGTTTTAATGCAAACTCCTTTGGAAAAATCGCTGCGGGAGCATAATCCTCGTTCGAGCAAGTACTTCTTCATCTCGTCGGCCGTGGAGACCTGGACGGCCTCTTTGTTGAACCTCATGATGTATGTTTGGAGAGATTCTTCTTCTCCTTGTATGATCGCTTCTAGCAAGGCCTCTATCTTGGGGTGACGGCGAGAGGCAGTGAAGTGCCTTAAGAACATCCTTCCCGACTTCTTCCATGAGGTGATGGACTCGTTGGGGAGGCCTTTGTACCAAGACATTGCCTCTTTCCTCAGAGTTGTTGGGAACAATCTGAACTTGATGGCGCCCCTAACGGCTCGGTAGTCGAGCAGGGCGTCAATGTTTTTGATGTGCTCGTCGGGATCAGTTGTACCATCATACTGTCTGAGCTTCGGGGGTTTCTCCAACCCGGAAGGGATGGGAATATCCATGATCTCCCGACAAAGAGGAACATGATGCTCGTGTTCGTCGCTTCGACTTGGAGAGAGAGGGAGAATAGTTGTTCTTGATGCGTTGGGGTGGAGAAAGGTCTCGGTCGCGAGGGAGACGCGACTCGCTCTTTGTCTTCTTGTACGAAGGAGATCCCCGATTTTTTCGAGGACGGCTCTGTCCCCTCTTTTTCGGAAAAGATCGGTCGAGATGATCCTCTTTCCAAGCAGGTCTTCTTGGTGAGGGACTACGGGAAACGACTGCTTTAGGTCTCTGAGGTGGAGACGATTTTCGATTCTTTTCCATAGCCTCGATATGTTGACCTTGATGGAGGAGGAGGTTGTTAGTGTGATTAAGGTAGGACAAGATTGCAGCTAATGATGGATCATTGTTGGTCGGTAATGGTACCGAATGAGGAAAGGTGACAACGTCGTCTGCCTAGTCCTTGGATTCTTGATTATCCAAGGGAGAATCTTGGTCGCCAGTTTCGTCAAACTCGGGGGAGGCGGTCCTGCCATCCCTATTACGAATGAAATCCTCGAGATGAGGAAAGGCATCGTTCTTGTCTGTCTTGCGGACAGACGAGAGGATGGTCTTGCCTAAAGCGGACAAGTCATTTCTTTCAACCATCTTCTTGGACGTGTTAAGGTATCTTTGGTCTTCTGGACTCTTGATGAGGAATGAAGACGGGGAAGATAGTTTCCCACAGATGGAGCCATTGATCTGAACAAGTGATTAGAATTGGAGACGGCTGGAGCGAACGGAGGTCCTTCGAGCAATGTTGATGATAAGGAAGGGGTGGTGTACCTGCAAGGCACTCCGATGCTAAAGTAAGCAAATTATCAAGGTGAAGATAAGATAATATTAGGGTTGTTAGAGTACGAATGTGATAACTTGCCCTCAAAGGTATGAGGATTTATATAATGATCATAGGAGGACTCTTGTTGGTTGCTATATTTGGGCCAAGATATGTGGATCCGCGAATATAGCTGTCCAAGCTTACTAGGTCAAATCGGTCGATGGTGCCCGGAACTAGCCGTTATGTCAACCAGATGGGGACACAACGGGCATAGCCCTCGATGAGGAGAGTTGGTATGATCTGCTCGACATTCGTCGAGTATAAGGGTTCTGGCCATGTGCAGAACGGGCAGATGATGCCCTTTGAAGGCTTTTCGGTCTGTTTGACTCGTCACTGGGCTCGAAGAGATGGCTTGCCCGATAGCCATTCAGGCTGTCCAAAACAGGAGGTAAGAGATTTACTTGCTGAGTTTCATTGTTAAGTTAATTTTCTATGTATTCAAGGTTTAACATTCGTTGATGCATATTTTTTGAGGAGGCTGAGATGAATGGTGTTGTGAAGGAGAATCTGGAAACTGTTGTGAAGGATTGTGTAGCGGATGATAAAATTAGAGGTATCAGAAACATGCATGTGATTGCAGGTACAGTTGGAAATGGGTCTAACACAGTGATGTTGTCATACTCCGATAGTTCAAAGTTAGTTTGAGATGTTGCATTTTGTAATTGTTAGTGCTATGGATGTTGTAATACGGTGAACTGACTTTATAGGTTTTTGTATTGCAAGTGTGCGGATAGCAAGAGTCGCCACCGACTTTTCTTTTATCCAATTAAGGGAAGGTAAAAAGTACAGAAAAAGACCTTCGTTAGATTCTGAGTAAGGGAGAAGGTTATGAAAAGGGAAGGTATTAGCACCCCTTTCCATCCGTAGTTATCTACGGGCTCTTAGTTGCTCTTAGATCATCTTTTTAAAAGTGCTTTCTGTGTGTTTGAAAATGTTTTTGAAAAGGCATTTCGCTTTGACTTTGTAATGATTCATGTAGGAATGTATACAAAGTGTTCGGAAATGTTTCTTTTTTGAAAAGCGTTTGAACTTTGACAAAAGGTGTGAGGTGTGAAAAAGTGTTTTGAAAGAGCAAGCAACTAAAAGTCTTATTACCTACTCAGAATTGGTCGTTTTCGTGTTATTTTACGTTCCTTTAGAATAGTGCTATCCATACCATGAGTTGGTAGGTAACTCTATTTGTTGGATGTAAGCGGGACATTCGAAGGGACATCGGATGGTCATAGAAAGCAACTTGTAGGTAGTATCCTAGCACATTCGAAGGGACTATCATCATTTTTCGTAGGCGACAATCGAGGGTCAAGATCATGTATTCGTAGGCGATATCGTGGGTCTATGATCTTTGTATCGAAGGGACTATGATGATTTGTTTAATGGCAACGGTGCTAGAATACCTCTACGTTCGAGGGACATGACCATTTGAATTCGTAAAGGCAACGAGAGACAATTACCCTAAGGGGTGCATGTGTGAAAAGAGTGTGTCAGATTCATATATATTATCTTGAAAATTAGAGTGAGCTATGTTCAATTTTATCTTGCCATACACGCCTAATTACTAACAGTTTATAAGATGCGGAAAGTAAATTGCGGAAATATAAAGCGCGGAAAGATAAATCCTACGCTATTACATGGCTTTGGGGCAGATACATAATTTAAAATGCGGAAAGTAGAAACCCTAATTAAACTATTACATCCCATAAGCAATTACATAATTGGAAAAAAAAGAAAACGCTAAAAGAAATCGTCCGAAACAGAACAACCTTTGAAAAGATGAGAAATCGGGAAATACAAGGAAATCGAATAAGAGAAAAATGTTAGCAAAAATAATAATTTTTAAATGAGAAAAATATTTCATGCTGGAAATAATATTAATATGCTAAAATAATTTTTTGGGATTTTTTGGAGTTAATTTAATAATTAAAAATCAATTAAAGGTGATTTAAATGATAAATTAACAAATTAAATATGCATGCAAAAATAATATTTTTAATTTTATAAATTAAATAAACATTTTCTGGAAATAATGCAAAAAGAAAAATATTTTTTGGTGTTTTTAAATGCATAATAAAAATATTCAAAGTTAAATTAAAATGCATGAAAAATATTAAATAAAATATGAAAATATGAAAAAAAATGCAAACATGTAAAAAACCAAATGCCATGGCTGGGAATCAAACTCAGGACCCTGCCTTCACACAGCCACGCCTTGACCAACTGAGCTGGAGTGCACGCATGTCATGGAAACGGAGCGGGTGGTTTACAAACAAGTGGCACCTCCTGACTGCATCAAATCCGCGCCAAGCTTCGTCTTCTTCGTTTTGAATATTTGAAAATATAGCGTCGGCCTCGGCGACGCTTATAGTCCCCCAATTCTCAAAATCTCATACACATAATATAAATTAGTTGTGAGTATATGAATCGATTGCAAATTGGATTCTAAATACAATGGTGGTGGTCTTATAGTCCAATTTATCCGTTTTAGAGAAGCCCTAAATCGAGGCCGAAAACCCTAGCTATGGTGATTCTTGTTCTAAGCCATGGAAACTCAATCAAACTACCCAGAAAGCTTGTAAACTTCGTTCTAATCACAAAAACAACAACAAAACATGTTAAAAATGCATGAATAATAGAATTCGATTTTGAGAAAAGTGTGACAAACCGAAATCGTGTTCTTGCAATTCTTGATGCTTTTGGACAATGTAAGGGTCTGGATCGATTCAGGAGATGTCAAGGAATGTGTTTGGATGCTTGGAATCAATTGAATCGAGCTAAAACCCTAGCTGCTAGTAGCTTGTGAAGCACGAATTTTTTGAATTAGGTTAGGGTTCCTCAAGCAATTTTTCTGTCCTCATTCATGTGGTATGTATTGTATATATATAGTAGATGGAATTGGAGCTGATTTGAGGAAGAAATCATCATCAATCAATGCAAAACATATTTGATTTTGTACAAAATCAAATTTTCTCTTTTTTGATCAATTTCAATCAATTTCTTTCCAAATCCAATCAAATTTCGAAATTTGCTGGCTTCTTTAGGTTACTTGGATCTCAAGGATGAGAGAAAAAATCAATTTGCAATTAATTTTGATTTTATACCTTATTTTTGAATTTAATTTGTATTTAAATGAATAAAATTCAAATTAAATAGAAAAATAAAATAAAAATTCGTGGAATTGGGCTTGGATATTCCTAATTGTATAAGGAACAAGTTTGGATGAAGAAAAAGTAAGCCCATTTGCAAAAATTTTGATTTTTACAAGTATCTCTCTTTGTGCACTTCTTCAAAATTTCCCAACTCGTGAATGGTGTATCTTGCTCAATTTTCCATATTTTTTAGTGTTCTTGGAATTTTTAGAAAGCTCTAAGAGTCCTCTAACCAACCTCTTTGGTTTCAACTCAATTGGAGTTTCCATGCTCAATATATCTTCAAAACAAAATGTTGACTTTTTGTTGACTTTGAAAAGGACCTGTAATGTTTTGATCCATACCTTCCAAATGAAGCATTTTTTGAACATTCTTGTGAGACATGAAGTTGTAGAGAATTGAATTTCCTTCAAAACAAGAGGTGGTGTAAAAATTTCTTAGGAAGTATGAAGAAGTTATGCCCAGTCAAAGTTTGGTTGACTTTTCCTCAAGAAACCCTAATTTGGAAAGTTTGACTTTTGAGTAAATCTTGAGTTTTCTTGATGAATCATGATCAACCCTTGATCAAATGATGAATGTAACTTCAAAATGAGTATGTTGACCAAAAATCATGAAGTTTGACTGTATGTTGACCACAGTTGACTTTTTGTCCAATACAACTGATTTTCAACCATTTGAGCAATTGTTTGAGGAAACTTGACTTGTGAGGCTTGAAACTTGACATGGAGAATCTTTGAAGCATATGAGGAGGCATGAAGGCCATTGGAGATGTTGGAAGTCCATCTTGATTTGAGGAATGCCAAACCCTAGTTTGGGTTGATTGTCTAGGAGAGGGTTTGTCTGATCAACCTTTGAGGAATCCTTGAGTATGGATATATGGAATGTCTTGAGAAGATGGAGGGCAAATTTTGGGGTATGACAGCTGCCCCTGTTAAATCTTCTTGTACTGGAAGGGTTAGATTGGCATGTTCGCCTTTCGTGACCTGGAGGTAGAAGATGATTGAACACTCGAGTACACCTGAAAATTTGCACTCGCGGTTGGTTGATGATGCGGGAATGGGCTTATAGATGCCATTTGGAGTTGCTAGGGAATGAGTCATACGCTAGACCCGAGATTGTTGATAGGAGAACTGACGGGGATGGGTTAAGATGCCATCTGGAAAGATTGATGCTGGGGAGTGAGCCGTACGCTAGGCTCTGTAGACGTTTCTGGAAATGAAAGGAGCAAGGAGATGGGCTTAAGATGCCATCCGGAGGGAGTCGTACGTTAGACTTTGTGCTCATCTTTGAATGAAGTTATTGGTTTGTATTGGTTTTTTAACCAAATATGCAGCATTCTGAAGGCGGAGAAATGTTGACAAGTGGTCGGAGATGGGCTTAAGATGCCATCCAAGATAACTGAGTCGTACGTTAGACTCTGTAGTTGCTGTTGATAATAAGATAGCGTCAGAATATATCTTCGTGCTGATTACTCTGAGGGATAGTAGTTGGAAATAATGTGGATAGCTTCCCTATTGTGCATCGGGTATTGATCCACTGCCTGTTATCGGAGGATAACTTGTGATCGTTCGGATAGTTTTCCCGTCTAGCTTCGGGCATTAACCCTGGATGTGTTGTCGGAGGACAACAAGGGCGGTCGTTCGGATAGTTTTCCCATCTGGATTCGGGTCTTAATCCTGGACCAGTTGTCGGAGGACAACTAGGGCGGTCTTTCAGATAGTTCTCCCGTCTGGATTCGGGTATTAATCCTGGACCAGTTGTCGGAGGACAACTAGGGTGGTCTTTCAGATAGTTTTCCCGTCTGGATTCGGGTCTTAATCCTGGACCTGTTTGCGTCAGAAGTGACTTTCACCTGTTTTGTAGAAAACAAGAGAAACTTTGATAGGATATTGTTAGTCTTATGCAAAGTATGATGCATGACAATGTGTATGAATGACATATGCATATATTATGACTTTCATGAGTAATGTATGAATGACATATGCATATATTATGACTTTCATGAGTAATGTATGAATGATAGATGTTGTGGTATTTCAAAACATATCCATCTTGAAGAAGACGTGGATGTTCTACTTGGAGATTTCTGACTTCTGTTTGGGGACGGAACGGATGGAGACCCTGAGAAGAAAGAAAACTTTGATTGCTCCGATGCACTATCTGACCAAGTCTTGGGCCTAGATATTGTTGAGGATGGTAGAGATCGAGAAACACGTTGTCAAGGATCTTATACATAGGCCCTGCTGAGGAGAGTCTAGAGGGGTACTCTACTGGGGATTTTGCGCGTGAATCCTGCTGGAGAGTACTTGATAAATGCTGGGAGACCGGGTTAGAATAATCTGGAGCCCGTTGGAATCTCTGGCTGAGGTATGAAAGGTGTAGGTTTCCTCCGATGCACCATCTGACCAAGTTTCAAGTCTGGATACTACTGTTGGAGGAAAGAGGGGAATTGTTGAGAGATATCTGTTGGGGATAAATACCTCGGCTGGGGGATGAAATGTTATTGCTCGAAGGTGGGTGTAATCGGGTTAAGTTGAGCGGAATCACTGCTCGCGGATTCACCTCTACTTTGCTAAGGAAGGTTTATGGTGAGTGACACCTCTGCGGGGATCATGTTCTGTGGGGAAATGTATTGGTGACTTTCGTCGTCATCTCAATTCCTGGAGCCTGTAGTAATTACTTTTGCATGTTCACTTTTCGCATGTTTGTGATTAGATTCTTATTGTTAGATGCATATAATCATTCAAAGCAAACATTGGACTTTATGCAAACAACAACGGTGAAAATTGTAAAGAGAAAGAAACTTGTATTTATTTGAAATGTGGCGTATGGCCAAGTAGTTTGTACACAAGAAAAGTAAAAAGCTATGCGGAAACAATCTCGTTAAGTTCCAACTATGCTAGTACTCATATATTTCAACTATCTCATCTCCTTGCTGTCAGTAGAAAGTGAGTAGATTGATCTTCGCCATTTGAATCTTGAATGCTGATAGTAGTCTAGAAGTTGGTAGGTGATCTGGACGAGACATAGTCGTACGCTTAAATCCCTAACTTTTGCCTAGACCGCCCTTTCTTTCGGTCTGGGATACCTTTTTGCCCAAGCCGCCTTTTGTTTTCGACTTGCGGGTGTACATGTTTTACATATATCCTTAACTTTTGCCCGAACCTTTTGGTTCGCCAGATGCCCTTATTTTTGCCTAGGTCATCGACCTAGCGGGTCTCATTTATCGTAGTATTTTTGACTATGTCTGCGCTCATGGTGTGGGAAGTTTTCACCATCCATGGTGCTAAGTATCATAGCTCCTAGGAAAATACTGCCTTGACTACAAACGGTCCCTCATAGGTGGGAGTCCATTTTCCCTCGATAACCTTGTGGAAGAATGATGCACTTGACTACTAGATCACCGACTTGGTAGACTAGGTGCTTGTCCTTCTTGTTAAATGCTCGATCATTCGTTTCGATAGATCTCCATCGGCGAGCAGATCTCGTCTGGCTAAGGTATAGATGCGTCGCTTCTTCATCGAATCGAAATTCCATCTCATGCCATCTTTGTAAGTCAATGCCATCTTCTCAGTATAATCTTCTTAATGTTCTTGTTGGCGGCTTCCACTGCGCCATTCATCTTAGGCCGATAAGGAGAAGAGTTGTGATGCTTGATCTTGAACTGCGTGCAGAGTTCGGTGATCATTTTGTTGTTGAGATTAGAGCCATTATCTGTGATAATCCTTTCGGGAGTGCCATACCGACAGATAAGATTATGTTTGATGAATCGAGCCACGACATTCTTGGTAACAGATGCGAACGAGGCTGCTTCTACCCACTTGGTAAAGTAATCAATTGCCACAAGGATGAAACGATGTCCGTTGGAAGCTGTGGGCTTGATTTCTCCAATCATGTCAATGCCCCACATTGCGAAAGTCCAAGGAGCTATTAGAACATTCAGAGGTACTGGAGGTACGTGCACTTTGTCTGTATAAATCTGGCATTTGTGACAAGATCGAGCATAGTGGTGGCAATCAGCTTCCATGGTGGACCAATAGTAACCTGTTCTCAAAATCTTCTTAGCCATGGTGTGTCCACTGGAGTGGGTACCAAATGCGCCTTCGTGCAATTCTTCCATGATATGTTCTGCAGTTTTCCGGTCTACACAGCGGAGTAAGCACAAGTCGTGGTTGCGCTTGTATAAGATGTCGTTGCTGAGGAAGAACTTGGATGCAAACCTTCTCAAAAACTTCTTATCGTTTATTGATGCCCCTGGCGGATATTCTTGAGTCTCGAGATACCTCTTCACATTATAGTACCAAGGTTTCTCTTCTGTATCAAGCTCATAACAATACGCTGGTTCGTCAAACCTCTCAATGATGATCTAGGGAGCCTCGTTGTCCCATCTGACCTTGAACATAGATGACATAGTAGCTAACGCGTCTGCCAACTGATTCTGTTCTCGTGGAATGTGATTGAAAGTGATCTCTTCGAAGTAGGGATCAAACTCGAACATGCTCGACACGGAATGAGATCGGATGCTTCGTATCCCACTCGCCTTAACTGACCGATCACTAAAGTCGAGTCTCCGTATACTTGTAAGAACTTGATTCTTAAGTCAATAGCATTTTAATACCCATGATGTACGCTCAGATTCGGCCATGTTGTTGGTGCAACTAAAACATAATCTGGCGGTGAAAGGCGTGTCCTCGTAGGGATGTAATGATGGCGCCAATGCCATTGCCGAGCGCTTGAGGCTCCATCAAAGACCATAGTCCATCGGGATCCTTGTTCGTGTCCTTCGTCAGGCCTCGGTTCTTCACAATCGAACTAACAAAACATCTTCATCGGAAATTAAGCGCATAGATCGATAGTCATCTACGGCTTGATGAGCCAAATGATTGGCTACTACACTTCCTTTGATCGCTTTTTGAGAAGTGTCTTGGATGTCGCGGTCAAGATCATTCGCCATCTTGCTATTCTTCCGAGAGAGCGGTTTCTCGAATATGTATTTTATCGGATCTATCTTGGAAATCAACAAGGTAGTGTGAGTCAACATATCTTGTCTTAGTCGGCGAGCAAGCCAAAGCGTTGCAAGTTTTCTCGAGCTGTGAGTATCTTGTTTCACAGTCGGTAAACTTTTTTCTAAGGTAGTATATTGCATGCCCTTTTCGACCAGACTCGTCATGTTGCCCCAAGACACACCCCATTGAGTTCTCTAACATTGTCAAGTACATGATAAGAGGTTTTCCTTCGGCAGGCGGCATCAGGATGGGAGGATTCTGTAGGTACTCCTTGATTTTGTCAAAAGCGATCTGGAAATCTTCATTCCATTCTACCACTTGATCCTTCTTCAGTAACTTAAAGATTGGCTCACAAGTAGCAGTTAGGTGTGCAATGAATCTGGCAATGTAGTTTAATCGGCCCAAGAAACCTATGACTTCCTTCTCGGTGCGGGGAGCTGGCATTTCTTGAATAGCTTTTACCTTGGCGGGGTCAACCTCAATACCTTTTCCACTGACAACAAACCCTAGGAGTTTTCCGGATCTGACTCCAAAGGTGCACTTGTTAGGATTAAGTCTCAATCTGTACTTCTTCAATCAGTCAAATAGTTTCGCAAATGATCAAGATGTTCTTCTTGATCGAGCTATCATGTCGCCGACGTAGACCTCTATCTCGTGATGAATCATGTCATGAAATAATGTCACCATAGCACGCGATAAGTGGCACCCGCTCTTCAAATCAAAGATAACCTTAAAGAAAGCCCCACTGTAACAAAGTAGTCTTCTCCATGTCTTCAAGAGCCATTTTAATCTGATTGTAACCGGAGAAACCGTCCATGAAGGAGAAAACCTTATGCTGAGCGGTGTTGTCAACCAGGACATCAATATGAGGAAGTGGAAAATCATCTTTCGGACTCGCTTTGTTCAGATCTCTGTAATCCACACACATTCGTACCTTGCCATCCTTCTTGGGTACGGGTACCACATTAGCAACCCATTGCGGATAGGAAGTAACAGCTAAGAAACCGGTGTTGAACTGCTTCATAACTTCGGCTTTGATTTTCTCAGACATCTTAGGACACATGTGACGAACCTTCTGTTTCACTGGGAGAAAACCCTCTTTGGTCGGCAGTCGGTGTACCACAATATCAATGTCCAAACCTGGCATGTCTTCGTATGACCAAGCAAAAACCTCGATATAGTCTCGTAGCATCTGAAACAACCTTTCTTTAGTACCGCTCTCAAGACTCGCTCCTATCTTGATCTCTTTTTTGTCTTCATCTGTACCCAAATTCACAATCTCAACCGGCTCTTCGTGTGGTTGTATAACTCGCTCTTCTTGCTGTAGCACTCTGACAAGTTCTCCTGGCACTTCACAATCTTCCTCACCTTCGTCTTCGGCTTGGTAGATCGGATTATCGAAGTCATATTTAGCAATAGCATAGTTATCAACGAGATTCGAGTGATTCTGCGTGTATCACGTGTGTGTAAGAAACACATAGCTTTTTGAAGGGGTGATAAAGTAAAAGAAAACAAACAACAACTAAATGCAAAAGTCCAACGATTTTATTGAATGAAGATATGCAAATGACAGATAATAACCATCACAAACGAACCACGATGCCCCGGGCAAGGCACTAGGCTTTAGAGTTTATTGTTCAAAACATAGAAAATACGAAAAGTAAAACAAAACAAGAGCAATTACTCCGATTAAAGGAGATTGGTATGACGCCTTCGCCTTCCAATGAGTCCGTTGTCGGAGTTAGAAGATCCACTTGCTGATGTCTGTCGCTGCTTCTATAGCATGGATTCCACTTGCGGGTCAATCATCTCTTCGACTTGATGGTGAAGCCTCTTGTCAAATTTGAAAGGAAGATCGGGCGTTCGTTCTATCATCTTCCTTGATGGTGAAGCCTAAACGGTCTTTCAAATTTGAAAGAAGATCCGACTCCTAGGAGGAATCTTTCAGGCCATCCTAGAGGACTTGCAGGAGAGTCAACAGCATGACTGGGATTGTCTCAAAAGCTTGACAGGGGGTCTCAAAGAATTCACCCTCCATCTCGAGGTATCGGAATGACTGTAGATGACTGACCATATACTCTTCTTCACCACATACTGTAACAACTTTCCCTTTCACCGGGTATTTCAACTTCGATATAGGGTAGAAATACCGCTGCCCATGTATCCAAGGCGTCCAAGTAGAGTAAGTCGGACGGATATCCATGACAAAGAAAGTAGATTCAAAAGTCTGGGAACCGACTTTAACAGGCAGAATGAGCTCTCCAAGTACTGTTCGCTTAGAACCGTCAAAAGCTCTCACAATTATGTCACTGGGCTTCAGAACCAACCCTTCAACATCAAGTCTATCAAAAGCAGTCTTCGGAAGGATATTCAGAGCAGAACCGGTATCCACCAAGACATGAGATGACGTAATGCCTTTGCATTCAACAGAGATGTGCAAGGCTTTGTTGTGTTTCTTTCCGGCAGGAGTCAAATCAGCATCAGAGAAGCCTAGGCCATTGTTGGCAGCCAGGCTAGCAATACAAACTTCAAACTGGTCAGTGGTAGTGTCTTGCGGTACGTGAGCATTCTTCAGAAACTTCACCAAGGCGTTAGCATGAGCCTCAGAGCACAAGAGCAGAGAAAGCATGGAGATCTTGGACGGAGTCTGTCCTAACTGTTCCACAACATTGTAGTCACTCTTCTTGATAATCTTCAGAATTTCCTCCATTTCTTGTTTAGAGGTATTTTCAGCAATTTCCTTTGGTACTTCTGGTTGAGCAGGATGGGTTACTGGTTCTTTCCCTCTAGCTTGGGGAACAGATTGAATAGCTGGAATGCGAGCTGGAGTCGCGGTGTCTTTTAGAGGAGAGATATCTGGAGAGAATACTCTTCCGGTTATGGTCACCTTACTGGATCTGGTGATGTTGTCAATGTCAGGAATGGTAGCTTCAACTGTAAGATCTTCAATGGTCAGAGGGTCTTGCTTGACGCCATGATAGTAAACCTCAGCTCCATAATTCCAAGGAATAGCTTTATCAGAGGAATACGGAACTGGTCTTGGAGAAGTAATAATGAGAGGTGCCACCCTAGGCGCAGAATCGGCAGAGGAAATTCTTATTGTGTTAACATCAGCATAGTCTTCTGGGAAATCTTCACCCCATCCGGTCGCCTTAACGTCTTCAATAGGAATCTTGTAGCTTTCAGGAAAAGTGTACTTCACCATGTAATCATACTTTCCACTTGGCTGCCCCAAGGTATCCCACACAGACGGTGCAGTTTCATTCACCTCCTCGATCTTCAACTTAGACATATCTTCACACAGCTTCTGCACATGTGGTTTCAGGAATAGTATCTCACGGTTATCCATCATGCACTGAACACGTCTTCTCAACCAAGCACAACCATCAGTGCGATGGGCACCAGCAATTCTGGGCATCCGGATTGACACGGCTTGTAGAAAATTCTTCTTAATCATCGAGGAATGGTCAAGTCATCTATGTTGAAAATGTAAGTATCGTCACCAACAGCATTGGAACTCTTGTCATGGTTAGGCATGGGCGCGTTGATCACATTCGGAGTCTCAACAGGAGGTTCGAACTCAATCTGCTTAGCTTCAATCATATCTTGAATCTTGTTCTTGAGCCCAACAATCATCAGTGTTATGTCCAGGGCTATTGGAGTGGTAAGCACACTTAGCATTAGGATTATATCTCGGAGAGGAAGTGTTGACACTCTGAGGAGGATCCTTCAAAGTAATCAGCTCTGCTTTCAACATGTGTTGCAAGGCTTGCGACAACGGCATATTGATCTTAAATGTCTTCGTGGCGTTCGCTACGCGTTGTCTCGCTGAGGTTGTGCTGATGTAGGATTAGAGATCACAACTGCCCCCACTGATTGAGCGCGGTCAGTCTTGGTTCGACTTTTCTGACCATACACAGCATTAGCTTCTTTCTTACCACCAAAAGATCTCTTCGCAGCATTTGAAGATGTCTCTACTTGAATCTTCCCACTCTTTATACCAGCTTCAATACGCTCTCCTGTCAATATCAGCTCGGTGAATCCAGCTGAAGAGTTTCCAATCAGATGATTAAAGAATGGGCCGGTCAGCGTTCCCATAAACATATCAACCAACTCCCTATTGGACAAGGGTGGCTGAACTCTGCCTGCTAGATCTCTCCATTTCTGAGCATACTCTTTGAACTTCTCATCACGACCCATAGACATGCTCTGTAGTTGCATGCGAGTGGGTGTCAATTCAACATTGTACTCATACTGTCTGTAGAAAGCATATGCTAAGTCACTCCAAGTACGGATACGGTCATTCTCTAGCTGATAATACCATTCCAGCTGAGTTCCGGACAAACTCTCTTGAAAGTAGTGCATCCACAACTTTCTGTCATCAGTGTGGGGGTTGATCTTCTGGACATAAGACTTCAAGTGTAGCTTAGGACAAGACATGCCATCATACTTGGCAAAATTGGGGACTTTGAACTTGGGAGGAATCACAACACCAGGAACAACACTCAGATCATCAAAATTCAGCCCGGACATCTTCAGGTTTTCCACAGCATTCAGACGGTCTTCAAGTTGTTTGTACTTGTCATCTTCATCAGAGTACTGGTCATTATCATACTGATCCTCTCTCCCTTTCTCAGACTCTCGCTAGTCATCTTCATTACCCTTGACACTCCCCTCATTCTTGACACTTCCTTCAGAGAGCTCTATCCAACTGACCCTCTTAGGACCACCTTTGTAGCGTCTGCCCATGTTGAGAAGACCAACAACCTTCTTCTTCTTGTTGATGAGCTTCTTCAGATCTTCTTGGCCTTAGACCAAGCTAGTGAACATCTGCTGAAATTGAGCATTCTGAGCCTGAAGATCTTTGACAGTCTGTTCAAGAGCCATTTCTGCTAAAATAAATAGCGAGAGAATGAGAAAACCAATCTTCAATGTACCTATTATGAGATGCTATGCTATGATATGCGATGTTTATGCAAATGCAATGCAATGTTTTCAAGGACCTTAGAGATTTAAATTTGTTAAACAAGCACGAACAAACATTTATTAGCTCTCTTTTTATTCTTTTTCTTTTTAAGTACAAAAGATAGTTCAAAACAAATAAAAGAAAAGCATAAAAATCCTAAAGCTCTAAGTCTCCCATGGGCGCTTCCTCTTGGTGCCGAGGTAGGCGTTGATGTTCTGCTCCTCGTGAAGTAGCTTGGTCAACTCTAACACTTTCTTCTCGCTTGCATAACACTAAGCTTCAAAGGTATCCCTTTCTTCTTTAAGCTGAATCCAGGATCTCTTCAAGTCTTCAAAATCAGTAGGCATGTCAGGATGGAGAACGGTATAGGGTACGTCACCTATAGCAACAGGTTCCATAATTACTGGTAGAACAGGCGTGAATGGCATCATGAGGTTTTGAGCTCGAGCTCTCTCCCATTTGAGGTAAGGTTCCCAAGGAATAGAGTTCTGGTGCCCCAAAGTCTTGGTATCAGTCTTCTTTACCATGCCCCAAGCGTGTATGAACCTTCGTCGGTAATTCTGGAGATCGTTGTTGTAGTCGAACACAACATCTTGGAGAAGCATATCATGTGGACCATCTCTTCGAGCAAAACCAAACTGACGTAAAGCTAGAGAAGGGTTGTAAGTAATACCTCCCCTTATACCAAGGAGTGGTACGTTAGGGAATTCTCCACAACGCTCGATGAATGTGAAGTCCTTTTGTGAGAAAATATTCCAACGGATATCTGAATGAGAGAGTGACATTAACCTTTGAGACCACTTCATTATTTGCTCGTTCTTCAAAACTGATGGAGGAAGGTGCGAAATAAACCACCTGGAAAGTAACGGTATGCAACACATGAGAGTTCCTTGTCTCGTAGTAGTACGAGTGTGGAGAGAATGTAGGATGTCTCCAAGTAAAGTAGGCACAGAATTACGGGTAAGAAACAACTTGATGGCGTTGACATCTATGAAATGATCCGAGTTAGGAAATAGAACCAAACCATAGATTAGCAAGGCCACAATGTCTTTGAATGCATGGAAACTCATAACTTTGAGGAATTCTCGGGCTTTCTTTATCAGGAGCTTAGCAAGTAAACCCTTAACTCCGCTTCTAGTTTCCCAATTGGCTTCAATGTCTGAGCACTTAAGATGTAAGTGGATGCAATGTCTTCGTACCTAGGAACCTTTTCTAAACCGGTGAATGGCATTTGGTCAAGAATAGGTATCCCAAGTAGCTTAGAGAACTCTTCCAAGGTAGGAACCAACTGATAATCTGGGAATGTAAAGAAATGGTGTTTCGGATCGAAGAACTGGAATAGGACATGCATCATATCTTCTTCAAAACCGGAAATAACCAAGTCAAGTAGATAACCATGTCTTTGGATGAACTGAGCCTGATCGGGAATTTCTGAAACCAATTCTTTGAGCTAAGAAGGTATACCCATGAAGTTGATTCGGATAGTCTTTCTAGAAGCCATAATCCCTACAAAACAAAGCAAAGATAAATCCCTAGGTCCTTGAAATAGTTAGAAATGATATGCAATGCAATGATATCATGATGTCATGTTTAGCACACACAAACAATTCACACAATGAGCCTAGGTTTAAGGCTTGCATGAGGTATAGGTGATTACCCCACCAAAAGTTTGAGTTGGTTCATCCTGTCCTAAAATAGTAACCGGGTTCTAGGAATCTCATATCATTGATCTATCTCGTAGGCGTTTATTTCAATACGACTACCAAGTGGTCGACCGAAAATATCCCAAAAGTCTGATCTTAATGAGCGTAGCACCGAGTATCAGGCCAACCTTAGTCTGCACCAAAGCCGGCCATCTCACTACCTTCTAATGGCCAAGATGGGTCAATTAAGGTTCTAAAAGTTTAGTTAGTGCTTGATGACACCACGCAGAAGCCAAATACTATCCTCAACTTGGGAATGAAGAGTATCAGGACATCCAAAGTGTCACACTAACGTAGCCATCATGTTGACCGTTTCGATATACGTCTAACGGTCGCGACGATTTATTGCTACTTACCTAAAAGGAAACCCGAATCCGGATGTAGGATCCCCCACAAATATAATACCCAAGCAACCCTTAAAGATAAAGCAAGCAAGTCAAACAGAAAGCAATAAAGGTGATCTAAAAATCCCTAATGAATTCTCTCTTTAGGGTGTTTCCCCGGCAGAGTCGCCAGTTCTGTAATACGGTGAACTGACTTTATAGGTTTTTGTATCGCAAGTGTGCGGATAGCAAGAGTCGCCACCGACTTTTCTTTTATCCAATTAAGGGAAGGTAAAAAGTACAGAAAAAGACCTTCGTTAGATTCTGAGTAAGGGAGAAGGTTATGAAAAGGGAAGGTATAGCACCCCTTTCCATATGTAGTTATCTACGGGCTCTTAGTTGCTCTTAGATCATCTTTTTAAAAGTGCTTTCTATGTGTTTGAAAATGTTTTTGAAAAGGCATTTCGCTTTGACTTTGTAATGATTCATGTAGGAATGTATACAAAGTGTTCGGAAATGTTTCTTTTTTGAAAAGAGTTTGAACTTTGACAAAAGGTGTGAGGTGTGAAAAAGTGTTTTGAAAGAGCAAGCAACTAAAAGTCTTATCACCTACTCAGATTTGGTCGTTTTCGTGTTATTTTACGTTCCTTTAGAATAGTGCTATCCATACCATGAGTTGGTAGGTAACTCTATTTGTTGGATGTAAGCGGGACATTCGAAGGGACATCGGATGGTCATAGAAAGCAACTTGTAGGTAGTATCCTAGCACATTCGAAGGGACTATCATCATTTTTCGTAGGCGACAATCGAGGGTCAAGATCATGTATTCGTAGGCGATATCGTGGGTCTATGATCTTTGTATCGAAGGGACTATGATGATTTGTTTAATGGCAACGGTGCTAGAATACCTCTACGTTCGAGGGACATGACCATTTGAATTCGTAAAGGCAACGAGAGACAATTACCCTAAGGGGTGCATGTGTGAAAAGAGTGTGTCAGATTCATATATATTATCTTGAAAATTAGAGTGAGCTATGTTCAATTTTATCTTGCCATACACGCCTAATTACTAACAGTTTATAAGATGCGGAAAGTAAATTGCGGAAATATAAAGCGCGGAAAGATAAATCCTACGCTATTACATGGCTTTGGGGCAGATACATAATTTAAAATGCGGAAAGTAGAAACCCTAATTAAACTATTACATCCCATAAGCAATTACATAATTGGAAAAAAAAAACGCTAAAAGAAATCGTCCGAAACGGAACAACCTGTGAAAAGATGAGAAATTGGGAAATACAAGGAAATCGAATAAGAGAAAAATGTTAGCAAAAATAATAATTTTTAAATGAGAAAAATATTTCATGCTGGAAATAATATTAAATGCTAAAATAATTTTTTGGGATTTTTTGGAGTTAATTTAATAATTAAAAATCAATTAAAGGTGATTTAAATGATAAATTAACAATTAAATTAAATATGCATGCAAAAATAATATTTTTAATTTTATAAATTAAATAAACATTTTCTGGAAATAATGTAAAAAGAAAAATATTTTTTGGTGTTTTTAAATGCATAATAAAAATATTCAAAGTTAAATTAAAATGCATGAAAAATATTAAATAAAATATGAAAAAAAATGCAAACATGTAAAAAACCCAATGCCATGGTGGAATCGAACTCGAGACCACCTTCACACGCCTTGACCAAGAAATGGAGTGCGCGTGTCATGGAAACGGAGCGAGTGGTTTACAAACAAGTGGCACCTCCTGACTACATCAAATCCGCGCCAAGCTTCATCTTCTTCGTTTTGAATATTTAAAAATATAGCACCGGCCTCAATGCGACGCTATAGTCCCTGCAATTCTCAAAATCTCATACACATAATATAAATTAGTTGTGAGTATATGAATCGATTGCAAATTGGATTCTAAACACAATGGTGGTGGTCTTATAGTCCAATTTATCCGTTTTAGAGAAGCCCTAAATCGAGGCCGAAAACCCTAGCTATGGTGATTCTTGTTCTAAGCCATGGAAACTCAATCAAACTGCCCAGAAAGCTTGTAAACTTCGTTCTAATCACAAAAACAACAACAAAACATGTTAAAAATGCATGAATAATAGAATTCGATTTTGAGAAAAGTGTGACAAACCGAAATCGTGTTCTTGCAATTCTTGATACTTTTGGACAATGTAAGGGTCTGGATCGATTCAGAAGATGTCAAGGAATGTGTTTGGATGCTTGGAATCAATTGAATCGAGCTAAAACCCTAGCTGCTAGTAGCTTGTGAAGCACGAATTTTTTGAATTAGGTTAGGGTTCCTCAAGCAATTTTTCTGTCCTCATTCATGTGGTATGTATTGTATATATATAGTAGATGGAATTGGAGCTGATTTGAGGAAGAAATCATCATCAATCAATGCAAAACATATTTGATTTTGTACAAAATCAAATTTTCTCTTTTTTGATCAATTTCAATCAATTTCTTTCCAAATCCAATCAAATTTCGAAATTTGCTGGCTTCTTTAGGTTACTTGGATCTCAAGGATGAGAGAAAAAATCAATTTGCAATTAATTTTGATTTTATACCTTATTTTTGAATTTAATTTGTATTTAAATGAATAAAATTCAAATTAAATAGAAAAATAAAATAAAAATTCGTGGAATTGGGCTTGGATATTCCTAATTGTATAAGGAACAAGTTTGGATGAAGAAAAAGTAAGCCCATTTGCAAAACTTTTGATTTTTACAAGTATCTCTCTTTGTGCACTTCTTCAAAATTGCCCAACTTGTGAATGGTGTATCTTGCTTAATTTTCCACATTTTTTAGTGTTCTTTGAATTTTTGGAAAGCTCTAAGAGTCCTCTAACCAACCTCTTTGGTTTCATCTCAATTGGAGTTTCCATGCTCAACATATCTTCAAAACAAAATGTTGACTTTTTGTTGACTTTGAAAAGGACCTGTAATGTTTTGATCTGTACCTTCCAAATGAAGCATTTTTTGAACATTCTTGTGAGACATGAAGTTGTAGAGAATTGAATTTCCTTTAAAACAAGAGGTGGTGGAAAAATTTCTGAGAAAGTATGAAGAAGTTATGCCCAGTCAAAGTTTGGTTGACTTTTCCTCAAGAAACCCTAATTTGGAAAGTTTGACTTTTGAGCAAATCTTGAGTTTTCTTGATGAATCATGATCAACCCTTGATCAAATGATGAATGTAACTTCAAAATGAGGATGTTGACCAAAAATCATGAAGTTTGACTGTATGTTGACCACAGTTTGACTGTATGTTCCCAGATTTTCATGTAACTGTTTATGTTTTTATGGTTTTCACGATGTAACCAAGCCAAAGCGCTTCAAGTTTTCTCGAGCTGTGAGTATCTTGTTTCACAGTCGGTAAACTTTTTGCTAAGATAGTAGATTGCATATTCTTTTTGACCTGATTCGTCATGTTTCCCCAACACACACCCCATTGAGTTCTCTAATACAGTCAAATACATGATCAGAGGTCTTCCCTTAACTAGTGGCATCAGGATAGGAGGTTTCTGTAATTACTCCTTGATTTTGTCAAAATCTATCTCGCAATCGTCGTTCCATTCCACTATTTGATCTTTCTTCAGTAGCTTGAAGATTGGCTCACAGGTAGCAGTTAGATGTGCAATGAATCTGAAAATGTAATTCAGTCGTCCCAAGAAACCTCTGACTTCCTTCTTGGTACGGGCAGCTGGCATTTCATGAATAGCTTTAACCTTAGTGGGGTCAACTTTAATACCTTTTGTAAGTGTTTTTGTGTTGGCTGCAATTTTTGGTAAAACCAGATTGGTGTGCCAATGTCTTGACTGATGTCATGACATTCTGATATGAAGATAATTCTGCAGAAGGAGTGTATTCGAAGGTGCAGCTCAGAATCTTTGCATAACAAATGTTATGCTATTTTCAGAAGAATAGGTACATCAAGAGAAGTTTTCATGATGTGTGATGTCACATCAAATGTTAAGACATTTTGAATAAGTGGAATATGCAGTGTTAAATTTCCTCAAAGTTTTCAGGAAAGTTAGTTCATTTTGGGCTGGATTGTTTCAGGAGGAAACCATACTTAAGCTCCTTTGTACGTGGAAATTAGGTTAACTTTGATTAACCCTAATTATTGTTTTGCAAGCCCAAGACCAGGTCCATAGTTTAACTTTGATTAACCCTAATTATTATTGTGCAAGCCCAAGAACAAGTCCACTCTCGCATCTATATAATCTCATAAATCCTAATGCTAAAGGTGCCCATTTTTGAAGAGAAAAACAGAAGAAGAAAGCAACAAACAGAATTACTTGATCGTGAGTTCAAGGATTTTGTTTTAGTTCTAGTGTTTCTTGTGAGCCAAGCAATTATCATTCATATAAGTGCATTGGAGTAGGATTTTTCTGTAAGTGTAGTTTTGTCACTCAAAGCTTTGAAGCACGAGTGCTATGTCTCTTGATTAAAAGCTTTGAAGCATGAACAAGTATTTGTGTTGAAGATTGTCTTCATAATTCTGTTAAGTGTTAGTTTATTATCACTGCTGTGATTGAGGGGGAGTGAATAGGTTCTCAGGTCTAAGTGGTTCTTATATTGAAGTTGCATTGGGTAGGTCTTAAGTGAAGGATATAAACAGTTGGTTTAATCCGGAATTAATACCTCTTATAGTGGATTTCCTCCCTGGCTTGGTAGCCCCCAGATGTAGGTGTAGTTACACACCGAACTGGGTTAACAGTTGATTGTCTCCTTTACTGTTTTTGTTTTATTATTAAGATTGCTTAAAAAGTTCATTAGATACCAGTGTCATGACATTCTATTTGATATCAAGTATCTGTTGCCAGAATTTCAATTGGAATCAGAGTAGGCACCCTGCCTGTTTATCTGGGTGAGATCTAGGGACAGTATTTTCTGGCACTATGGACAAGGAAGGAGGATTTTGGAGAAGACCACCCATTATGGATGGATCAAACTATGACTACTGTAAACCTCGAATGGTTGCCTTCTTGAAGTCACTGGATAATAAAGCTTGGAGAGCTGCTGACAAAGGATGGAAACATCCTATCAAGATTGAGAAAGATGGAACTACTAGTCAGAAACCTGAGGAAGAATGGAGCAAAGAAGAAGAAGAGTTGGCCCTGGGCAACTCTAAGGCATTGAATTCTTTGTTCAATGGAATCGATAGAAACATATTCAGACTAGTGCCACAGTGTGAACTGGCCAAAGACGTTTGGGACACTCTCAAGACCACTCATGAGGGTACATCCAAGGTAAAAATGTCAAGACTTCAGATGCTCACTACCAAATTTGAGAATCTGAGGATGAAGGAAGATGAGACCATTCATGAGTTTCACATGAACATTCTTGAGATTGCCAACACCTCAGGAGCCTTGGGAGAGAAGATGTCTAAAGAAAAATTGGTAAGAAAGATTCTCAGATATTTTCCAAAAAGGTTTGCTATGAAGGTGACTGCTATAGAGGAAGCTCGGGATATTTGCAACTTGAAGGTAGATGAACTCATTGGTCCCTCCAAACATTTGAGATGGGAATTAGTGACAATGTTGAAAAGAAGAACAAGAGCATATCCTTTGTATCCAATGCTGAAGAGGAAACTAAAGAAAGTGATGAAGAGAATCTCTCAGAAGCTATAGTTATGCTTGGAAGACAGTTCAACAGAATCATAAAGAGAATGGACCGGAAGCCAAAATCAAATGTCAAGAACATCTCCTCTGACACCAACAAGACTTATGATTCAAACAAAAGAGCAAAATCTGAAGAAAAAGGGAACCAAAGCAAAGGGATTCAATGTCATGGATGTGAAGGCTATGGACACATTAGAGCTGAATGTCCTACCTATCTAAAGAAACAAAAGAAAGGAATGTTTGTTACTTGGTCTAATGGTGACTCAGAGAGTGACTCTGAGAGGAATCAACTAAATTGGTTACTTCACTAACTGGTGTATGTAACTCTGACAATGATTCAAGTGATGAGGAGCTAACTTTTGAAGAACTAGTAGACTCATACAAGAAGTTGTTTAGTAGGAATGTTAAAGTCTGTCAACAAGGGGAGAAGCAAAAGAAACTCATTGTGAAGTTGGAAGCTGAGAAAAAGGACCACATTGCAACTATAACTCACCTCAAAGGTGAAGTCCCGTGCTAAACTCCAAACTTGATCAGATGACAAAGTCTGTCAGAATGTTAACCAACGAAACTGACAAATTGGAAGAAATCCTTCAAACTGGATAAGATGCAGGAAATATGTCTGGGATAGGCTTTGTGGCTGCAAAGGAATCTACTTTTGACATCAAACAACCAAGACCTGAGAAACAGATGTCAAAACAGATGTCACAACATAGGAATTAACATCAAGGAAAAAGAAACATGAAGAGAAAATACCAAAGATGGAGATGTCATTATTGTGGAAGTTTTGGTCACATAAAACCATTCTGCTTTAGACTATATGGATACCCTAATCAGACTCCACATGTAAAATCTAAAATAAATGGGCCTACCAAGAATCAACAATTGATGTAAAAAAACTGCAGCCTTAATAGCTCACACTTCTCTTAGAGTCTCAGCCAAAGAAGACTGGTACTTTGACAGTGGATGTTCTAAACACATGACTGGAATCAAGAATGTGTTGAGTGACATCAAACCTCACACTACTAGCTATGTAACTTTTGGAGATGGAGCAAGAGGTGAAATCAAAGGTGTTGGATAACTAGACTGTCCTGGAGTTCCAAACCTGAATGGTGTGTTACTGGTAAATGGACTAACTGCAAATCTCATCAGTATTAGTCAACTATGTGATCTAGGATTCAAGGTCAACTTCACAAAGTCTGAATGCCTTGTTACAAATGAAGAAAAGGAAGTTGTCATGAGAGGAGTCAGGTCAAAAGATAACTGCTACTTATGGGAGTCTAAGAACACTAACTACTCCTCTGTGTGCTCTATAGCCAAAGAAGAAAAGAAAGTTAAACTGTGGCATCAAAAACTTGGTCATTTGCACCTTAGAGGAAGGAAAAATATCATCTCCATGGAGGCTGTCAGAGGGATTCCAAAGCTTCAAATTGATGAAAAAAGAGTCTGTGGTGAATGTCAGGTTGGTAAGCAAACCAGGATGTCACATCCAAAGACGAGACATCTAACCACTTCCAAGGTTCTGGAACTTCTACACATGGATTTGATGGGTCCTATGGAGGTAGAAAGTCTTGGTGGGAAGAGATATGCCTATGTTGTTGTGGATGACTTTTCCAGATATACCTGGATAAACTTCATTAGAGAAAAATCTGATGTGTTTGATGTCTTTAAAGAATTGTGCAAAAGACTTCAAAGAGAAAAGGAAAGTGGTATTATCAGGATCAGAAGTGACCATGGAAAGGAGTTTAAAAACAGTAAGTTTGATGAGTTCTGCTCTTCAGAAGGAGTTAACCATGAATTCTCCTCACCTATAACTCCTCAGCAAAATGGAGTTGTGGAAAGGAAAAACAGAACCATACAAGAATCTGCCAGGGCAATGATACATGCCAAGAAACTTCCCATTTACTTTTGGGCTGAAGCTATGAATACAATATGCTATATTCATAACAGAGTCACATTGAGAAAGGGAACCTCATCTGCCCTGTATGAAATATGGAAAGGAAGAAAACTTACTGTGAAGTACTTTCATGTCTTTGGAAGCAAGTGTTACATCTTGACAGATCGTGAGCAAAGGAGAATTATGGTTCCTAAAAGTGATGAAGGAATATTTCTGGAATACTCTGCCAACAGCAGAGCGTATAGGGTGTTCAACTCTAGAACCAAAGTTATGATGGAATCCATCAATGTCATTGTTGATGATCATCATGAGGAAGCCAATGTCACATATGATGTTGAAACATTCTTTGAGACTCCCACTAAAGCGTCTATAAAAATTGATGATTCAAATCCTACCTCCTCAGAGTCTGAATCAAAATCATCCAACAAAGAACCTTCCATCAGAATTCAAAAAGATCATCCTAAAGAACTTATCATAGGATATCCCAACAGTGGAGTTGTTACAAGATCTAGAGAAATCATCTCAAACTCTTGCTTTGTATCCAAGATTGAACCAAAGAATGTTAAGGAAGCCTTGACTAATGAGTATTGGATTAGTGCCATGCAAGATGATTTGAATCAGTTCAAATAGCATGAAGTATGGGAGTTGGTTCCTAGACCTGAGGCAACAAATATCATTGGCACTAAGTGGAAATACAAAAATAAATCTGATGTTGAGGGAGTTGTCACTAGAAATAAAGCAAGGTTAATTGCCCAAGGCTACACTCAAGTTGATGGGGTTGATTTTGATGAAACCTTTACTCCTGTTGCTAGACTGGAGTCAATAAGACTACTCTTAGGAGTTGCTTGTCTTCTAAAGTTTAAGTTGTTTCAAATGGATGTGAAAAATGCCTTTTTAAATGGATACTTGAATGAGGAAGTGTATGTGGAACAACCTAAGGGGCTTGTGGATCCAAACCTTCCTGATCATGTGTACAAGTTAAGAAAAGTTCTATATGGTCTGAAACAAGCTCCTAGAGCTTGGTATGAAAGATTGACAAAATTCATCACTGATAAAGGATACAGGAAAGGAGGAATAGACAAAACTTTATTTGTGAAGGATGAAGGAGGAAAAATCATGGTTGCACAAATTTATGTGGATGATATAGTGTTTGGTGGAATGTCAGACAGAATGGTTAAACACTTTGCTGATCAAATGCAGTCTGAATTTGACATGAGCCTTATGGGAGAATTGACTTATTTTCTTGGGCTACAAGTTGCTCGCGTTAAAAAGTGACGCGCTAGTGAATCGAATGTGAATTCAGATTCTCTGGCTCGAAACGATTTACTCTTTTGATTTGTTTATAAAGATGCCGCGAGCATCAAGCTTTATTATTTTCAACACAAGAAAAGATGATTTAATGATTATGAAAAAGGGGAAAGCTGTTAATACCCTCAATTGATTTTGATATGCATTGGGGAGATTCTGAGTAAGGGGGTTTGTTATATAAGGGAATAGATGGAGCACCCTAAATATATATAGTTATCTATAGCTTTATATATGAATATGTTTGATATGTTTGTGTGTTTTAATTGCTATTTCTATGATTGGGAAAGTTTCTCCTTTGGATTTTAAGAAGGATAGATTATGTGGGATCCTAGTGTTTGTTTTTATTGTGCTCGCAAAGATCTTTGGATCTTCTGCATACATATCCCCTAATGGGAATCAGAGCATTTGTAGCTCGGATCTAAAGGGATCTATGGTTTTGTTTGGTCTGAGAGAGAAAGAAATTTGCTCGCCAAGGATGAGACCTTGTGCCTACGTATTCTCAAAAGGATGTTGAGAAAGTCAGAGCAATCGTAGTTCCTACTTATGCTAGTGGAAAGCAACGGGATGTTAGTAAGAGACAGACCAATTTCATCTCAATGAAAAATGTATCTAATCTATTTCATCACATACATTTTGAAAAGATTTGATTGATTGAATCTTTCATCGTAAGTTATAGGTGTTTTGCTTGAGTGTACAAGCGTTAGCACTTACATGTTTAAGAAAGATGTTTGAAAAAATGACTGAATCTTTTAACTGTAAGCATTGGGTGTTTTGCTTGAATGTACAAGCGTTACCACTTACAATTAAGAGATGTTTTTGTTTGAAAAGAGATTGAAAAGTTTTTGACTGTATGTGATGTGATAGATGAGATACTTCTTCCATAGAGATGATAAATGTCTGAATCTCGAGGAGAAATTGATTGGATTGAAGGGATGCTTTTAAGAAGCCCATGGGTCCTTGTATTGTTAGCCCAAGAGGAGGCATTCCGAGGGTCATCGAGGGTCATCGAGGGTCCTTGTATGAAGCTCAAGAGGAAGCTATAGGGTATGGTTGGCTTTGTCTTAAAAGGGATTTCACCGGGAAACCATCCTTTTGGAATTAAGAGCAATTTCACCGGGAAATTATACTCTCTGGTTCTATCCTAGCGCGGGTGATTCTTTGTATTGGAAGCCCAATAGGAGGCTGTTAAGAGATTTCCTGTCTCTTTCATTGTATGATGCCCAAGAGAAGGCTAAACTCAATGAGGAGTTCTTTTGAACGAAGCCCAAGAGGAGGCTAACTCAACAAGGGAGTGTTGTCTTATATGAAGCCTAAGCGGAGGCTAAACTCAGATGAATGAGTTTTATTATATGAAGCCTAAGAGGAGGCTGAACTCTGTGGGGAGAGTTATCTTGTATAAAGCCCAAGAGGAGGCTATACTGTGTGGGGAACCTATTGGTTAGACTAGTTGTTATGTTATAACTAGACAGTTGTATAAACAAGTGTGTGTGCGTGATATGTATTCACAAGAGTTTATGAAGGAAATATAAACAATGCATGATGTTTATTTACAAGAGTTTATGAAGGAAATATAAACAAGTGTCTGTGAAACGAACATTTAAAACGAGCGTAACTTGATTATTTACAAGTTTGAATGTGTACAAAGGAGTAAATATGTACACGAACGAGTATTTATGTACAGGAAGATGTGGATGTACATATGGGGGTTGGGACATACACCATAAGGGTGGCCCATTGGTTTAAAAGCAGTTTCACAGGGAATAATGCTCCTTTTAATACCAATGGTATTCAGTCGTATATACAGACGAAATGGAAACAAACGATCGAAGTTTATCTGTAAAAGGTATCTGTATTATGTACAGATAAAAGTTTGTATGTTTATGAAATGAATTTGATATGTACAAAGAAAATAGGTATGTACATAAAGAATGTTGGTTTGGGACTTACACCGTGAGGGAGGCCCATTGGTTTAAAAGCAGTTTCACAGGGAATAATGCTCCTTTTAATACCAATGGTATGCAGTGTAAAATGAAAACAAACGGAAGAAGTTTGTCTGTATTATGTACAGGTAAAAAGATGTGTACATAAAAGAAATGGATATGTACAAAGAAATATATGTACATAAAAGAATGTTTTGGGACTTACACCGTGAGGGAGGCCCATGATCGGTTAAGAAATTTAAAAAAAAAACGAATTCGGTTTTATCGTTTAAATCGGATCGATCATGGAAAAAAGATGCAAGTTTGATGAAAACTTTTGAAAAATGTTATTTGAAAGTGTTTTGAAATGTGAAGTTCAGTTATGAGGAGTTTTGAAAAGAATCGGGATTCAAAAGTTTGAAAATTTGATGAAACCCTAATTTTGACCTGTGAATGCTACACCCGATTAATTTTGTTCTGAACTGTTAGTTATGCAATGATGTAAATGTGAGGTGGTATATTAGGTCAAAAATTGGGTTATGACACAAGTCACACATATGGAAGACTCTACTTTCCTTTCTCAAAGCAAGTATGCCAAGAACATAGTCAAAAAATTTGGGATAGAAAATGCCAGCCACAAAAGAACTTCTGCTCCTACTCATTTAAAGTTATCCAAAGATACAGGTGGTACCAATGTTGATCAAAGCCTGTACAAAAGCATGATAGGAAGTCTTCTATATTTAACAACCAGCAGCTCTGATATAGAATTTGCAGTTGGAGTATGTGCTAGGTACCAGGCTGAACCCAAAGTCAGTCACATAAATCAAGTAAAAAGAATTCTGAAGTATGTGAATGGAACGTGCAACTATGGTATGTTGTATACTCATGGATGTGACCCTATCTTATCTGGCTATTATGATGTTGATTGGGCTGGAAGTGCTGATGATAGAAAAAGTATCTATGGAGGATTTTTCTTCTTAGGAAACAATCTCATTTCCTGGTTTAGCAAGAAGCAAAATTGTGTCTCTCTATCCACTGCTGAAGTTGAGTACATAGCAGCTGGTAGCAGTTGCTCTCAACTTGTTTGGATGAAACAAATGTTAACTGAATAAAATGTCACACAAAATGTCATGACATTATATTGTGACAACCTAAGTGTTATCAATATATCCAAGAACCCAATACAACACAGCAGGACCAAGCACATTGATATTAGACATCACTTTATAAGAGACCTTGTGGAAGATAAAGTAATTACATTGGAGCATGTTGCCATTGATCTACAACTAGATGACATTTTTACAAAGGCTCTAGATGCAAATCAGTTTGAGAACTTAAGGGGTAAGCTGGGAATTTGCCTGTATGAGGAATTATAGCAATTACTTTTTCATGGGAGATTTAATAAAAAAATTCATTTATTTGAAGTTATTGTTGATTGGAGAAATAGCCAATCTCCCTCTCCACTTCCAAACATACCAGAAGAGGAATAGTCTTTCAAATATACCATACCTCACTATCTATTCTTCTATCTTTCACTCTCTCAAACGAAAGAATACTCCACACCTGCCCATAAACCTTTTGATCATCAAGATGTCTCAACATTCTCATTCAACATCTTCCCATAAGACGACTACTTCTTCATCAACCGATTCTGATTCTAGGGCAAACATGGTGAATCCCAATGATGTTCTGGAGGTTGCACCTCTAAGGTTGATTGTTGCTGATACTTCAAAAACGGAGAAGCTAGGAACTTCGCATGCAAGAAGATCACAGAACATTCCTACTGGTAATTTTTCTCAAACTTCCTCTTCCATTCCCCCTAAAATAGCAAATAGGGAAGGTTTCGCTTATGTCCATCAGGCAATATCAAGAATAGTGACTAGAATCTTGAGTGAAAACCATGTTGTGCCTGGAGTGTCTATGCCTTTGAACCAAGAGTCTGTTAACCCTAGTGTAGAGGATGATCACAATGTCACACAAGAAGTTGAAATAATGGATGATAGTGTTGAGCACTGTGCTGACAAGAATGATGATGCACATTATGGATGTTGGTGAAAAGACTGGTCATCAATCTACTGCTAATACTCCCATTGTTAATGTTGATGAAGAATACTCTGACAATGATCTCACTGCCATGGTCAACCCAAGCATTGCCAAGAGGTTGATGACAAGAAAAGGGAAGAAAGGAACATATCAAAGTCCCTTCAAAGGGAAGGCTGATGCTGTATCTTCTGAGAAAGTTGTTACTGGTCCTACAAAAGGGAAGACTGGTGTTGTTTCTACGAAGAAAACTGTTGTTCGCCCTTTAAAAGGAAAGGCTAGTGTTAAATCCTCAAATAGAACTGTTATGAGTCCCCCAAAATCTTTAAGCAAAGTGGTCTTCAAAAAGAGAAAAGCCACTCCACCTTCTGACTCTTATGATGAATATTCTGACTTTGATGTTGAGAGTGATGTTTCTAACATTCCTCTCAGGAAGAAGCCCACCACTTGCAAGCTTGCTACTAAGGTACATGATGTTCCTATAGACAATATCTCCTTTCATTATCCTGAAAGTGCAAATAGGTGGAAGTATGTCTTCTTAAAGAGAATAGCTTTGGAGAGAGAACTGAATAGCAATGCCCTTGCCTGCAAGGAGGTTATGGATCTGATCTAGTTTGTTGGATTGTTGAAAACTGTTTCCCACTTCTCTAAGTGTTATGAAATTCTTGTAAAAGAATTCATTGTTAACTTTTCTGAAAAGTGTGCTGATGGGAAGTCTGAGGACTTTAGGAAAGTGTATGTTAGAGGCAAGAGTGTTACATTCTCCTCTACTGTGATAAATAATTTTTTGGGAAGGTCTGATGAAGCACAACCTGAGCTGGAAGTCACTGACAATCAGGTTTGTCAAGTGATCACTGCAAAACAGGTGAAGAATTGGCCATTGAAAGGAAAATTGTCTGCTAGAAAGTTGAGTGTGAAATTTTCTATGTTGCATAAGATAGGTGCAGCTAACTGGGTGCCTACAAATCACAAGTCTACCACTGCTACTGGACTGGGTAGATTCATCTATGTTGTTGGAACAAAAGCCAAATTTGACTATGGAACATACATATTTGAGCAGACTATGAAGCATTCTGGAAGTTTTGCTGTAAAAGGTCCCATCGCTTTTACCTCCCTCATTTGTGGTATTATTCTGAACCAGTACCCTGATATTCTTGTTGAGAGAGACTATGTGTGCAAAAGAGACTCTGATCTTGGCTTTCATTATAAACTGTTTCAGGGAACTCATGTCTTTGACATTGTCATGACATCTGGTGAGACATCCACCACCAAACCTGCTTCCAAGAAGGCTGATGTCATTGATGTGCTAAAGGAAACTTGCAAAGAGCTTGAGACATAGAAGAAATCTCTTGAAGAATTAATCAAGGCTCTTGAATAGGATAAGAATGGTGAAGAGGTTGAGGATGAAAAACTGAATGAGGATGAAGATGTGAATGAAGAACAACATAATGGCATTAAAAACAATTCAACTGAAGATGATGATGAAGATAGTGACACATCAGGAGATGATTCTACCTGAAGAGGGTTGTTTGTGTTGTGTTTCTGATGCAGATTGCTGGTTGCTAGTGTCTGCAGCTTATTATATTTGTTTGTTGTTTACCTGATGTTACTTTTGTAATTCTGATTTTTGCTTTACTGGCCTATAACTAATGATGTACTGGGATCTTGTACTGGTACCTTTGGCCCCTTTGTGGCTAAAAAGGGGGAGAATTAATTAGGTTTACTCTGGGTTCAGTTTGCTAGATTTAAGTTTATTTCTTTTATTTTTGCTGCTCTAGTTGCTCTTTGATAGTTTAGTTGGTTTTAGCCAAAATTTTCCAAAGGGGGAGTTTGTAAATGTTTTTGTGTTGGCTGCAATTTTTGGTAAAACCAGATTGGTGTGCCAATGTCTTGACTGATCTCATGACATTCTGATATGAAGACAATTTTGAAGAAGGAGTGTATTTACAGGTGCAGCTCAGAATCTTTGCATAACAAATGTTATGCTATTTTCAGAAAAACAGGTACAGCAAGAGAAGTTTGAATGATGTGTGATGTCACATCAAATGTTAAGACATTCTGAATAAATGGAATATGCAGTGTTAAATTTCCTGAGAGTTTTCAGAAAAGTTAGTTCATTCTGGGTTGGATTGTTTCAGGAGGAAACCATACTTAAGCTCCTTTGTACGTGGAAATTAGGTTAACTTTGATTAACCCTAATTATTGTTTTGCAAGCCCAAGACCAAGTCCACAGGTTAACTTTGGTTAACCCTAATTATTGTTGCCCAAGCCCAAGAACAAGTCCACTCTTGCATCTATATAATCTCACAAATCCTAATGTTAAAGGTGCACGTTTTTGAAGAGAAAAACAGAAGAAGAGAGCAACAAACAGAATTTCTTGATCGTGAGTTCAAGGATTTTGTTTTAGTTCTAGTGTTTCTTGTGTGCCAAGCAGTTATCATTCTGATAAGTGCATTGGAGTAGGATTTTTCTATAAGTGTAGTTTTGTCACTCAAAGCTTTGAAGCACGAGTGCTATGTCTCTTGATTAAAAACTTTGAAGCATGATCAAGTATTTGTGTTGAAGATTGTCTTCATAATTCTGTTAAGTGTTAGTTTAATATCACTATTGTGATTGAGGGGGAGTGAGTAGGTTCTCAGGTCTAAGTGGTTCTTAGATTGAAGTTGTATTGGGTAGGTCTTAAGTGAAGGATATAAACAGTTGCTTTAATCCATAATTAATACCTCTTATAGTGGATTTCCTCCCTGGCTTGGTAGCCCCCAGATGTAGGTGTAGTTACACACCGAACTGGGTTAACAATTGATTGTCTCCTTTACTATTTTTTTGTTTTATTAGTAAGATTGCTTAAAACGTTTGTCAGATACCAGTGTCATAACATTCTATTTGACATCAAGTATTTGTTTCCAGAATTTCACCTTTACCATTGACAATGAATCCCAAGAGTTTTCCAGATCTGACTCCAAAGGTGCATTTATTCGGATTCAGTATATCAAACAGCTTACGCAAATGATGAATATGTTCTTCTTCGGTTTGTGATCGAACTATCATGTCATCCACATGGACCTCTATCTCCTGATGGATCATATCATGGAATAAAGCCACCATAGCGCGTTGGTATGTGGCACCAGCATTCTTCAACCCAAACGGCATGACCTTGTAACATAAATTTCCCTACTGTGTAACGAAAGTAGTCTTTTCCATATCTTTGGGAGCCATCTTGATTTGATTGTAACTAGAGAAACCATCCATGAAAGAGAAAACCTTATGCTGAGCAGTGTTGTCAACCAGAACATCAATATGTGGAAGCGGGAAATCATCTTTTGGGCTTTCCTTATTCAGAACTCGGTAGTCCAAACACATGCGCACCTTGCCATCCTTCTTAGGTACGGGAACCATGTTCGCAACCCATTATGGATAAAATGGCCGCTTCATGAACTTTAATCACATCTAGACGACCTTCATGACTTCGCGTACCACAATATCGATATCTAGACCTGACATGTCTTCATAGGACCAAGCAAATATCTCAATGTAATCTTGCAGCATCTAGACCAATCTTTCTTTAACACTATTCTCAAGACCTCATTGGTTGCCTAGATTCAAATGCGGCTGTATAGCATTTTCCTCTTGTTGTAGTAGTCTGGCAAGTTCTCCTGGAACTTCACAATCATCCTCAACTTCTTCTTCGGCTTGGTATATTGGATTATCAAAGTCATATTTAGAAATAACAGAGTCGTTATCGACGGGATTCAGAGTGAATGTGGGTATGCAGTTTATTACGTGGGTATATGTAAGAACACCTAGCTTTTGAGAAGGTGATAAAGTAAAAAGAAAGGAAGAGAACACAATATTTGAATTCAAAAGTCCAATGATGTATTGAATAAAAATATGCGAATGACAAATAATAACCCTCACAAATGATCTGTGGTGCCCCGGGCAAGGCACTAGGCTTAAAGTTTATTATTCGAAACTATAAAGCATAAAACATAACAAGCAATTACTCCTATCTAAAGGAGATTGGTATAATAGCTTCAGTCGTCTAATTGTTAAGTTCATGGCCAAGAGTTGGGAAGATCTAATTGTTGATATCGAAGTCATTATCATCGTCTTCTATAGCATGAACTCTGTCTTTGTTGATGCGGAACAGAGGTCCACTGACACGTTCGCAGCATATCATCTTCTGACCTTTGGTAGTGAAGCCTAAACCAGTCTTGTTAGATTTGAATGGAAAATCGGGTAGCTAACCCCAAATAATACAACCTCCTTCGTTGACTACAGCTCTGGCATCTTTCAGTGAGGCCATCTACGGTGGAACTCTAGTAACCTCAGGAGTGACATGAGAGTCAGCAGGCATGACTCGTGGAAATACTTCGAAAGCTTGACAGGGAGTTTCGACAAATTCACCTTCCATTTTGATGTATCGGAATTGTAACACGGTGGAAGAACTGACTTGTTTGTTTTGCGTTTTATCCCAAATGTTACGAATATCAAGAGTCGTCATCGAATTTTCTTTTATCCAATAAAGGGAGGTGAAAAGAATAGGAAAAGACCTTCGTTAGATTCTGAGTACGGGAGGAAATCATGAAAAGAGAAGGTATTAGCACCCTTTCCATCCGTAGTTATCTACGAGCTCTTAGTTGCTTAGCTCACTTTTAAAAAATTGCTTTATGTTTTTGTGTAGTTTGAAAATTATTTTGAAAGATATTTCACTTTGACTTTGTAATGATTCTCATTGGAATTTATATGAAGTATTTGGAAATGTTTGTTTGGAAAATGTTTAACTTTGTAATGATTCTCGCTGGAATGTATACAAAGTGTTTTTTGAAAAGTTTTTGAAAAGTGTGAGGTGTGAAAAGTATTTGATTGGAGCAAGCAATAGAGTCTTATTACCTACTTAGAATGTCGTTTCCATTTTATTTTTCATTCTCCTTTAGAATAAGGTTATCCATACCATTAGTTGGTAGGTAACTTTATTCGTTTGGATGTGAAGGGACAATTGAAGGGTCATCGTATGTTCATAGAAAGAAACATGTAAGGATACCTTTAGTAATTCGTAGGGATGATCATCACTTTTCGTAGGCAAAAATCGAGGAACGAGATCATATATTCGTAGGCAACATCGAGGGTCATCGAGGGACTATGATCTTTGTATTGAAGGGACTATGATGATGTTATTCGTAAGCGTCTTTGCTAATGGTATCCCTACGTTCGAGGGACATGACCATTGTATTCGAAAGGCAACCAGAGAGGATACCCTAGAGGGTGCAAGTGTGATACAGTGTGTTAAGTTCAGATATTTAATCTTGGAAATTAGGATTGTCTAAGATTGTTTTTAGTCTTGCCATACAAACCCTAGTTACTAGCAATATATATATATATATATATATATATATATATATATATAGGAAGTAAAGGTGCGGAAAGTAAATGTCCTACGCTATTCATGGCTTTGGGGCAGTTACATAATATAGGTGCAAAAAGTAAATTGCGAGAAAAGTAAATCTACGCTATTACAGAATAAACCTTGCGACCTATACATCGATTTCTAGAATTATAAATGCAAAATAGTAAACAAATAATCAGAATAATAAAAAAAATGTTAGTTGAAATATTTTGGAGATTAGTAAAAATGCTTTTAGGGTTAGTAAACCTAATTACAAGAAAGAAAACAATTTTTTAGAATTTTGTGGATTGATTTTAATTAGGAAAATCAATTAAAAGTTAATTTTAATGGTTAATTAATAATTAATTAAAAGAAAAGAAAAATAAAATATATTTTTTATGTCAAATAAAATAAATATTTTTCTAACCTAATTCTGAAAATAAAATATTTTATGGGATTTTTTATGTATTTTTAAAAAATGTTTGATAGAAAATTAAATTAAGTAAAGAAATTAGAAAAGAAAAATAAGAAAAAGAATAGAATAAGGGTTAGAAAATAGAGAAAAAAATATATGCAGCCCCTGGATTTCGAACTCAGGACCCAAGGGTGAACAACCACGCCTCCTTGCCATTTGTGCCACTTGCTTGATCTGTTAGTGGAATTAGAAGAAAATAATATATAATAAAACAAAAAATTTAAAATAAATTAAAACGTGCACCAAGGGGGTCTTCGTCCCCAATTCAAATTTTCCAAAGCCTATACCAACGGGCAGTTCGTAGGTAAAGCTTTTACCTACTGATTTTTTCCGTAGCTACAACACCTGCAAATCACAACTTATGAAATATGCAATATAAATTTGTTATGGGACCATGAATCGATTGGAATTGATCCACTGAACACAACCATGCCCTCAGTTTTGTCCAATTTTGGCTATTTCATGAAGCCCTAATTTGGAGCTATGAACCCTAGCAATGGTAACTCATGATTCCTACACTTAAATCGCAATTAGACAACCCAGATAGCTTTGAAATATCATTGCAAACATAAATATATAATTAAATCATATTGAAAGTGCATGTATATGTGAAACCGATTTTGAAATTTGGAATGCAAACCGTGATCGTGTTCTTGCAATTCTGAGTGCTTCGATCGATGGTGAATGGCTGGAACGGATCAAAGGATCACCAGGAAGCTAATGGAAAGCTTGGAATGGCCTGAATTGGTCTGAAACCTTGCCTGCTAGTTGCTTGTGTGGCACGATTTTTTCAAGCTTTGTTAGGATTCTTGAGGCTGCCAAAAATTCGTCCTTGGCATCTGGAAATCTTGTGTACGTCATGGATAATCTCAAAAAATAAGTTTGGATCATAAAACCTTAGGCCCATTTAGAAAAAAAAATTGAATTTGCTAAGTATTTCTCTTCATGCATTTCTCCAAAAATGTCAAACTTGCACAACTTGTATCTTGCTCAATTTTCAAAATTTTGAAGTGTTCTTGGACTTTTTAGAAATCTCAAGATGTCCTCTAAACACTCATTTTGGTTCCATATTCATTGAAGTTTCCATATTTATGTAAACTTCTTTGCAAAAAGATGACCTTTTGTTGACTTTTAGGAGGACCTGTAATGTCTTGATCTATAACTCTCAAATGAAGCATTTTTGGCCAAAGCTTGTGACACATGAATTTGTAGAGAATTGAATTCTCTTTGAAATGAACATTGGTGGAAAAATGTCTGATAAAGTATGTGAAAGTTATGCTTGGTCAAAGTTCTGTTGACTTTTTATCAAGAAACCCTAATTTGGACACTTTGACTTTTGATCAAATCTTGAGTTTCCTTGATGAATCATGATCAAACCTTGATCAAATAATGAATGTAACTTCAAAATCTTGATTTTGACCAAAAATGATGAAGTTTGACTGTATGTTGACCATAGTTAAGTTTTTGTCCAATACAATTGATCTTCAACCATCTGAGCAATTGACTGAGCAAACTTGAGCTGTGAAGCTTGAAACTTGACATGGTGATACCTTGAGAAATATGAGGAGGTATGATGACAACTTTAGGCATTAGAACTCATCTTTGAATTGAGAGGATCAAAACCCTAGTTATGGGTTGATTGCTTATGAGAAGGTTCATCTAGTCAACCCTTGAGAAATTCTTGAGTATGGAGATGTGGATTGTCTTAAGAAATATGAGGAAAATTTTTGGGGTATAACACATATACCTCTGATGAGTCTATCCTCTCACTAGTCATCTGAGTTCCAGCCAAAGCAAACACCTTTCCACCGTATTGTGCCTTCTTTGGTTTCTGACACTAACTACTAAGATGTCCTTCTTCACCGCAGTTGAAACAAATTGCATATTTATGTTTGCCATCGAAAATTGCATGTCCCATCTTGCCACAACAGAAACACCTCTTCACATCAACACCACAAGCATAACTTTTATGACCAACTTGTCCATATTTGAAGCATACGACTTTAGCATGAGCGTCTCCCCTACTAGTCCTCTGATCCGAAGCAACTCTATGTTTACCCTTTCCAGCATTATACGGCTTACCACGGTTCTGTTGATTCCAACCTCTCTTATCACTAACAATCTTGTGATGAGCATAACTATCCTCTTAAAAAATTATGAAACTATCAACCAGATCAGAAAAGACACGAATCTTCTGATAACCAACCTCCTTCTTGATATCAGAGCGCAACCCATTCTCAAACTTGATTCATTTTGAAAATTCAGCACCTTCTCCGTCAAAATGTGGATAGAACTTAGCTAGCTCCATAAATTTTGCAGCATATTCAATAACGGACTTGTCCCCTTGCTTCAGCTCAAGGAATTTGATCTCTTTCTTACCCTGAACATCTTCAAGATAATACATTCTCAGAAACTCTCTGCAGAATACAGCCCAAGTTATTTCCTCACCTACAACTTCTAATCTCGGATGCGTTTCTAGCCACCAGTCACTAGCCTCGCCTGCTAGCATATGAGTTCCATACCGAACCTTCTGCACTGGAGTGCAGTCCATCACACAAAAGATCCTCTCAATTTCCTTCAACCAATCCAAAGCTCCATCGGGATCATGCTTACCCTTGAACACCAGCAGATTCTCCCTCTGGAAAGTTGCCAAATTCGGCTGATTCTCCATAGCATGAGCCATTGCTTCTAAGGCAGCAGCAATCGCAGCATCGTTCCTTCCAGCCATCTCAACTTATCACTACACCATAAACAACAGACATAATTAAATAACAATACTCAATTTTTAAAAGACTCAACAACTTTGGACGGACGGACGGACCTGCTCTGATACCACTAATGTGACACCCCAATTTACCCCCAACGTATTTAAACAGAAAATCAGAGTATAAAATTTCTTTTCAACAACAATCAGGATGTCACACTTTTCAACATAAACACATAACTGTCATTTTTACTTAAAACAGATACATAACACTCCAAAGGACGGAACTAACACAACACATAAATATAGTCTTCATAACTTAAACCAACTTCATTAATCATGCAGCGGATTCATAATAATTCTCCACATAGAACATATCATCTTTCAAATCATAAAAACAACATCAACATAAATAAACTCTTCGGTCAACAACATAAAATTCAACACTTAAAATAACAAAATAAGACAAATATTCATTTTCCCCCCGAGTGCTACGTATCAGAGCAAATGACATCAAACTCGAACTAAAAGCGTTAACAACTACTCCTCCTGATTACTTGCATGTTGCCAGTATAAAGGCAACAGCGAAACAATTAAAAGGGTGATATATCAAACTATATAATTAAGATCATGATAAATAATATATAGTTAGAATTATATAAAAATCACCATTTTGCAATCTCGCAACCAATCAACAACAAACACAATTCGATCGCACAACAACATAATTATGAGATGTAATATGCAACTTAACAAATACAGATACATGTGGTACCATCGGAGTACAACTCCCAATGTAATCAACTGCCAGTTTACCGAGGCATCAAGGCGTAAGCCTTCAACATCTTTTCCCCAACGCGTGTTTTTGCCAACATAGACCAACATAATATGCAATGTATGTATGCGACAATCATATATGGAATACGACAACAACATCCACAACTAACAACTTAGGACAACAAATCAACCATCAACGTTGGCCATCAAGCCTTCAACAAGACTTGTCCATAATTGGGACAGCAACCACATTCATATATTCAACACAAATTCAGCAAAACAAATACACCCTAATAGCTTACTAACGTATATGAACCATTCCAGCAATCCCTTCAAATCCCAATTGGTTAACTATACCGTCTAAAACTAACAACCCACTATTCGGTATGATTTCTAATTAATTCCGGTATCATTTCCCTATTAATTACTAACATTAATTTACCCAAAGTAGCATACTAAAAATAACTACCTAACTACTCAATTTGGGCAGAATTTCATAAATCAGAAAATATGTCAAAATTTGCACAGTACGCACCGCGTTCTCTTCTTCGCATCATGACTTTAGCAGAAACATAGTTCGCGTCGCATCCACCCGTTGGCGTCGCGAACTGAACTTGACATAATGGGTTTTTATGCGTAATATAATTAGCATCTTCCTTAAGCCTCCATTCCCAATTTTTGGCATCCAAATCACTCACAAACTAAATCGATTCAGCATAATGTACTAGCAACACGGGGAATCAAACTAAAACAACATTTACCAATTCACTCAACTAATTCCATGTATTATCAAGCGTCAAATTGAAATCAAATCAACAACAACAAGACACAAATAGGAAAAATCTATAAATCCCAATCTACCTTTCACCCATCATGTTCCCAATTATAAAGCAAGAACCCCACCCTTACCTCTTTAGATTGATGGCAGCTCTAAACCTTGATCGGATTTCTGGGACTTTTGGCTCTAGCAGCTTTCTCACGTACGTGTTCTCCAACAACCTTATTCCTCTTTCAGTTTTCTTCTGATAACTCTATTTTTCTCTTCTAAGTCTAATAATAATAATATATTACTATTTTATTTAATTAGTCCAACAATCCAAATAGGCCTAAGCAACACCCCCCCCCCCCTCATTACTTAGCAACACCATAAATTAAGTCCATCACTCTTTCTAACTTATTTCTAATCTAATTCCTCAACTAATTCAACTAAACAAAATAATTCCGACTTCGACGATACAAATCGAATTAATTTAAAATACTCAGAAATATTTCATTAAATAAATAATTAAATATCGGGGCGTTACAGCTCTCATCGTTGTCATCAATCTCTATCAGTCTCCCATCCACTATGTCCTTGAAGAAGTCAACAACAGAGATGTCCAACTCATGATAGAGGCAAGCCACCTGGTCTTTTGCCCAGTCAAATTCCACATCCCCGACATTAAAAACATTCAGTTGAGACTTCTCCAAGGCTTTCTTTAAATCCGCACAGGATCTTTCTGAAGCTTCTAGGCCGAATGCTAACTCGGTAGCCGAGGTCTTGATGGTTGTAAGCTCTATTTCCAGTGATTTCACCTTCTTGTCATCCTCAAACGCCTTTGCCTTCAAGTTTGAGTTTTCCTTAGTAAGGGTTTTCTCATTATCGGTCAGTGTCACACTCTAAATTTCACCCTGAATTTTTCATCTGATTCATTTGCATCACTTTACATTGTCTTATTCACATCCCGTATTAGTAATCAAATTTTACATTTGGCTTCACATCCTTAGTTAATACTTATGTTAATCTCTTGCATTTTACTAACATTTGCATTTTTATAATGTCTTTGAATTTTAGTTAGCATTTTCACTTTGCATTGTTAATTTGTAATTGAATATATTTTGCATCAAAGTAGTGTTAGTCATACTTGCATCATTTTTGAATTTTGCACATTTGACTTTTCATTGTTTATTTTTTTTCAATTTCTGCCTAATGGTCAAAACTTCTTTTGCCTAAAGGTCAGAACTTCTATTGCCTAAAGGTCAGAACTTCTGTTCCTAACGGTCAGAACTTCTGTTGCCTAAAGGTCAGAACTTATGTTGCCTAACGGTTATAACTTTTGTTGCCTAACGGTCAGAACCTCTGTTGCCTAATGGTCAGAACTTCTGTTCCTAACGGTCAGAACTTTTGTTGCCTAAAGGTCGAACCTGCGCCTAAAGGTCGAGAACACATTGCCAGCAAAACGTTGTTCCCGGCCAAAACTTCTGTTTCCAACGGCCATAACTTTTGTAATGTCAAATAATTGTTTTATATGTAGAATAATGTTTATTATTTTTATAACTTTCAATTGTTTATATATATATATATATATATATATATATATATATATATATATATATATGTTAATATTTTTGTCCAATTTAATTATTGATTGAAATTTATATTTTGATTAGTGATTAATTTTGCTTAATTAGTGTTTATATTTTTAATAATTAGATGTTTCAACTAAGAACTACGTAAGCTCTGACTTTCCCATCGCACTTGGGGAATACGTAGGCACGAGATTCTAACATCTTGGCGAGCATACTTTCAAAAAATTAAAACTTGTTTCTCTTTTCATTTTTGTTTTCGCATAAAAAATAAGAAGATTGCAAATTTAATTTTTAAACACACAAACACATTTAGAACTAAACGGGTCCCATCAAGTACGATGGATGTGAGGGGGTGCTAATACCTTCCCCATGCATAACCGACTCCCGTAACCGCATCAAATGGTCTCGAAGACCATTTCATTTCACACTTTAATTGTTTGGGTTTTATGTATATTTTCCCTATCCTCTTTAGGAATAAATAAAGTTAGGTGGTGACTTCATTGTATTTTGTAATCGAAAATTTTTTATTAGCGTCAACAGTCAGCATCTTGACCTTTTTCTCCAGATCGGAATATTTTGCCCTTGCAGCATCCCCAGACTCATACAGGCCCCGGGGCAAAACAGCACACCTCATCAGGTAGGAGCTAAGGTGTTGGGCGATCTTCTGAGGACCAAGGCTCTTTAACTTGTTAATGTATTCGGTGGCATTGAGTTGATCATATAAGAACCTTATGCCATCAAATTCAGCTAACCAAAACTTGTTTTCAATATAGGGCAGGGTTGAACCATCATCGGTCTCCCTCATCAAGGCGGAGACCTCCCAGTCAACCTGATTTATCTCGCTGGTCATCACGGTTTTATGCCTTTTGGGGGTATTCTCACCAAGCATCTCCATGTCTAAAGTGCGCTTAATCAGTGATGTTGTAATCCTCGTTGTTTCCATAGTAGTTGTGTCCTCCTTGGGGCCAAAACCTTTCTTTTTCTTTGGGATCCGGACCTCCAGGACGACCAAGTTTAATGTGGACTCCGAAGGACCCCCCAGTGTTCTTCCGAGCAGCTCGAGCAGCAACCATAAACCTATTTTGCTCTTTTACGGAAATATTAGTCATCTTGTCTTGATAAGAGTAAAAGAGTAAAAGTGTCAGAAAAGAACAAAATTCTCTAAGTGATGAAGAATTAAAAGAAATTTTACCTAGAAAGGTTGGGATGTCATCATAGGGTAAAGGTAGAAAGTCCTTAACCTTAATCGGCCGGAAGGAAACTAAAACTTCGAGAGATTTAGTTTCTGTGTCACTCAATATGTCATAGTCAAAACTGGAAATAGGAAGAGAGTTGCTTGTCCAATACAAGGGAAATTTATGGTGACCATCAGCTCCATAGATAATCTGAGGGCACCGGGCACCGCATCTAACCCGGAGGAATCGTTCTTTGAAGCCCTTATAGTTAGAGGTGGAGGCTTGAAGAAATCTCCTCCTTGGAACACCACTAATAGCCACCCAGCTCCAAGTGTCTACGTTCTTCACTTTAAAATAAGAGAAAAATAGTTTGATTGTGGGAGTTATGCTTAAAGCCTCACAGATCACTTCGAAGGCTTTTATAAATCTCCAACTATTCGGGTGGGAGTTGGGATGGAGCCACGTTTACCGTCCTAAGTATGTTTATTTCAAAATCGGTAAAAGGGAAGCGTATGTTAATGTCTTCTAGCACCCCGACATAAAAGTAGAACCACTCAGGGTCCATTCCTTTAGGTCGGGACATGCAGACACATTCACTGGGTATGTAAACTTCCAGAATCACATCATTCATGTTTCCAGTTAAGGACATATTCTAGAGAAAGCAGAGTGTGGCGATCTCCACTTCGTTCATGGTGTTGTGGTTATAACCTAGAACTTCTCCACTAAACATTTTGTTTGTTTCCATCAGGAGCTCCACTAAATCTGAAGAGTCAGGGTCACAATCACTTTCAGAGGTTAGAACATCAGAATAAACTTTCTTTATTACCCTCGTAAGTTCCTTTACCCCTAACGCCTCTCTCATCTCCTGCATGCATTCCTCCCACAAAGCTTTACATTCATCGTTACTTAGGTGTTTTCTATTTCCTAAATCGTCGCACTCCCTAATGATAACCATCTTTTTAAATTAAATTGCGAAGACATAAGTGGAGGTAAGGAAAAGAATACCTGTTAAAAATGGCGATTGAGCGCTGGCGAGAAAGACTTTGTAGGGGAAAATAGAAAAGGAAATATTTTTTGAAAGGAAAGAAAGATGTTATAAAAGGGAAGAGGTGGCGTGTTTTACATTTAAAACCCACTACTACTATCATTATGCCTAGGAAACATAGGTGACTGTTGGGTAGGCTAGAGCGTGGAACACACGCGTTGGTGACCTACCTGTAACCGACGTATACCTTGGCCAATATTTATGTTTTATCTGTCGACCATAAGGCTTAAAGGCTATAAGCCATATGCTCGGGGGGGCTTATGTTCGTGCATAAAATCCACTGCCCGAGTTATAGAGAGTAACCAAGATGTAAGAGTAGTCGGCTAGGCAGAAGTAGGAGATTTCTCCTAAGGAATACGCCCCGGCTCATAGAGTTGAACTTATCCGAGCTATGAAGCTAGAGGTGCCGAGGACTCAAGCTCAACAAGAGGCAAAAAGTCAAATGTCGAGCACATATCTCAGATCCAGGGGGTTACTACTAGCCCAGCAGTTATGAGAACGTTATGATGAAGTCGGCTCTGTAAGGTTGTAACCATTCATCTATGCGTGACGACGCATGTTATGGAAGTAACTATCATTGGTGACGTCGGACGTTACTGATCTTTAAGGCAGCTCAGTTATGTAATATGGGGAATATAGACGTTACATGCAGCAATCATTAAGGTCCATGCACCTCTATAAAAGGCTCCCGACTAAGAGGTAAGCAAGACACATAACTTGGAGCTTAAGATAACTCACATGAGCCTCTGAATGCTTAAACAATCCTATATACAGTTTTTAGCAAGAATATATATATATATATATATATATATATATATATATATATATATATATATAGCATGGCTATTTGTGAAATGAAATACGACATAGCATATGTGATTGTGTTAGCCGTGGCTATTACCTTGTGCTTTCAACACTTAATTATAAGAAAACGTTAGTTTTATTTTTTTGGGATGCATTCTTATTGTAAGATCAAGGTTAGAATTTCAAAGATGTAGTAATAAATAATTGAAGGATGCCTAAGAAACAAACATATCATGCTATCGTCACCTAACTACGACCCACTCAGAATTTAAGCACTTTTTTCAATTCGACTGCCATGCATGTGGTCTCTCCTTCATTGGCTCCTCTTTCTGTACTCTTTCTCTGTTCCACTCTGATGATAGTTCAAATACTATCTTTAATTTGGACCAGGATTTGCTATATGTCAAAAAAAATATTATAAAATTCAGAGTTTATTTATTATTCGTTAGAAAATATTACAAAATTCAGAGTATATTTATTGTTCAAAAGAATTTTATACATTTAATATTTTATTAAAATATTTTTAAAAAATATTAGTTAATATATATTTAATAATTTTTAATTTTTAGTGTCAATAAATTTTTGATATTGATATTTTTATAAAAGTGGATTTATAGTTTATTAGAAAGACGAGAACACTATTTAAGTCTATTTAATATTTTATTTATGAAATTTTTATGTATTTCAAACACCCGATTTGAGGATATTCGACTTTGACATGTGCATAACATTGACCGCGATTGCATTATCCCCTTTCACTTTTAGTGTGTTTTGGGGAGTTTTAATGTTCTTTTTATTATGAGAATCATATGTATTTTCAAGAAAAATCGAGATTGTTTATTAAGAGGAGTTGGTTGAACTGACGTACCAAATTCGTTTGGCATAAGAATTTTGATCTTTAGAGTTGGCGAAATGGGAGATGTTTTCTTGTCAGATCGTCTTCAAAAGGAAAAAGAAGCGCTTTCGAAACGAGTCACCGCTCTTACTATCGAGTGAGACTAGTATCAAAAAGAGTTTTTCCTGGACTGCTTATTCTCTCTCTCTCTCTCTCTCTCTCTCTCTCTCTCTCTCTCTCTCTCTCTCTCTCTCTCTCTCTCTCTCTCTCTCTCTCTCTCTCTCTCTCTCTCTCTCTCTCTCTCTCTCTCTCTCGTATAGATCACTATAAGAAATCAATGAATTTGCAGAGTGATTTATCAAGTGTTATTTACCTCACAAATTAAAGTAGTTGTGGAGTAATAATTACTTCACAAACCAAAAAAAAAAATTAATCATTTTTTCACCTCGCAAAAGTAGGTTGAAAATTCAATTTTTTTGAAAATTAAGTTGTGAAGTGAAAAGCACCCGCAATAGTTTTAAAAGTAATAGGGGGAATTTATTGGGGCCACTTATTAAGAGATCAGATGGCAGGTGACCGTTATGAATTATTCAGAACTTGTTGGGTTATTTCCACGCCGCGACGCTTCATTCTAACATTATACTTGCAAGGTGAAATTTACCCTATTAATCTCAACGGAGTTATTCAAGAGGTTATATAAACAATCTTAGAAGACTTTTGGACAACTTGCCAAGAAGGATAAGAAGTATCAAACTTGGTTTGACGAATTTCGGGTATAATGTTTTCTTTTTAAGTAATAAATTTTTTAATTACTATCTTGTTTTAATTATCTAATAATTTCAATATTGCAGGAGAAGTGTGCATGGAACGTACTAGATGAAACGATGGTTGAGCGTAATTTTAAGAAGAGAACAACAACCCGACTTTTTGACATGCTTAGGCATGCTAGGATTGGTTGTGAACAAAGAGGGACCATACCTCTATGGATGGGAGAAGATTTATTTAAAGAAATGCTAGTTTATTGGATTCATATGATTTTAAGAAAAAACTCTAAAAAAAAGTAAAGTAACGCTGAGCATCTGAAAATGGTGACGTCAATCATAGAGCTGGAAGGATCAGTATTGCTGAACATGTTGAACGTATGGTAATTATATTTTCATGTCACTACTTTTTTAAATTGTATTCTTATTTGTTATATATATTTAATTGAAGTTCAATGTATTAATTACACTAATGCTAAAGGAAGAACCCCATTAATACATGAGTTTAATGAAAGCATTTATAGGATGAGAGATGGAGAGTATAGACGAACGTGCTAGAAAGACTCATGTAAGATGATACTAATATTGAAATATTTTATTTAATTCTTTTACTTAAATAAATTATCTAAAACTCTATTATTTAATTTAATTTTGTTACATTGTGTAGGAAGAGTACCTTAGACGGAATGGAGTATTTATATTTCAACATCATGAGTTAGGTGGTCCATGGGACCAACATCCTATTGATCCAGTTGTTGATCTTCATCTTTGGATGGAATTATCTAGTGGAAAGAATAAAAATGAGAAAACTTATGGTATTGTTAACAATTCTAATATTTTCGACATTTACATGCTTGATCATACTTCGACTACAACATACACTACTTTAAAATGATGATGGCAAATAAATTTGCAAAAACTACGTTATTCTGAAAAGTTCTCATATTTTTTCGACATTTACATGCTTGATCATACTTCGACTACAACATACACTACTTTAAAATGATGATGGCAAATAAATTTGCAAAAACTACGTTATTCTGAAAAGTTCTCATATTTTAACTCCACAAAAAATACAAAGTCTTTCCTTTTAACTAGCACTTTATACCTCAGGTCACTTGTAATATCTAAATCAATCAGAAACTCACAAATAATGTACAAAGGGTATATTAAAACTTGTTTGTTTTTTAATGTATCAACGTATATTGGAGTATTAATTCTACTAGCAGTAGCAATCAGAATCTTTGGCCGCCAATTTTTATGCAAAAGATTCTTATCCAAACCTTATATGTTTCTTTAACACTAGTAGGATTAAAATCTTTGCTCCATGGAAAAAGTTTTTAAAAACTAAGACTCATGTTGTTGAAATTCACATATCTAACCTTTCATACATCTTCTAAAGTGGGAAAAGAAGACTCATAATAACATCTGCCTAGAGATGTTATCCCTCACTTACCTATTGATTTCTATAATGTTGATTAACTACTATTAGGGATGTGGATCCTTAAGTCAGAGGACTCTTCCATGTAAATTGTACTTGCAAGCCTCTAATCCGAGCTAATATTCTTCTTCAAGTATAGAGACAGTGAGTTGTCTCTTTTAACACGAGTCTTGGAAATTTGACTCAATGGAATGTCACAAACATTGTTTAGAAGTTGATGAGTTCTTGTGTGATTTATTATCTATAAGGAAATACCAAGGATAGTTGAATAAGGAAAATGGAAAACAAAATAAACATTTTAATTAAAATTGAATTATATCAAAAAATTATAAATGTAATTTCTAATAAAAAGTGGGGAAAAAATATGGCTATGTCCATTAACAAATGAGGGCTATTTTTCTATTTTCCTAGTAAAAAAAATAAAGAAGTTGAGTAAAAAAATAGATTAATTGATATTAAAAATGTTTCAGCATTGTATATTTTTAGGAAGCGAAAAAATGTGGGTATGAAATAACTTAATTATATATTAATTAATTCAAAAACAACTAAATAAATATGTTATATTACAAACTAATATAGAGGTTAAGTTTTAAAATGTTCAAATATATAGATAAACCTATTTACCTTGGTTGATACTTGAAATTTCATGTTTTATTTTTTGTCTGAAATAGAAAATCAAACAAAAATATTAAACATTATTTTGTCATCTGAGTCCCCCTAGGATTTGTAAATAAATAATGATGGACATCTTATTAAAAAGTTGTAAAAGTTGTTAATTTCTATTAAATAATTAATAAAATAAAATAAAACAATTATAAAAAATTTAGTAGAAAAAGTTAATTTTTCTTAAATAATTAAAACAACAAATAAAATAAATATAAGAAGTTAGTACAAAATAATTATATATATTTACTAAATAATTAAAAAGAAATATATGAATATAAAAATTACTAAAATAACCTTAATTTATCAAAACTTCATTCAATAACTATTTTTATATAGAGTGAAGTAATATACATAAAATATTCCAGAAAGAGAGTGTGTTAGTGTGTATATAAATAGAATGGTTTGAATTGAAAAGAAAGCACATGGATGAAGCATGAGCTTCACTTCACTTCTTCTTCATCATCATTTTAAAACCTTAAAAACAAATACACTATTCTTCTGTGATTTTTTTATTTCTCTCAATTGCAAACAAAAAGACAACGAATTTCATTCATAATTTGTGTTATTAAAAGTTAAAATAGGTAAGTTATTTTAACGTTTGATTTTAAGAGTTCTGTTTGTTTTAGCTTTTATGCTTTGCGTTTTGCACATGTCATTCTCTGCTTGTACTCCTGCGAAAATCAGACTTTCTGTTACTATATCTGTATCAACTCTATTCTGTATGCTCTCATATGCATTGTGCCTATAAATGATGAAGTATGATTTATATCTTGTTTCATAAGTATTGTGCTGTACCTAACAAGTTTGACCATTACATTTCCTTTCAATAATACATTTTTCTTCAAAACTCATGGGGTTTTTGTGAAACCAGTTTCAATGGCTGACATTACTTTGCAAGAAGTTACCACTCTTCAAGAAGGAGGAAACCAGGTATTGATGCCTTTTGTACGAAAACTTTTGTTTTGTTTAATTTTTCAATTTGCTTGAAATCATATATTTTTTGAAGTTTATTTCATACAGAGCGGCCAAATGTATATGGAGGTAGGGGCGAATTTAAAAAGACACTTTAAAATTTATTATAACTAATTTTATTTAATATTTTATTTATTGATAATGAATTCATTTTATTCACACATAATTGAAAAAAAGTTGATTACAAGTTGTTTTACTTATTTTAAATTTAACTATTATTTCTTCTTACTTATTTTAAATTTAACTACTGTGTTGTTCTTTTGAGTTGGATTATTGTTGCCTACCTACCTATTCTCACTTTAATGTAGCATATGTATATACATTACGTATAATCATCAATTATTTTTCTTGAGAATCATTACTTTTATTTATTTAAGATTTTTCTTGTTAACAATTTTCCACCACTATATACAAAGTACAACATTAAAGTGCATGAAAGTTATTGAAAACACAAGCAGCAAGCTCCTAGCAGTAGCATTACAAACATGAATAAAAAATTATAATTTGGAGACCCAAGGCAGTGGCCTCGTCAACCCCTTGGGCCGGGCCTGATCTGATACTTGCTACGTGCAAGGAGTAAATAAGTTATTGCCTTTGCTTTAGAATTAATTGAATTTTGTCTGCTCATTCTAACTTAAGTATTCCCTCTTGTGTTGCATGTTGTTCAGGGTGGTGACAAAGACAGGTCGTCTGAAAATCAGAGAGTTGAGGGACATCAGGAAGGAGGAAATCCGGTATTAATGTCTTTTTATGCGAAAACTTGTGCTGTTGAATTTTTTAATATGCTTGATATCATATATTTCTTGAAGTTTATTTAAGCTCTATCTAATACTTGCTGCATGCAAGAAGGAGTAAATAAGTTATTTTCTTTGCTTTAGAATTGATTGAATTTGTCTGTCAATTACAACTTAAGTCTCCCCTCTTGTGTTGCATGTTGTTCAGGGTGGTGACAGCGACGGGTCATCTGAAAATCAAAGAGTTGAGGTATATCAGGAAGGAGGAAATCCGGTATTATTGTCTTTTTATGCGAAAACTTGTGCTGTTTAATTTTTTAATATGCTTGATATCATATATTTCTTGAAGTTTATTTAAGCTCTATCTAATTCTTGCTGCGTGCAAGGAGTAAATAAGTTATTTCCTTTGCTTTAGAATTGATTGAATTTGTCTGTCAATTCTAATTTAAGTCTCCCAATTTGTGTTGCATGTTGTTCAGGGTGGTGTCAAGAACGAGTCGTCTGAAAACCAAAGAGTTGAGGGATATGAAGAAGGAGGAAATCAGGTATTAATGTCTTTTTATCCGAAAATTTGTGCTGCTTAATTTTTAAATATGCTTGATATATATCATATATTAAGGGAGAACAGATACAAATATTATTGATAAAAAGGTCAAAAATTTCAAATTGAAGTATATACTGGTCCCTATATATAGGGAGAAAGCAATAACTAACAAGCCTAATAAAGCTCTAACAAACTACCAAAATAAAGTTAGAGCATAACAAACATTCCTAATAATGCTCTAACAAACTAACAAATAAAAATAAGCTCACAAATAAAAACTAGTTATATAAGTTAACAGACCCCCTCAAGTTTGATTTACTGATGTTAGGTAAGCCAAGTTTTGTAACAAAGCTAAGGAAAGGTCCACTACGCAGTACTTTGGTAAACATGTCAGCAAGTTGATTTGTAGTATCAATTGGCATGAGATGAATAGTTCGAATTTGTATTTTATCACAGACAATGTGACATTCCAATTTAATGTGTTTGGTTATCTCATAGAAAATTGGGTTTGTAGCTATGTATATGGCACTTTAATTATCACAAAAAAGGTTTACAGGAAGTGTGTGTTGGATGTGAAAATCTTGCAATAAATATAGAAGCCATTGTGCCTCACATGTTGTGTTTGCAAGGGCATGATATTTCGCCTCTGAAGATGAGTGGGAAATCACATGTTGCTTCTTGCTTTTCCAACTGATGTGGGATGTTCTTAAGAAGAAACAGAAACATGTGATTGATCTTCTAGTAATTGGGCAAGCACCTCAATCTGAGTCTGAAAAACCAGACAAAATTGTGGAAGATGTACGGCTGAAAAATAGACCAAGAGAGGGTTCATTCTTGAGATATTTCATGATAGCTGCCTGGAAATGCCTTTCAGTAGGGTTGGCCAAGTGTTGACTGAGTCTGCATACAGAAAAGAAAATATCAGGGCGAGAATGAGTTAAGTAAAGTAATTTACCTATTAGACTTCTAAAAGAAATGGGATCTGTTAAGAGATCAGTAGTGTCATCTTGTAATTTAACTGTGGGATCCATAGGAGTTGGAGACGATTTGGTTGCAAGTAATCATGTCTGTTGAAGGAGGTCTAATGTGTATTTGCCTTGGCATAGGGAAATACCCCTCGAGGATCTAACAATTTCGAAACCAATGAAATATTTTAAGTGGCCAAGGTCTTTGATGTTGAAATCATGGTCTAAAACAGTCTTGGTGTTATTTATCTCATGAAGATCTGCAAGGATAAGGTCATCAACATATACAAGAATGGCAGTAAAATAATTATTATGTTTCTTTGTAAAAAGAGAATAATCTGATTTTGATTGAGTGAAACCAAGTTTGGAGAAAGTTAAGGTTGGTTTGTTTTTCCATTGCCTAATAGCGTGCTTGAGCCCGTAAATAGACTTATTTAATTTACAAACAAGGTTTTGTGCGAAACCTTCAGTCCATGTGGACATTTCATATGGACCTCGTCTTCTAGATCTCCAGGTAAAAAAGTTGAGTTGATATCCAACTGATACAAGTGCCAGTTGTTGGAAGAGGCAATAGAGAGAAGTTTGATAATAGTCATTTTTATGACTGAGTTGAAAAAAAAGTTTGAGTTTGAAAATCCATTTGCACCCAGTGGCATTTTGTTAGGAGGAAGAGGAGTTAATTGCCAAGTATTATTGTTTGTAAGAGATTTTAACTCATCTAAAACCGCATGTTTCCAATTAGGATCTTTTATACCAGAGGTATAACTACTAGGTTCAGAATTAGAGGACATATTTAAAATAAATTTTTTATGTGTAAAAGATAAATTATCATAGTTGATATAATTGGAAATGGGATAAGGAGTATTATCTGTTTTGCAATAAGAATTGAAATTATTACCTAGAAGGAGAGTGCAGTGGTAGTCTTCAAGGTATGAAGGGGGTTTTCAAATTCTAGTGGACTTTCTATGAGGCTCGGGTGAAGGGGTGTTGGGAAGAGAATTGTTAGTGGGAAGGGGGGAGGTTGGATTGTTAGGAGATGTAGGATTGTCAGATAAGGTAAGAGTGATATGGCTGGGTGTACTAATGATTTCAAGTGAGCTATCAGTAGGTTGGTGATATATAGGTTTTGGTGAAAAAGATAAAAACGCTTTTGTGTTGAATATCATAAAGAATGTGTCCCTTGACACAAGTTTTAGTTCCTAGATAAATGCATTTTCTAGATCTAGGATCAAGTTTGGATCTATTCTTGGTAGGGATAGAGGCATATACTAAACAACCACACACTTTAATGTTGGAATACTCTGGAGGTGTATTGTGTAAGATGTGATAATGGGATTTGAAGGAAAAAAGTCTAGATGGCAGCCTATTAATGAGAGAAGCAGCTTGAGATAGGGCATGAGCCCATAAAATTTGGGGGAGGTGGGATTGAAATAAGAGAGCATGTGTCACCCCTATAAGGTGTTGGTGCTTTCTTTCAACAATCCCATTTTGTTGAGGTGTGTCTGGACAAGCAAGACATCTGATGATGAATCCCATTTGTTAAGAAAAAAGATTTTGAAATAAATTTTGGGCCATTATCAAATCTAATAGTCTTGACACAAGTGTGGAATTGGGTTTGAACATAAGCAATAAAAACCTTAACTAGATCGGAAGCCTTAGATTTCAGTTTCATAAAGTATATCCAACAGAACCTACTACAATCATCTACAATAGTCAAAATATATTTGTAACCAAACATAGAAGAGGTTTTTAGGGGTCCCCATATATCCATATGCACTATATCAAAACAATTAGTGAAAATAGTATTACTAGTAGGAAAAGGAAGCCGTTTTTGTTTGGCAAGCAAACAAGTATCACAATTAGTGCCACATATTACAATTGTCCTTAGTTAGAGTACTAATGTTATTGAAACTAGTAGCATTGTTGGGTGTAGGAAAGGTGGGATGGATGAGTAAGTACACGCCACGAATGAGCCTATCTGCACCAATCCTCCTCAAAGTATGGTTGCCCTGTACAGTGCAATGCCCAGAATTAAAATCAAAATGACAGTCCAGAGAGAAAGCAAGTTTAGGAATAGATATGAGGTTGGTGCAAAACTCAGGTATAAAGAAAACACCATCTAAGAAGAAATCCTTATTATAATAAATGCTCCCTCTATAATTAGCATATATAGAGGCTCCATTGGGAGTATGGGGTTTATCTCACAAAGGTGAGTGAAAAAAAATATCTTGATCGGCACACATGATCGGTAGCGCCGGTATCAATTATTGTGATTACTATCAAAGGAGAGTATGGAATGAGAATTACATTGAGAAGGATTGAAAGTTGTATTTATGTTGTGAGCATTGGGAGGGGAAGAATTAGACGCTTGTTGAAGTAAAGCGAGCAGGGCTTGGTGTTGCACAGCAGTGAATCCAATTTGTTCCGTAGATTGTCTAGATTGTTCCACAAGAGTTTCTGTGTCCGCCGTCGAAGAGTTATGAGCCATGTGGTGGTAGTCCATGATTTTTGAAGCATCCACCACCCTGAGAGGAATACTTTGAATTTGTCTCTGAGTTGGTCTTCGGAGAATATTTGGAAGATTGATTGATGTTGGCCACTACTTTGTCTTCTTCAGAAAATGTGAGCATTGTTTCTTTCTCGTTGAATAAGAAGAGAGAACGGTGGAAGGAGAGTCATGAACATTGTTTTGGACATTGTTGGAGTTGTGTCTGGGAAGAGGTGTAGAAGTAGGGTGAAGAGGCTTGATAAGAAAAAGAATTATAAGGTTGAAAAAGAAGAAAATAAACGGGGTAAAAAAATGCAAGATTTCACAAGCGATCGAGATATGATGAATATTGGTCGAATCTTTGAATTTAGGTTGAAAATCTTGATTTTCTAAGGAGAAATTTGAGGGCTCGATGAAGAAATTGCAAAGAGAATGAGAAAACAAGAGAGAAAGAATGGTAAAGAATGAGGGAAAAGAAAAAGTTTTGTTATCGTATGATGCCCAATGAAACCGTGAATCGAGGAAGATAAGATGAGATAGCGGAGATACAAATAGGGTTGTTTTCGGTCCGGTCCTGATCGAAACAGTGATGGATATTTTTTTATGATTGAAACCGGACCAAATAGCATTTCGGTCGTTCCATTAGTCCGCTACCACTGGACCGGTTCTCACATAATCCGCTAAATAACTTGTTCACAATGGAGAATTTATTGGATATCTGAGATAATAATATATACTAAGCATGGCTGGGTATTTATTGGATACATTGTTCGGTTCTTATTTCGGATTTCGGATAAAAGAATTATCCATTCCCAACCAAATAGAATTTCAGTCGGTCCAGTGGTCTGGTTCTCGAATGGATCTCAGGTAATCTGGTCCAAAAACAGCCCTGGGACAAACCTGTCATACAAAAAACTGATGAATAATTTGCAGGAAACATGTGGGAGGTAACGTGATTAAAAGGATAGAAGGCTTTGACCGAAAATAGTACAATAAATGTGAGCTAATTGAAAGAAATTGATCCAATCAAAATGGAGATTGGTGGAAGATAGATGAAATATCAGAGTAAAATTCCTGATACCATGTTAAACATATGGTTTGAATTTTACCATTCTTGGAGAGATGAAAAAGAACAGATACAAATATTATCGATAGAAAGGTCAAAAATTCCAAATTAAAGTATCTACTGATCCCTTTATATATAGGGAGAAAGCAATAACTAACAAGTCTAATAAAGCTCTAACAAACTAACAGAATAAAGTTAGAGCATAACTAAAATTCCTATAATGCTCTAACAAACTAACAAAGAAAAATAAGCTAACAACTAAAACTTAGTTATGTAAGTTAACACTTCTCTTTTGTGTTGCATGTTGTTCAGGGTGGTGACAAAGATGGGTCGTTTGAAAATCAGAAAGCTGAGGGATATCAGGAAGAAAGAAATCAGGTATTGATGTCTTTTGGTGCGAAAACTTGTGTTGTTTATTGATGTCTTGAACCTTTTCCTTGAATGTGCGTCACTATTTATCTATGATATGTTTATTACTGCTGCTGTGCAACATTTACTATGTATTCTTGGCTGAAGCTGATACTTTCTTGTAACATGTGGCTCAGCATTTATAGTTTACTTTTGTTTGGCATGAATTGCTTTGAGTGACAACTCCTGTCTGTTCATGATTTCAGAGAACTGCTTCCTCTGGTAGCTTGGTGTCCAGTAATGAAAGCCAAGTAAATATTACACTTGAGACTACTGAGAGCCTTGTTGATTTTAATGCTGATCCTGAACCTATAGCTCCCACATTTCCTTCAGCTCAACAAACTAGTGCACCTCAACCTTCTGCTGTAGAAGTAAAGCCAAATGAAATAACAGAAATTTCTGAAGTAATTATGACTTCTTATTTTACTTCACAGCCTCTGTATTTTGTACATGTGTTTATCGTTTGCCTAACAATTAATTCTGATAGGTGCATGATCAAGATTGGCAGGCGGGTCATCCCCAGGGCATGGGCAGCTCAATTCAATATAATATCAATGTGGAGGTACTGTTACAATCCGGAATGATTAGCTCAGGTTATCTTATTATGCATTTGGATTCTGTGCAAAAATGAATATTTCTCTCATAAATGTGTGCCCTCTGTTACAGGCAATACCAAGTTTTTCGGAGCCATCAAGTTCAACGAATCTATTTGATGTCAACAGCCAACAAACCCCAGATCAAGACCCAAGTGTATGTCACACTCATTGAATTATAATATTAGTATGTTCACTGTGTTAATATATGTAAATTATTTCACTTCATTCATTTTAAATGATTGTGTAGTGTTTAGTGGAAGAAAAAAAGCCAGATACAGGAGAAAGTAACCAAGACAGGTGGTTTAAACAATTCAAAAATCTTTCAAATCCTTCGATGGCAAGATATGCATATAACTTTATTTTTCTGGCGGCTAATATCTTGGCATGGTCTGCACGTGATCAGCTAAAAAAAATCAAAGGTAATATCACTCAGCAACCACAATTACATATGTATTACGGCATTTTTTTCTAAATACATGACTGCAACCGCAGGTTTAAGAATATGCATGATTGATAAAGAGTGTTTGGGAGCAAATGGAGTCTTACGAGTGAGCCTGGGAAGCTTTGTATCCTTAAAAGACAAGTTTTTTAAATATGTCTTTGATGTGATTTTTCTTTTTTAATGATGAAAGTGAATCTTAATTCTTGATAAGCTGTTTTTTACGGTGATGTTTTGGTCAACTAGAAGAGCTTCTAAATTGAATGAAGCAAAAGATAAATGGCATTCTGGATGGTGGTCGATGAAAATTGTTCTATGGATTCTGTTGACAATTATTCAATTTTTACTCCCTCCTATATGGATGGAACTCTATGGTAAGTAAAATTTATCTTTCAATTATCAAACTGAATCATCTCAACCGTGAATTGATACTATCTAATGTTCGATTATTCTGACACATTTTGTTTTTATATTTGGGCAGGGCAAGTAGCACAATTTGGTGCTGGGTGGGTATACTTTTCATTCTCTTCTATAGGAGTTAACCATCATATTATTATTAATACTAATTTTAAATTGTTTATCTTTGTCAGGACTTTCTACCTAATTCAACTGATAAGCACAGTCAGCTTCATTAATAAGATACATGATTATTTTGTATCTGAAAAAAATGTAAAAAGATTGTAAGTTTTTCTTTTGTTAATAAACTAGTATGCAAGTTCATCAATTTTATCATGATATGATTCATCATTAGTATTTACATTATTAACACTGATTTCATGTACAGCAAAATCCATGTGATGATTCTTGCCACTGCTTCATATTGTTTATGCTTGGTGGGAATAATTTTAATGTATATTTGGTATGCATCAAAACCATCATGCATTCTCAATATATTCTTTATTACCTGGTGTTTGGTACTTCTCATAGTCATGACGACCGTATCTATTCTCCCAAAAGTGAGTTTTATTTTAAGTTCATTTTTGTTTGCTCAACTCGCCTTTTCTATCATCATAATTTTATGTGTAAATTTTCTCTCTCAATAGGTAAATGGTGGACTTCTAAGTCCGGGGTTGATGGGACTGTATGTTATTTCCCTTTGTTGGAGTGCAATTAAAAGGTAAAGGATGTTGTGTTCGATTCTGCTTGACAAAAATTAATTTTAATAAAATACTAAACTTAAAACATGTTTGTGCATGCAGTGAACCCGAAGAGATCAATGTATCCGGAAGGCAGGCACTGCCGAAACTGACTGGCTAAGCATCATGGTAATATTTCTTATTTCATGATCTAGTAAAATTTAAACTTAATATTGGAATTGTGAATATAAAACTGTGATCCGGTAATCAACTGTGATTGAAAGATCAGAAGGCAAGTCGGGTTTCAGTCAAACATGTCTGTTCGGTTTTGACATCATTGCTTACTGTCTTCAATGTTAACTAACGTGTGACAATAATGTTGGCAGAGTTTTGTTATCGGAGTACTAACAATAGTATATGCAACATTTTCAACATGCATAAGTTCTGAAACCTTTAAGGTTTGTTACAAATATTAAAATCAAACTTGAATTTTAATATAATTTTCTGCAATACATATCTGACACTGACACATATAACTTATTTGAAGTTAAAGAAGAGTGAGAAGCCAGCAGAAGAAAATGATGTTCCATATGGTTATGGCTTCTTTCATTTTGTTTTTGCCATAGGAGCTATGTACTTCGCAATGCTAATGATTGGATGGAATAGTCACTTTGCTATGAAAAAGTATGATTCCATTAACGTTTGTCATGAATGCTATAACTTTTCTTTTTGGATTTTTGTCATTTATAGTAGCATGTTTATTTGGTGTTGACTCTTTCTTTCTTTAAGAGCAGTCATGGAAATAAGATATGGTATTACTATGTTGTTCTGCAGATGGTCACTTGATGTGGGATGGACCAGTGTTTGGCTCAAAATAGTAGTTCAATTGTTGGCAGTCTTTGTGTATTGTAAGTTTACTTTTCTTTCTGAAATATTATGATCAATTAAAAATAAAAATATTTAAACTGAGAAAGAGTTTGTCTAACAAATGACATGACATGGCATTCAAGAATTTTAATTTTCTGAAATTATTAGTAGATTCTAATGCAGCACATTGTGTGTAATTTCTTGAGCAAAGACACAACTAAAGGAAGCTTTTGTCTTTTTTTACAGTGTGGATTCTGATAGCACCAATATGGAAGAACAGACGTACTGAATCTACATGAAAAGCTTCCTGTCATACTGTTTTGATTTGATATTCTGAGTATTTGAGAACTTCAAACTGGCATGTATATATATGTAGTTGAGTCTTCCAACTTGAAATGATGAAACAAAGAAATATACACCATTTACATGTGGATGTTGATGTATCCCTGAGTTTACTTACAATCATTCAGTGGAATCAATTTATCAGTTCAATGCACCTGGTTCTTGTAGAGCCCTATGTCGAATATATTTCTACCCTTTTTCTGTTTAAACTAAGCAATCATATAAAGAATTCTCTGCACCCCATTCATTCAATCTCTCTTTATCTTTCAGTTCTCTAACACCTCTATTCCAAGAAAGAAAGTAGATTGTCGTCCTCTCTCCTATAAAAATAAACTATTTACAACACCAAAATAGCCGTTCATCACAAATTCTTCATTATGCATGTGTAACTTTGATCCACAAATAATAGAAACCGAAAGTTACATGTATTTGTACAAGGTGCAACGAGTTGATGTTTGAATTTACAAGTCCATGTACAAATCTTTACATTATGCGAATGGGTTCCCTCCTTTAGGGAAGGGGTCAGAGGTGGGAGTGGTTGACGGCTTACCAGCCGGCTGCTGATCTGAATTTGACAAGCCTAAAATGTCTCGCTCAGCTCTAAAATTCTCAGCTTCTTGCCTGCATATTCAGTTTAAATCTCTTAATATTGAACACCAATCTATTATTCATAAATTCTAGTGATATATCTGTAATTAATTGTCCTCATCACAGATTATTCCAAAAGCTAGGACAACTAAAAACTCTAGACCATTCTCAGCAATCACGCCTTATAGACATCCAGCCAAAGAACAACATCAGTGAAACTGTAAAATGACTGGCTAAAATGTGTTTTAAAAAGTATAAAGGGTTCACCATATCACTGAAGTGCGTGCTATACATCATGCATGGGAAAGTTGGACCCAAAATGAGTTTCCAAAAGGAAATATAAAATCTAATAAGCTAAAATAGCCTGAGAAAGTAATAAATATGATCATGATTGAAGATCAATTTACCTTGGCAATGGTGTGTTAGTTGGCACTTGCTGCCCGTTGTAAGACCCTAAGATACATTAACATGGTTCAGGATACTGAAAAGCAAATGACCATAGGCATACGTGAGTTAACTGAAGAATGGTAAACGAATAAACATACCTGTTCCCGATGCTGATGCATGAGTTGGTGCTTGTGGAGGTAGGAATGACGCATATGGTGACGGTGGGGTTGGGTTCCAGGCATGGGATGCATTACCCTGCCTTGAAGGGTCCAAAGTGCCTGAAGATGGTACATTAGGTGGGGCAGCTTGAAAGGGTGGCAGGGGTGGATTCCACGCATCTGGTTGAAGACCTCGGCTTGAAGGGTCCAAAGTTCCTGAAGATGGTACATTAGGCGGGGCAACTTGAAAGGATGGCAGGGGTGGATTCCATGCATCTGGTTGAAGACCTCGGCTTGAAGAGTGCATAGTGCCTAAATTAGGAAGGGGTGGACTCCATGCAAGCAATGGATTACTCTGGCATGGAGGATGCATCGGGTGTGAAGGTGATACACTAGGCATCGCACTATGCAAGGATGAAACGGAAAGAAACTGCAACCAATGAAAACAACATAAATACTGTCTGAATTAACCAATGAATCAACATGTTAAAAAGTCAGAATATCACATTTCAATGTCCCAACCTTTTCAATGATAGGAGATCATAAACTAAACAAAGACATCAATTTTCAACACGTCCAATATTCTTATTAATCAGTACAATTCTGCTAAATGCAAGATGCAAACTTTACGCAGTAATGTACAGTTAACTAACTTCCGATAGAACCAAAAAATAAATGAAGACTTTTTTACTTAATTGTGGACAAAATCCAAACAATTGTTAAACTTCCACACATATGAACTTTCCAAGAGAAAATTCCTGAATTGTATACTCATGCATTATCACCAAGCATTGGCAAGAGTAGGAACTATAATTGGCAATAGTACAATACAGTAAACATACTAATATTATATATCAATGAAAGTCACATACACTTGGGTCTTGATCTGGGGTTTGTTTGCTGCCGACATCAAATGGATTTGTTGACCTTGATGGCTTAGAAAAACTTGGTATGGGCTGTAACAGAGGGCGCACATTTATGAGAGAAATACTCATTTTTTGTACTAGTTACAGATTAAAAGCATGCCATGGCTGCAAGATATTTCCAGGATGGTGAAAATAGTGCTACATCATAAATAAACAGTCAACAACAGTATTTGACACGACAACTCCATTATCCAAACCTGACTATTTACAGAAGAGAACATTGGTTGCTGATGCTGCGAACTAGCCCACTGTCCGGAAGATGGTATCGAAGCAGCATTGGATGGGAAAGATGATAAACTGCCAAAACTAAGAGCCCCTGCTGGAATAGGTCCTGCAGATATAAAAAAATGAGTCATCATTTCTTGGTGATGTTATCACACTGCCATTACAACTTGTGTATCACCTTGGACTCCCGAAGCCTGAGAAGATAAAGATGCCGAATCAGACAATTGGGACAGTACGGATTCAAGAGGGTTTAAATTTGAGGTGTTTTGATTTGCTTTCGTCTCTGAAGCAATATCAAAAGAGGCCCAATTCTCATCACTGGAATTTCCTGGCTGCAAAACAGGTTGAGGCGCACTAGGTTGTTGGACTTGAGGAATTGTGGAAGCAATAGGATCAGCATCAAAATCAATAAGGTTCTTAGTAGTCTCAAGCTTAATATTTACTTGGCTTTCATTACTGGATACCAAGCTACCAGAGGATGCAGTACTCTGAAATCATGGACAGACAGTTATTGTAGTATAATTTGGGTACAAAATAAAGTTGGCCACCTTACTAAAAGGGGAGATGGAAGATGTCACTCAATGCAATTCATGCTAAACAAAGTAAACTGTAAATGCTGAGCCACATATTACAAGAAACTGTTTTCATAAGATATTTTGAAAAACTTATGAAAATAAGCTGAAAAACGCTTATGAAAAATATCACAAGTTCTCATAAATTCGCCCAAACAGTTTCACAAAATTTATGTCAGTACATAAGTTCGCATATGCTAATCCAAACAGGTCCTATGTCAGGAACTAACAATCCCCCTACACTGTGTAAGCTATCAGGCAGAACACAAGAATGCATGACTTGATTGGTTTTTATATTACATTTTAAACAGACCATACGAAAGATCAGCATCAGTAATAGTTTCACCTGTGTCAGTGCTGAGGCATTGGCAGCTTTTCCATTTTTCCGTTCGGGAGGTCCACATATCCTAAGAGGTACTACATTTTCTCCCAAAACTTCTCTAACGGGTCGGCCCACAGGTGCGCTAGAAGAGCCCAGATTTCTGGCTTGCACAGGAGATTTACTTTCAGTCTTATAATCTCCATCTGATTTTCTACGATCTTCACGATGCCAATCATTGATAACTGGAGGATGACCGGGACTTCTCTTATAGTCACCAACTTGCCTACTTTCTTGATCATATCCAGGATTTCTTCCACCTGGACTAGACCTGTCACTATAACGACGTTCATGTGAGTCTTCATATGGAGAGCTACTAGATCCTCCCTGATATGCCTCAACCCTCCTGTTTTCATATGACTCATCTTTGTCATCACCCTGAACAACAAGAAACACAAGAGAGAAGACTGGCAAATTCAATCAATTCTAAAGCAAAGGCAATAACTCACAACTTGAAATTGAACCTATATCAAACTGTCAAATATTTGCTTAAAACAATAAATCCAAAAGGGTGAAATCTTACGTTTTTCACTCGTTTGTCAGAGGCCCTATCTCCGGTGAATCTCCTATCCACATAAACTTGCTTAATAAAGTCCCTAAGCCTGTTAAAATTACTGGCACCAAATATGACAAGGAATAAATGAATAATGCACTCTGCAACAATACATTAAAACGCACAAGCAAGTACTTACCCACTGTCAGGGAAAGAATGCTGTTGTCCATCCCATTCTTTAAAATAAACACTTCTTGCATGCTGTAAGTATTAGATAAAGCTGAAATATATGATATCAAGCTGATTGAAAAAATAAACAGCACAAGTTTTCGCACAAAAAGGCATGGATACCTGATTCCCTCCTTCTTGAAGTGCAATAACTTCTTGCGAAGTAAAGTTAGCCATTGAAACTGATTTCACACGATGATTAAATTCACGGCTGTAAATTCCCACAAAAACCTCATGAGTTTTGAAGAATGGCCACCACGAACCATAAAAACATGTATTCAACTCAAATTACAATAAGCAGAAGTCTTGTAAGAACTTACTGTATTCCGCTACAATTAGTGCAAACAAACGTCCAGAAATTTGTGCACACATATTGTGGTCCCTTCAAAAGTATAAAAAAAGAATAATTAATGCAACGGATTTGTTATGGCGCCAAATGCAATAGTTTTCTCAGCAAAATCTTGTACAATGGATAGAATGATGTAATTTTGAATCACGTAAGCATTCTTACAAAACTGTTGCAGTTAATGCATGTTCGATTCGGTTCGAGCCTAAGAAGAGCTCGAATGGCACGCTCGTGTTTCTCGTCTTCCTTTAACCGACTCGTCATCTCTCAACTTTCAATCGTTCACAGTGAATGAAGCTCGCAGTTCGATCGCGGTTCTGAAAAAAGAAAGAAAAGAACGTTCGAGTGAGTCAAAATCAAGAACTGAACAAATGTGCAAGAAAAATGAAGTTACAGAGAGAGAAAAGAGTAGAGGTTAGAAACTGATGAGGAAGAAGAAGAAGAAGAAGAAGAAGAAGAAGAAGAAGAAGAAGAAGAAGAAGAAGAAGGTTGTGAAGTGAACCCTAAGAAGGTTGAGGAAGTGAAGAAGAAACGGTTAGAAGTTGTTGGAGAAAACAGAAAGCGAGAGAATCGGAAAGTGTGAAATGAAATGGCGGCTTTGGACACGTCAGAGAGAGAAAGGGGGTTTCATGGAGTCCATCTTTCTTAACAATAATATTTATAAAAAAATATTCAAACTAGTTTGAAGTATTTTTTGGAAATTTTAATATGAAAAATACATAACAAAAAGAAAATATATCTATTTAAAAAATATATTTAAATTTTGTTATTTAAGTCTTTGTAAAAGAAATATGTAATAGTGTGAAAAATGGTAAAAATAATTTTAATTTATGATGTATTTTATTTAAATTAAATTTTAGAAATTTTAAATCATATCAAAACATAAACAATTTGAAGAAACTTCTTTCTATTAAATTATTTATTATTAATTTTTTAAATTTTGCAAGATGTGTTGTACATTTTATTACAATTTCAAATTCATCTTCAAACTATTTAAAAACTGAAAATAAGTTTTAAAATTTTTCAAAAATTACAAATTGATCCTTAAATTTTAAAATTAATGTTATTTTCATATGTTAAATTTGACCCTAAAATTTTAAAATTTATAAAAAGTGACTCCAAATTTTTAACAATAAATTATTTTAATACTTCATCTAAAAAAATTAAAATAAATAAATTGAAATTGAATCGTTTAAGATTTATAATTTCTTAAACAAACAAATCAAAAATATAAATTGTTTTCATTATATTTTAATAAGTGTAGAATTGTCAAATAAGTGAAAAAAGTCTATAGTCTTGTCCATTAGCATATATGATGATAAACCTCTCATTCTCATTGTATAATTTGTGGTGGTGGATCCCACTTATTTATCTTTGTTATTTGTTCTATTACGATGATTTTCTTTCTTTTCTTTGGGGGGACCTTGATTTTCACAAGCATGGATTTTTAAGTAATTTATTGTGAAAATTAGCACATCTTTGATTTTCTTGTTTCTGTGATCCAAATATTTTTTAAACAGATTACTATGACAATTAATTTTCCCTCCCACAAAAATTACTCATAGGGTAAATTTCCGTAAAATGAGTATGGACATTGACACCTACAATTATACAAAAATAAATTTTGGTATGGATATTTTAGTATCTCCATCGTCCATATAATATGGACAGTGTATATTTGTATGTTTTTATTTTTATTATTATTATTATTATTATTATTATTATTATTATTATTATTATTATTATTATTATTATTATATATTTTATATATATATATATATATATATATATATATATATATATATATATAATATATATATATAAATATATATATATATATATATATATATATTAATTTTAAATTTTATTAAATATATCATGTTTTGTTTAGGAATTAGAAATGGTTGTTCAAGCTCCACGAAGGAACCAGAAATTATGAGAGCCAGATAATTGCTAATCTTGAACGGTGGCTGAGGCACGAGATCGACTTGCATGGTTAGCACTCAAACATCCAAGTCAATTTTAAATTCAAGATGAGTGTAGTAAAATTTGAGATCGGAAAATGTGTATTTTCTTATAGTGTGTGAACTGTTTTTATATTTTAGGTCGAGTAGAGTGGACTATTGATTGAATGGGCCTTGGGTGATTGGGCCTTGTGGCCGGTCCAGAACAGTTTCCCCCAAGGTTTTGTTGGACACTAAAGAGATTGGGGAAGCTTTAAGTATCATTTATTGGCCTCCATGTTGTGGTCTAGTGTAAAATGGAGTTGAATCACTTAGTTTTTTAAAAGTAAGGGGGAACATGTGCATTTAACGTTGTTTCATCATTCAGATGCTTCATCACTCATTCCTGACTCGTGTGATGATGTGGCCAGCTAGGGTGCGGTGTGGTTTATAGAGTACTTAAGTGCACTTGAGTTTGGTGTATTTCCATGAGTATAAATTTAGTCGTTGATCTTGGGGTCTCTATTTATAGTTGTTCTTGATCTTTTAACTATCATTGCTCATAAATATGATGAGTTGAATATTTGGAAGTATTTGCAACCTTTTAGCTTTCAAGCTTTCAGTTACATTTCTAGAGAAACATCTTTGTTCCTTTTTCGTGAGAATATCACTAGAAATGATTCATATTCTAGCTTAAAGCTTTTGTCTTTTTCATTCCTTCTGCTTCATCAATTTCCCATAAGAGGTACTCTTCTACCTCAAACTTTTCTATCAGCATTTTTTGTTTTATAGTCAGGATGAATGATAATACTATTAATTTAGTGAGTGGCTTGGAAGTGGAAACTTCATATGATTAATCACATGATTCCCATCATCTTTCCCTTAATAGTGATCATGTAGGGCCAAAAATTATAGCAGTATCTGACGATTCAAGGTCAGAAGGGATGTACGAGATTTCCTTGGAAGAAGAAAGTTATTCTTTTAATTCTTTATAAGTCTTTATATCAAATGTTAGCAAGAGAATAACTCAAGATGGGTTCCATATCCCCCCTCCAATCCTTTTGGAAGATAAGGTACGAGCCAATTTGCAAAGGGGGAACTTGCCAGAGATTTCATTCAGGTTCATTTGAGGATTGAACGTCACGAGCCTAGTAACGCTTAGGTGCTGGAATATTTGAATTTGTAGTCTTGTCTGGTTGTATCAGATTATGAATGGGTAGATATAGAAATGACATGAACTTACTCGACTCTGAGCACTTAGGTCACTCTGTGTGGTACTAATATTGTGGTCGACAGTCCTTTTGAGTGGTTTGTCCTTTCGGTGTCATAGGAGAAGAGTATATGCAACTCTTTTAAGGACTGCATGATCCCGTTCCACGAGTGGTTATTTACAAGAGTGGGGTTTCGAATGCCTTTTTCTAAGTTTGAGGTAGCCTTTCTAAAAAATTTAAAAGTTTTTACTTCTCAGGTTCATCTGGGTCGTGGGCGTATGTAAGGGTCTTCCAATTGTGTATAGAGTATAGGTCTTAGAAGACCTCTCTTAGTTTATGATCGTACCTGACCAGAAGGTGTCTTGGCCCAATCTGCAACGGCGGTCCAAAGTGAAAGAGAGGGGGTACTGCAGGCACACGATGCCAAAGTAAGAATAGGCAGAGAGAGAGCAAGCAAGTGAGAAAGAGTAAAGAATGAGACACCTGACCCTCTCAAGTGAGAGGGTATTTATAGCCCCCAGCGCTGGGCCAAGATCCGATTAGTGGGTAAGTCCAAGCCACTAGCGGATTGCTGGGCTTCGTGTCGAGGAGCCGACGTGGCCTCCTCCCTAGATTGTCGCCGGAAATCCGGGTTTGTTGCAGTTCTGGGAGACTAGGCGGTTAAGAAACCTAGTCAGGTCCGTTAATATCGGGGCACGTGGCGCCAAGGATAATCGAGATCCGTTGGGTCGGCCACGTGCCCCGCACTGACGTCCCCGTGTGAACATTCCCATTGCTCTTCAAGGGCATTGGGCTGGATCTGTTGGGTCGGCCACGTGCCCTCGTGAGCGTTCGGCCGCCTCCGGGCATTGGGCTGGGATCTGGGTCGGCCACGTGCCCGTGGACATTCGGATGCTTCCCAGGGTAATGGGCCTAGAATCTTGTTGGGCCTAGGCGTGGGCGGTCGAGCAGAGAGCCCCAAGTCTTTGCTCTAGTAGGTAATGACTTTGAGCGGGCATGTCTCGACAAGACTCAACGATTACTCGGGTAAGCGGCGGAATCGGTGGGCCGCCGCTGCCAGTGAGGCGAATGTTTTCTACCCGGGACGCCCGCTGGGATGTCGGGTCTGGCGAGCAGCTGCATGCTGGTCGTGTCGATTGGATGCCACTTGTCATTGAGACGGGACTTTTGGCGCCTAAACGAGGTGACCTTTCGTATGCCCTTAGACTCTGGCTATAAAAAGGGCTTTTTAGGGCTTCATTTGTTTACTCTCCTCTGATTTTTCCAACCTAAGAAACTCTTGAACGCAGAATCTTCCGCAACTTCCTACTCAACTCTCAACATGTCTTCGACTTCAAAAGCAGGTAAACATCCCTAATTCTTTGACAATCTCCTTTCAATTCATGTTTTAGGATGAGTTTAGGCCGAATTTAGGGTTTACTTTGTATGAATATCGCGGGGAGGAGATTGAATATCGCGGGGAGCTTCGTGCCTTTAGCGGGGAGAGAGTTGACTACTGCGGGGAGATTCTTGCACATAGCGGGGAGAGAGTTGAATACTGCGGGGAGAGAGTTGATTTCCATGGGCAGGAATTAGGATGAGACGGGCAAGAGTTGGAGTCACACAGGGGGACTTGAATGCCACGACCAAAGCGTGAATCTCGGGAGATTCTGCACCTACGGGAATCTTTAAGGATTAATGTTGGAGGAGTTGCGTGAGAGGTCTTTGAGAGAAACATGGCGCCTGTTGCTACTGTATGTCCGGCCCTCGCCGTGTCACTTGAGTCGTGGTGGAGGGTGGATTTGACGTCCTCGAATTCACTTTTCTTTATTGCTTTTGTCCGGATCAAATGTGTGGCGTCGAGCGGGGACGGTCTTCGCGATCGGTGGCGCGGACCTCTCTGGTCGCGAACCAAGGGATTTTGCCTCCGACTTCTCCACAGACTCGTCTAACGCGTTTAACGAGATCGAAGATCTAGATGAAGGGATCGAGGTTCTGGTCGTGCAAATACAGGCCCGGACGGAGGATCCGTTCGTCATTTGCTTGACGAGATTTCCTATGTATGAGTTTGCCTTGGAGGCGGGCTTCGGATGCCCTTCATGGTTTTCGGACCGGGTCTTCACGTGGTGAACCTTGCTCCTTCTCAACTCCATCCGAATGCCACGCCTTCATGCAGCATTCGAGATCGTCCGCTATTTGGACATAGGGCCACTCTTCCCTCTTCTTCGCATTTTCATCTGCAGAGGCGGATGGTTGGGGACAAATGTGCAGGTCTCGTTCAAGCAGTCAAGCAAACTTTTCGAGCCGTGTCGGATTACATTCGGGACTTTAAAAACGGTTCTCGTGATAAAGCCCGTCACGAGGCCGAGAATACTTTGTTCGGCGGCGGTGGTGATCAACGAGGCGGGCGGGAGGTGGAGAAGATATGGGAAGTTTCCCCTTGAATGGGATAGGGGCACTATGAGCGAGCCGGACTTATTCCGTGAGGCCGAGAAAATGAGCGGACGACCAACTCTTACAGTTGGAGAATTTTGTAAAGAGCTTTAGGTAATTTGTATGTCGCCAGGAGGAAATGCTCCTCGACCCCAACGGGAAATCGAGATAGCCCGCGATACATTCATACCAAGGCCCTCCTCGAGTCGAGTCCGACGAGGATGCGTTGAGCTCCTAGGTATGTGTGTGGAAGTGCATAGGAGGAATTGCCGTATTTTGGCGTGTACTAACGTTTTCTTCGTTTGTTTTGCGATAAAATGGCGGCCATGGAGGCGATGAAGCGACCAAAGGGTGGTCGCTTACGTCAAGGACGGGTCGGGAACTTCAACATGAGCTCGTGAAAGTACCATGGTGGCGAGCACTCCTTCCCTTCCTCCCGGATCAACCGCTCAAGAGGCGAAGGAGGGCGCACCGAGGCGAGGTGCCCGAAGCTCCATCTCTGGGGGCCTCGTGTTGCCCCTGTTATGCCCGAGGCAACTTTTGATGGCGACCTCCGTGGTGCAGCGGAGAAGGACCGATCCTGAGCTCGACCGAAGGTGAGGGAGAAGGTATGGCGGAGCGTGTCCGCGGTGATTCGATCTTGGACACCTCGTTGGCGTTCAACGACGAGGTGGCTAACCGATGCTTCGCTATCCGGCTAATGACCGGCACCACGGAGCTCGAGAGCAAGGAACAGCGAAGGAATTGCTAAAGCTCAAAGGCGCGGATGCCCGATGCAATGCCATGGCCGACGAGCTCGGGGATGAAGGACAAGTATGAGCCCTTGGTGGAGGAAGAAAATTTGGAGGCCGAGCTAAAATCTTGAAGGAACAGTGGCCCGTCGAGGATGAAAGTAGGAGGCGGGGCTTCTCACTCGAGCCGCTGATTGACGGATAAGGACCTCAAGAGGATGCTGGGTGTCCCCCGGCCGAGCAGGCAGACAGCAGTCGACTGTGAACCGGGGTGGAGCTGGTGACCTCCGGGATCAACCCATGGCATCGCGTGGTGGACGGGGAGATCGTGGCTCCTGAGGAGTGATTTTGTTCGATCTGTTTGGGCTGCGAGCTCATATTCCGAACTGCGTGCCTTGTGTTTAGTATTCGTACCGGGCATGTGCCCGTATTTTTTGGATCATTGTAATTTGGGTCTTATGCCCGTGAATATTTAGCCGGTCTCTGTCGGCCATTATAAATGTTTTGTTTAGTTTATACTTGCGTTGTGTTTGTATGATGTGCTCGACCTTATGATATGATTGCTCGATGTTGTTTTCCCGGCTTGCGTGCGGGTTTGGGCCGAGGCCCTTGGCGAGGATGTGGTCGCGATAAGAGATCACATCCTCGGCGTCAGACCGTCCGTCGCGAGCCGGACATCACACGAGGTGCGAGAAAACCGGTGAGCTCGGTCGAGTGTTCCGCGAAGCGGGTTCCTACTTGTAGTCGAGTAGTCCACGTGTGTAAGTGGCTTGGGTTACGTCGAGCACCATTCCGCGACCAGGCCGAGCTATATCCAGGAGGATTTGATGGCCACAAGGCGTTGAGGATGTGGTCGTTGTGTCTCACCGTAGTATTGTTTGAGCTTTGGCGTTCAAGGTCGGGAGTTGCACTCCATTTAGGTTTTCGAGGTAGTAGGCTCCGTGCCTCTTTCCTCGGACGCGATATGGCCCTTCCCAATTGGCGCCAACTTTCCTTGAGATTCCTTTTGGTTCGGCGAGGACTAAGCCGACTTCGTCACGATGACCTTCGGTCGTGCGCGGTGATCTGTTGTTTCAAACGGGCTTCGCATGTGCGCCGGCAATTTCGTCGACCGGATCTAGCTCGCAACGCCCGCCGTTCGCTTCTTCCTCGAAATTGCGCGCCGCCCGGCTCTCGATCTCGGCAGTATGGCCTACATTAGTAGGTTAAGCAAAGCGAGGATTCGCCGTGGTCGAATGGGCGTTGTCCCAGCCCATACTGTGTGCATTCTTCCACCCATTCTTGGCTTCCCAGTCTCCACTTTGCCAGCGTGCAAGACTCTGCTTCGCTGGCCGCTGGTGCAGGGATGCTCGGCGGATGTGAAGTGGTGCTGGTGCCCACCGTGCTACAGTTGCGGAAGTTACGATCGGTGAGCGTCCCATTGTCCGTGACGAGGGCACATGGAATCACGGCGGCAAGGACGTTTAAGCTTGTAGAATCGAAGGATATTGAAAGAGGTGATTTTGGCGAGTGCCTCGGCCTCATCCATTTCGTGAAGTAGTCCTATCGTGTTGTTTTGGTAGGAGCCTTGCGTGAAGGGACCAGTATGTCCATTCCCCACCGCTAAAGGCCACGGAAGTGGCGTCGTGAGCTCGCGAGGTGGTGCGATGTGCATGTCGTGGCGGGCATCGCATTTTTGACGTGTTCCTTGGCGTCCCTTTGCATGGTGGGCGGTAGTAGCACGTAATGCTGCGGGCGAGATCGTCCTCCCGGATGTTGGCGTTAATGCCTTCATGGATCTCATGGAGGATGTCACACCGGGACTCCTCGACACACTTGAGGAGGGAATGGAGAAGCCTCGTCGATAGGCGCTCGAGGACAACGTAAGAGCATGCGGCGTTTGGTGGCGGCCTCTAACTTGTCGGTAACTCCGCGTGTGAGATAGTTGAACACGGGGTCATCCGTGATCGCATCACCGATCACATTGATGTCGGTATCGCGGACTTTTAATGCTCGGTTGGGTGAGTGTTTCTTGTATTACGGACGGTTCCTCCTTTCTTCTTTGTGCTCGCGAGTTTGGACAAGATATCGCGGGTGTTCGTTCGCGGGGGCGTGTCGAATCTCTCGGTGAAGCCCTTGAGTTTTCCTTCACAAGGTGAAGGTATTCGATGTTGTCGTTTTAGCAGTAGTCTCGAGGACTTGCGATCGACGAGTTGGGAGTCGGTGAATATTTGGATGTCTCGGGCGCCTGTCCTCGGCCGGTAGTATTCGCGACGCGCCTCATATTCTGCACGATTGTTGGATGTTGGAAATGCCGAGTCGAGTGCTCGATGCGATGCCTTCGTTTTGAGGACGCCACCGCTCCCGTCGAACTCGAGGCTCCGTCGTCGTCTGAGTCCGTGATCGCGCTTGGGGACTGCTCGTGGCGGTCATCTCGGCGGAAGTCGGCGCTGCGCCTTCAGGCTTCCGTCCCTCGTACCAATGTCGAACTCGGACAGTTCGAGGACCACCTCGGATTCGTCAGGCCATGTCCGGAGCGTTGTTTATGGGCGCTGCTGCGCGCAGCGATGGCGTGGGCGGAAATAATCGCAATCTCCTCGCGGTGATGATGGCGGAGTCGACCTTTCGATTCTTGATACGGTCTCGGGCCTTGGAGGCTTTGCTTGTAAGTAAGCGGGTTTTGCCGTCTTGGGTCTCTCGTATGAGGTGCGCTTCTTGCCGTTGGACACGGCTAAAATAGATACAAGGTTTCCCGTCGTGGTCGTGAGATGGTTGAAAGTGCCGCTGAGGTGTGGAGAGCTTGCTCGCACTCTTGTTCCATTGAAGGTCGGCCCTCCTCGTGACTTAAAGGGAAGGCGTGTTGTGCCGACCTTCTACGAATCGGGACAACGAGGTTAGCATGCCGTTCGAGATTTGGATGGACTTCTTGGACACAGGTGTGGGCAGCTAGAATGCGGGCATTTGTCGGGGTTGGCCTCGATTCATTAGGTAGAAGCCGAGGAACTTGCGGCCTTGACTCGACGCACTTCTCGGGTTGAGCGCATTTTATGCTTAGGAGCACAGTCGAAGACTTTCTTCAGACGTGAGGCGTGGTGTCTCGGCTTGGGATTTCACGATCATGTCGTCCATGTATACCTCGAGCATATCGCCGATTTCGTTTTGGAATACCTTGTTCATCATTATTTGGTAGGTTGCTCGCGTTCTTGATCCGAAGGGCATTACGTTGTAGTAATAGTTTCGACTCATCATGAAGGCGTGCAGTCATCGGCCATGTCCATGGGATCGGTTGTAACTGAGTAAGCATCTAAAAAAGCGGTTTATAGCGGTCGAGTTGTCGACGATCTATCGATGTTAGGCAAAGGAAAAGCATCTTTGGGACATGCCGGTTAAGATCGGTATAGTCGCGCATCGCCATTTTCCATTAGATTTTTAACAAGTACAACGTTTGACAACCAAGTTGAATACTTGGCCTCGAAATAAAATTTGCCTCTAGGAGGTCTTTTCTGACTTTTTGACCTCGCTTTCTCGGGGACCGCCTCGCCCTCGTTGTACTATGGCCTAATTTGGATCTATGGCGGTGATGGCGGGCGATCTCGGTCGAGTCAGGGCATTTCGATCGCTCCATGCGAAGAGATCCGCATTCTCCGGCAAGCTACGAGTTGTTTCTTTGCTAGGTCGGGAGATCGGCGCCGATCTTGGCCGCAGTGGGGTCTTCTTCAAGGGGACGAGCTCGAACTCGCCGTCGGAATTAGGCGGAGCGGATCATGTCCCCCTTGTCCGTCGACTTCGTCCTTTGTCGGTGTCGAGGTCCACCGAGGCAGCGTTGGGACTCGATCTCTGCGGTTTTGGGAAGCTCGACTTGGGCGTTGTCCGGCCCTTCCTTCTTGCTGGCTGCGGGCCCTTTTGGGTCGACCAGGGTTTGACCTCTGGCCGCGGCGTTGTGGCACCTCCTCGCGGCTTTGATGTCCCCGCAGATAGTAGCGCGTCCCCGTCTGGTGTAGAACTTGAGCTTCAGATGGACGGTCGAAGGAACTGCTGTGAGTTCTGCCAGCGTTGTTCTGCCCAAAATGGCGTTGTAGAGAGAGTGGCAGTCGATCACCAGGAAGCGGACTTTGACTTGTCGAGCGGCGTCCTCGCGAAGGTGACGAGGAGCTCGACGTATCCCAAGTCGTGATGTGGAGCCGTTGAACCCCGATCCCACGTCACGGCGATAAGTGAGATTCATGGTGGGCGTTGAACAAGTGAGTGTACATGGCGTCGACCGAGCTGCCCAAACCCGACGATGATGGACTTGAAGTTGGCCATCCTTGCCTTGATGAGGAGGGATGTGGGAGTTTGGTGCTCCGCGGGAGTTCTTCAGTAGGTAATCGGCTCAGTTTTCGCGAGCTGCGAGTGAGACCTCGTTGGTGGGGCTTTGTCGATCGGTTAGTCAATTTTCTCTTAGCCGAGTTAATTGGCGGTGGGTGTCATGCCACGGAGATGACCATGGCGGAATTCTTCCAAGGGTGTGAAGTAAGCAGGCTCGAAAGTCTCGGGCCTAGTCACCGAGTAAGCTATCTGGTAGGGGCGAGTCCTTGTGGTCGGCCTTCGTCCTCGGTTTCTTTGACATCGGGCATTTCTTCCTTCTTGGGTTTTGTACGCCTAGTCTTGCCTTTGATCGATGTCTCAATCGCGTCTTTGAGGTGGGCGCAATCTTGATCAAATGGCCGCGGTGATCTTGGCGATACTTTGTTTTGTCGGCCGAGCTTAGGGTGGGTTTGGGCGTCGACCCTCCATCTCGAACTTCGGTTCCGAGCACTCGGCTAGATTCGCCGAGGCGGTTAGCGAGGTAGTCGGTGAGCGTCAGCTGACCTCATTGCTCGCGTGTTTCCATGGCTGTCTTCGTCGCTTCTCGTGGGCGTCGGGATGACCGCCTCGGTAGTCGGTTATCTTGGTGTCGGTGGAGTTGCGGGAGCCACGACTCCTCGAATCCCTGGCGGTTGGCGGCTTCCTTCTCCTCGTCGTGATATAAGCGGGCTTTATCGAGAGAGCATCGAAAGTGGTGGGGGCTCGATCGCGGCTTCGAAATCTGTGCCGGGGCCCTCTCTAATAGGCCGCTTCATCCGGTCCTCATGGGGACTTGGATGGCTTCCCTGTTGAAGGCGGTCAATGTACTCCGGAGACTTTCGTCGCTTTTACGATGATGGCCTCGGGGAGGCCTCTGCTGGATGCTGCGGAGGTGTGAAAGTGCTCGTGAGGGCCTTGAGCTCCCTCCACAGTGTATGGACCGGGGCAAGCTCTTATACCATCCATTCTTGTCTTCCCGAGGTTGTGGGGAGCGCTGCATTTGATTGGTCCTCCAACTTTGAGGTATTGGAGCATAGCTTGAAGCGTCGATGTGATCGATAGGGTCGTCCACTCCGTCGTATGTGGCGAGTGGGGCGGTTTCTCCATTCCCAGGTGGGGCATTCATGATCTTTGTCGGACGAGGACCTGAGGGGTCGTCTTCATCGCTCGGTGGGGAGGCGAGAATGGCGTTGAGTTCCCAGTGCCGCGCTGACCTTTCTCGATCATCGGCTTTTCGCTCTGTCGGGGGAGGCGGTCGAGTCGTTCCTTAGGCTGTTCTTGGTCTTGCCGCTCGGTAGCAGGTCCCTACCTCGGGGCGGCGTGTCGGGCTGGAGAATCATCTCTCCTGTTTCTCGGGGAGTTTGGGAGCGATGTCGGTGGCGATGGCGACCACGAGTCTGTCGTCGGCGTCTCGCGGTGATCGACGGAAGCTTCGAGCGTGAGGCGCTCCCGGGTGAAGAGCGAGGAGGTTGGTGTTGTTGATGGGCTGCGAAGAGCCTTGGCCAGTAGGATCGTGATCGGGGTGGTGCCTTCTTGGAATCTGCGAGGTTCTGCCGCTCGGACGGTGATCTGATTCGGCCTGCGCTCTCTCCGGTAGGATCCGGTGGAGGAGCGGTTGCCCGTCTCGAGGATCTCGCTGGGAAGGCGGTGTCGTCTTTGCTGATCCTCGAAAGGGATTTTGTCGTTTGCGGTGTTGGCCATGACAAAAGGAGTTTATTGGTTTGCTTTGGTCAATCGAATGAAGGAGACGGGAAGCAAGATTCCCACAGGCGGGCGCCCAGATCGTACTCGACCGGAAGGTGTCTTGGCCCAATTTGCAACGGCGGTCCAAAGTGAAAGAGAAGGGGGTGCAAGGCACTCCGTGCCAAAGTAAGAATAGGCGGAGAGCAAGCAAGTGAGAAAGAGTAAAGAATGAGATACGACCCTCAAGTGAGAGGGTATTTATAACCCGTTGGGCCAAGATCCGATTAGTGGTAAGTCCAAGCCCACTAGCGGATTGCTAGAACTGCGTGGAGGGAGCGACGCGGCCTCCTCCCTAGATTGTCGCCCGAAATCCGGTTTGTTGCAGTTCTGGGAGACTAGACGGTTAAGGAAACCTAGTCAGGTCCGTTAATATCGGGGCACGTGGCGGCCAAGGATAAGCGAGATCCGTTGGGTCGCCACGTGCCCCGCACGGACGTGTCCGTGTGAACATTCCCATTGCTCTTCAAGGGCAATTGGGCACAGATTCTGTGGTCGGCCACGTGCCCTCGAGACGCTCCCACCGCCTCCGAGGCAATTGGGCTGGGATCATTGGGTCGCCACGTGCCCGCGTGGACATTCGGATGCTTCCTGTAATGGGCCTAGAATCTTGTTGGGCCTAGAGCGTGGGCCAGTCCAGAACAGTTTATTTTTCAAATTTTTCCGTTTGATGCGTACCTATGTGGATAACTTTTGTGATAAGTGGCTCACTTACTACCATCTAGTCTATCAATGGTTCAACTCATTTACTCCAGATTGCGGTGATTTTCTGGGACGACTTTTAATGGTGAAGCCCCTCACTTTTGTGACTTAATCCATTTTTGTTACCTTCTTACTGAACCTTCTCGTCCTTGTTGGGGTTTTTATCCAAAGTACTGGTCCAAGATTAACCAGAATTCTCACTCCTATTGTACCAATTTCAACTCTCTTTCTCTGGACGAGGTAATTGTAAGTACATAGTGCACCTAAGAAGGGGGTGAAATAGGTGCTTTGAATACTTTTTTCGATTTTAGAGAAATGTTACTTTAATTTTCTAGTGTTATGGTATTATAAAAGTGGTAAATACTAGTTCTTCTCACAGTCCGAGAGTATTTATAGTCCCCTTACAACATGTAAGATATTTCACAATTAGTTAGAACCTTGTACAAGTTGAATCATAGCCTATATACATAGGATGCGCACTAAATCAACAAGGCAAACTACCATATGATTTTACAAAGTAGAAAAATAAAACAATCCTCTCTTTTTCACTATCTTATTTCCAACAATCTGAGACAACACAGTATATACACGGTATATACACAACTATACAGATACATAACACTTAGATCAAGGACGAACTTATAACAATACTTTCCAATTAAATCAACTAATCAACTAACCGTAGAATCATAATTCTTCAATAGTAACAACAATACATCTTTTATTCAGCCTCAAAACATTTCACAATATTATTAATATTATGTAACTTCACTTAACATAATTATTCAACTAAACCAACTTCAATAATCAGTAGCATCTTAAATCCGTATTACGTTCAAATTCGAGAAACAACAAGCTCCTACAACGTTTGCACTGTGTCCATCAGTAGCATACTAAACTAACATCTCACGGCCGAACACATCCGAGAAGCGAAGCTTCTCCCCCACTTAGCTTCAACTTAATTCCTGCAAGCAGTCAACCTAAAAGAATCAAGTACCGATAGTGTTTCACACACTTGTCGTGTACAAAGGAAGTAAACAACATTAGACAACATTGGCCGGACAGACCGACCTGCTTTGATACCACTATTGTAACACCCTAAATCTACCCAACGTATATTATTTAAATCAGAGTGCAGAAAAGATAATCATACAAGAGATGTCACAATTTCTTCGCAAAACAACATGCATTTAGTCACAACTATACTGATACATAACACTTAGATCAAGGATGAACTTATAACAATACTTTCCAATTAAATCAACTAACCATGAATCATAATTCTTCAATAGTAACAACAATACATCTTTTATTCAACCTCAAAACATTTCACAATATTATTAATATTATTTAACTTCACTTAGCATAATTATTCAACTAAACCAACTTCAATAATCAACATGATCAAGTATTCATGTTATTCATAAACTTCAACAATTTGAGCAACTACAACAAATTAAGCAACGTTCATCCCCCGAGTGTTACGATCGAGCAATGACACCAATTCGAACTAACAACAACTAACAACTTCATAATGCTACTTCAAACTTCCACGGCTATCCTTGAGTACCTACCCATTTTCCATGGTAGGGGAATATCAGCAGAAGGGGTGAAATATCCAACAATATAAACAAGTGTATGATAAATAATATGCTAGGATTAAATCATACAAAATTATCACATCGCGGTTAGCACATCACAACAACTTCCCAATTAACAACAACATAATTCACTTCACAGTTAACAACAACATAATTCACTTCACAGTTAACAATAACATAATTCACTTCACAATTAACAACAACATAATTCACTTCACAGTTAACAACATAATTCAAATGAGACACAACAATGCATATGCATGTGGTACCAACAGAGCTTCAGCTCCCTTCACTATTGCCAATTAATAGAGGCACAAGGCATAAGCCTTCTTCACAATTCCGCCAATACAGGCCTTCACAAATGAAAATGAAATGCGATGCTAACAACATAAAACAACAACGTAAATTACTTCACGAGGCATGCGCCTATATCATCTATATTACCAATAAATAGAGGTAATTATCACACCGAAAACACCCTCCAACTTCACATAAATAACAACAATATACAACAACATATTATTCGCCAATAACTCCCAAACAATTCAACAACACGATGAATTCAACACAATTCAACAAAATAAAATAATCGTAATCACCTCCTAAAATATACGAACCATTCGACAATTTTCAATTAATCTATCAAAAAATGATGTTTTTCTAAGCTAATCTATCAAAAATGATGTTGATGGTGTTGGGACTCAAAATACCCAACCCATGACCTAAAAATGTGTTTTAGCCCCTTTTAAATAATTTTGATATCGCAGCGCAAGCGACCGTGTTGTTCGAAAAATCAAGATCTTATTTTTGCCATATCTTGAGAACCGTGAACTGTGCCCGGTTTGACGTTGGAAAGCTTATTCAATGCTCTATCTAACCATGACAAAATATCAATTAAATTGATGATTTTTATTCTTTATTTTGAGCCTTATTCGTTGATGAGTTGCTCGAATCGCTTGTTGTCGTGTCTTCGACACTTTATTACTCAATGCTCCAATTATGAATGAATACCTATAAAAGAGATGAAAACTATCAAATGATACAATATTTACACAAAAACTCAATTATTCTATTATGTACACATTTTTACAAAAAGGATTTATTCAAGAATATCAACAAAAGAACCGATAAGTGCCACTAAACATATATACAAAATAACTAAATTTTGGCACTTATCAACTCCCCAACTTGAAACATTGTTTTTCTTCAAACAAAGTCAAATAACTCAAAGAAACAAAGAATGATAATCAAATAATCATGAATCAACAAGTTTTGAAAACGGAAAATAAATGTATGGTTCAAACGAAAAATGTACACGACAAATACAAACTTACCACTATACTACAACAATAACATATAAACGAAACAAATCCTAAGTACAAAAGTCATGCAAAACATTCTAAAACAAAACAAGCTCAATCATGAATCGCACCTAGCAAAAATTCATCGGTAGATGAAGAACACACAAAGGTGAGGGATAAAAAACACTCCTCCACAATCTTGCAAATAATAGACTAAATTATACATTCACCCAAAAACGTATTGAAAATACAAATGCAAGAATCACAAGGGCTTTTCAAGGTTGTAATGTGGCTTGGTTAACAAACAAGTGATAAGTCCTAAAGCTAATCGAAACAAAAACTTGCCTAAACCTAAGGGAGTGATCAACTCACAAAGTTTCAAACAATATAATTTCAATCAAACTTATTCTTCATCACAAATTTCACACCAAACACGCCTCACTTATTAACATAACATTATTCCTACTCTTTTTGTTTTTCATTTTCAAACCTTTTCTCTTTTTTCTTTCTTTTTCTAATCTTTCTTTTTCACTTTTTTTTTCTTTTCTTTTTCTTTTCTCTTAACCTCATACCAACCACAATTTAAGTACATAAACATTACTCTCCCCAACTTGAATTCAACAAACATCATTACGTGAATACTCCCTACTTTCTAAGGCAAGGTAAAAATTCATACAACAACATGTAGTTGAGGGTTCAAGAAACAAAGAAATCAACATCCATACAAAAAAGAAGTGAATTGACACTCATAGACAAGCATCAAGTTCAAATAAAAATGGATGTTGATAAAATTTCAAAGGGGCTAACAAAGGATCACACACTCACAAGGTGAATTGAATATTTGGCCAAGGTAGTTATGCTCAAAATCAACAAAATGCCTTGATCATTTTCTTGCAATCATACCATCAATACAAAACTAAATATTAAGCATAATAAAATCTAGTTAAAACAAGAATGTGGACTCTCAACATATGTAAACAATGGAAAACTTCCTCACATTTATGGTTAAAAATTGTACTAAAGTGATTCAATTCATGAGCAAGTAATGCAAAAAGAATGAATAGCATGGTAATTATACAAGAATTCACCTTGACCCCATTTCCATAAAACCATTTACATGAATTCATGAATGTGTGATGAGAAAGTATAAGCCAATTAAAATTAAAATGAAGAGGGTAAATTTTGGGGTGCAATACATAGTAACCAAAATGTCACCACAGTTGAACTACCTACACATGCAAGTCAGTCATAAAAGCTCAAAACCAAATGCAAAAAGGTTAGTATATTATTGGTCTATTTATGATGTAAAATTATATACTTGACATTATAGTATATTATTGGTTTGTTTTATTCTTTTCCTAGGATACCAAAGGGGTCAGTTAATAAAAAGGGAAAAAGGGAAATAGGGAAGGAACGAGATCAAGCACCAAGTCAGACATTAGTTGCATACTAAGCAGTTTATAGTGCAAACTGATGCACCTGGTCAAGCTAAAGGAAATAATGTTGAACCAGTAAAGGATAACATGCAAATTGTTGAACCTGTTCAAGTCGAAGGAAATACTTCTAAACTTGGGAAGGATAACATGCAAACTGATGAATCACCTTCTGTCAATGAAAAACCAAAGTCAGATAGAACAACATACATTGATGAAATAGATCCATATGCTCTCAAGGCAATTCTTAATGATATCAACAATGAGGAGGAAATGATTCTTGACATTCCACCACTAAATGTTGACATAAGTTCTATAAAAAATATGGTTGCGGTAAAGAAAAGCCCTTCAAAGAAGTCTGGTCCAAGAATTTTGTTTGGGAATGCACCAAAAGTACAGAAATCCAAAGCATTAAAATCTCATGGAGATGTTAAACCATGCAATGATCGAGTAAGTTTGGTTATATCCTGTTACATTGTTTTATTTTTCAATCTTAATCAAGTATTAATTATGGCTCTTAATTGATATTTTAGGTCAAAATTATGATCCCAAGGAAGAAACATGCCTCAACCTCTGTGATGCATACTAGAAAGAGTGAGAGACTTATGACTGTAAAAACTAAAAATATCAAGGGACCTGGAAGGCACTCTGAAGACCCAGTTGTACTCGTTGAAGAGGACACCTCAAAGAAGCCAATCAAGAAGAGTTTGAAAAGTTGGGAGAAAATTCAAAAAAGCTTGACTCAATGAGGATGAAACTAACATATTTTGATCTTTTTGTTGTAATGTTGATTGCAAACTATGTATTACTTTTGTAACATGCAAACTATGTATTGAGTTGCAATCTATGTATTACTTTTGTTAACATGCAAACTTACCGAAAAATTTCTTTGATGTATTAAGTTGCAAACTTTGTAATTTTGGTTAATGTACGATCTCAGACCATGTAATGGATCAATTTGGATATGATATGTTAATGATAAAGCTATTGTATCATTTTGATATCAAATTGTCTATCTCCAAATTACCATAATTATAATGTCAATGTTAATGTTTTAGGCCAAAGAATGCCAAGTCGAGGCAAACTATGCACATTTTTTTAAGTGACTCTATGATAAATTGGAAAACTTACTCTATGCAAAGTATGTCACACTATGTCAAAATTTTATCAGATTAGCAGAACTTTTATGTCAATTAATCATACAACCTTACTCATACATATCGAGGATTATATGTGTTATTGTAAGGTTTGTTGTATCATTGATGTTATTATCGCAAACATAGTTGATAGGAACAGGATTTGCAAAACATTCTTCAAACAAATGGGCTCCTTTATAGTACACACATGCGACTGTGTCATATCCCAAATTTGTCCGCCCTTATTTCTATGGTCAAAATTATTTGGATTACATTGCTCATACAAACATAGTTCAACAATTACATTTCATTAGGAGGTGAAAATTAATCACAAGAGAAACTAAAAAATATATAAACTTGATTTTTCCAAACCATGCCTCTGATATCAATTTTGCTTGCAGCTTCATGTTCTTCTTCTTGGAAGCTTCATACAACTCCCTCAGCAATTCAACCATCTCTAGTTCCTTACGCTTGTTGACATCAACATGTTCAACACCATTACCATCATCTTCAACCAAATCTTCATCTCATACGAATAAATCGCAAGTTTCTTCTCTCTTCTAAAAAGGACATCGCCAGAAGAGCCTACCTTTATTGGACCGTTCTTGCGGATATATGAAACCATTTGAGCTTCACATACACTCAATTCCTCGTCGAGGTCTTATAAAGGACGACAACATGCTTATGGGTTTTGAAGCACCGGTTCTGAAAAACGACATCAATCTACCTAAGTTTTTTCGGCTTGAATTTGCATTTTGATATCTTCAATCATGATTGCAAAGAAAATGGAAGACAAAGAGGAATTAGGGTAGAAAGAAAGCGAAGAGGATTAGGGCAAGAAAGAAAATGAAGAACTAAATAAGGACGTGCTATTGGATTACACACGTGAAAATGAATACATTACCATATATTAAAAAAAAAATCAAATCATCCTCCACTCTAGCATCCGTTAAAGCATCCGTTAAATGAAATAGATGGCAAGGATGAAAAATAGAGACGAGAAACTTTATAAGAATGATTTTTTGAACAAAAATATTTCAGAGACAAAACCCAGATTTTAATATGTTTACATGAACAAGTAACATATTTGACCCGTATTTAATATTATATTACTTTTATTTTATTTTAAAATATTAAATCAATTTCAACTAAAGGTATTGTTATTAACTAAAATATGCACACACAAAAATTAATGTAATCATATGTGCTCCCTATCATGCAATTCTTTTGTTTGGTTTGGGCATAACAACATTTTAGTTCCTCACAAATTTTCTCTATTTTAAAATTTTCCATTGAAAGCATGATACGAATATTAAAATTGCACATCATTTTTAACTAGAATTTCAATATTTTTAGCCTTTTCTCTACTCTAACCTATTCTGTAGTAAATTGATGTTATATTATAATGGGTTAATAGCTATTTATCCTTTACATTATCCCTTTAAAAAAAAAATTAATTACTTATCTATAATTTACAGGAGCAACAAAATATATTTTACAAAGGATAATATTTTTATCTAAGAGATAAAAGACTTAGAATTTTAACATTTTAAAAGGACGATTAAAAATAAACATTATCAGAAACTAAAATGAAAATTTACTAGAGTTTTATATATTTAACCTATTATAATTAAGTGCCATATATAACTGACTATTTTCCTATACTTTTTATCTCATGTGACTGACATTCAACCTGACATGACTTAGCACTTAGCATTTGTTTTTCAAAATTCTTATTCTACTACTACCATTGAAAGGTTTGTCACATGGACCAACCTGTGTAGATAAAAGAACCTTCATTTAACACAATTATTCAATGATTCAATAATATTGAAAACCATTATTATCTCATTGCATCCAATAATGCATAACCACCTGTCCCATTTTCCATTACCATATATTATAAGATGAAGACAAATATTACCACACACAGTTCCATTCACGACTTTAACTAATGTGCCTCACTCATTTACTTATTCTACTAATTTGTCATTTTTCTCTTAACCTTTTTTGTTGATGATATATACTTACAAAATTATAGGAATTCTTAAGTCTAAGTATATGTAAATAATTCCACCTAATCTATATTGTCCACTAAGCACTATGCACTAGTGTTATATAAACAACTGGAAAAAGGAAAAAAACATCCTTTATATCTAATCTGAACTAAACTGAAATTAAAATAATTTAAATTGCATCAATAAATTTTAAAAATTGAATTAAATGATAGATAAATTGTTGTGAGCGAAATTTAAATCAAATTAAATCAAAATTCAAAATGAAAAAAAAACAATATTAAACATAAATTTTAAAAAATTTATTAAAAAATAATAATTTGGTTGTTTAACAAATGATTTAATTTAAAAAGTAAATTAATACATTTTAGAATTTTGAATTAATATTTAACTAATAATTTTAGTTAAGAACAATTCTAAGTGACTTCAACTTAAGTGACATTTTATTATACTTTTGTTTGATTCGATTTCTTACTGATCTATTTTATTACATATGAAAACGTGTATCAATATATTAACTTTTCATAGAACCAATAATAATAGTCTAAACTTCTAAGGATATGTGGCACAATATAATTTTATACACCTCTTTTGCATGCTTAATTATAGTTCATTAATTTGGATTATTTATAGATCTACATACATAATATTTCTTAATTCCATGATTATGAGTCAAGTTTATCCTCTTTTAACTAGATCTAAATCCATCAATCTAGTTGAATTCTTACTTAATTTTGGTCTTATGTTTGGTGGTTCATCACATGACAAACTTTTAACCACATATTCTATTGTCACTATTTAATACTAGTAATATTCTTTATAAACTTCATTGAGTCCTGTGTTTCTTTTTCCTTCCCCAATAAAATTTGCCTCAAAATTATTTTCTTTCCACACTCTCTTCCATGTCTCTCTCCACCTTGTTACTATAACATAATTGGTTCTACCAAAATCCTTCTCAACTTTTCAAGACATTGGAATGGGGAAGCTAAGGAGGATGTTGGGAAATTTTTGTCTTTCTTCTTGTTCTAACACTTGTTTCTGCATGAACATTTCTGAATTAGAAGATAAACTAGAAACTAAGTCTTTGATTAGTAGTAGTGAAAGTGATCATAAACTAAGATTGAAAGATGTTGTAGCTGGAAAACAAACTTTGGCTTTTCAATTGAAACCTCAGGTAAGTCCTTCTTTGATGTTTGCTATTATTATATTATATAGTTTTTATGAGACACTTTGTTATATAGTTTTTATGAGTTTATATGATAGCTTATATCAAAATATGCAGATAGTTATATTGAGGGTGTCAATGCATTGTCATGGATGTGCAAGAAAAGTTGAAAAACATATCTCAAAATTGCAAGGTAACAAAAAAAAAATATGCACAGACAAAATATATAGGAGATTTTTATATCAAAATCAGACACTCTTGATTTCATATTCGATATTATAGAATTTAAAAATATTAATGTTTTTTTTATTATCACATATTTACTTTCATTGATGTGCTGAATGCGTGAATGTGTGATGATAGGTGTGAGTTCATACGAGGTGGATCTAGAAAGTAAAATGGTGGTTGTTATGGGTGATATTCTTCCATATGAAGTGTTGGAAAGTGTATCTAAGGTGAAAAATGCAGAGATTTGGAATTCTCATGCTAATGATGAATAATTGTGTATACAAAATCCACCTTCAGCATATTCAGTTAAGACAAATTGAAGAAGAATGAATGAACTCTTATTTTATGTTCTGTCATTATTATGTTGTCATATAAAATGTTAACAATTCCTATGTCAAGTTTCAACAATTGTTGTGCACATAGTTAAATAAATATAAATTAGAAGTGTATTACAATTTATCTCTGCCATGAGAAAAAATTAAAGGAATTTTTTTATTACTTAGACTTTCAAAAAAAGAGTGTTGTGTCTGTTTTTATGTTCGAAAATAATATAATATTTATGATTATATTTAATTTATTATTTTTTAAAATTATTATCAGACTCAATGGAATGTTTTTGGTATATATGCTTCAAGGAAATGTGTCTAGATAATTTTTATTTTTGTTACTCAAGTATCGCCAATTCTAGCAATGTGGTAGGACATGTGCTTACACATAAAAAGACAAGGGGCATGCATAATACTAACCTGAGAGATCCAGCTATTTTGGTCGTTTTGCTTTTTAGTCACATGAAAGCATTTGGCTTAGAATAGAAGTTTCATTTTCAATAATCCTATAAACAAAATTAAAAGAATTGTGGTATCTTACAAATCAATGAAGATCTTGAACCAATAACATGTCACATGGGTAACACTTGTCATGTTTGTTCAGGAGGTGGAGAAATTTATTGGCCTCTTGTGGCCCTGATTGAAGAAATTTAGAATTTGTGGAAGTTGATTCAAGTCAATACTTTTATGTCAATATAACAAATTTACAAATTATGAATCCATTCATATAAGAAAAGATTGGTAGAAAATAGCAAATTTAGTTATAAAATAGATGACTGATGTTAGGTTCGAACTCCCTTCTTATGTAAAGAAATGCTTCAATATGATTAATCTTTTTGTCTCCCTTATTTATGTGGAGAAGGTCAATTAAGACTTGAAAAAAGAAGAGAAAAAAAGGTACAAAATCAATTACAAAAGAGAGAAAAAATGAGAGAATTATATTTCTGATTTATTAACTAGTCTCACTAAATCGACGATTATGGATTCATTAATGTTGGATCGAGCTCAAATTTGAAGGGTGGGTTTGCAACATCAATGTGTCTATCTTTTGACCATTCATACTTTCAAAACAAAGTCATACCGAGAGAAATCTTATTCGCACAAAAATTGCATATTTGGGTTATTTTTCAGCTTCTTGATTCTCATTTGTAAGTTAGTTTGCTTTGTAATTTTGCAGTTGTTAGCATTCGTTTTTTGAATCACTTGTTTACCCTTATTTGATTATAGTGGAGCTATTTATTTAGTCTAGACTACTTGTAGTCTGCTCCAGTTAAAATATCGGTTTCTCTTGTGCATTTATTTGTTCTATTTGTTGTTATATATTTGTTGTTGATCCTCAAGGTTTTTACAAGTTTGGACAATTTTATATTCGTTGTGTATTGGTATGTTATTATGTGTTAATTTCCTATCAAAGTGGTATCAGAGCTCTTGGTAATGGGTTATTTTACTTGTATGAATAATTGAGTCAAATATAAATATGATGGTGGTATTGTTTAATGGTTCTAATTATCATTTGTGGAAGGGGAGGATGAAAGACTTACTATTTCTGAAGAAATTGTATTTATCGATGTTTAGATCTGCAAAGCCAAATTATGTGTCTAACGAAGAATATGAGTTTGAACTTCTACATGTATGCGATTTTATTCGACAATTTGTAAAAGGTAACGTTTATAATCATATTGTTAATGAGACACATGCAAAAACTTTGTGGGAGAAGATCACTTCATAAGTTTGAAATATAAGGATGAGACTTCGATTTCAGATCACTTGAGTTAATTTCAAGGGCTTTTTGATCAGATGTTAGGAATGGGTATTAAATTTGATAATGAACTTTTGACACTAATTATATTGTTATCTTTACCATAGTTTTGGGATACTTTTTGAATTTTATCATAAGTTTTGCTCCTAAAGGTGTTGCTTATTTGAAAATGGCTAAAGGTGGTAATCTTAACGAGGAGATGAGAAGAAAGACACTGAATTCTTCATCTCAATCATAGGTACTTGTTATTAAAAATAGGGGAGAAGTCACAAAAAGGAACTAAGGGGATAGAGATAATAACATAAGTAAGTCCAATCCACGATACAAAATATGGAGTGTCATTATTGTCACAAAATAGACACATATAAAAGTGTTGTTATTAGTGGAAAGGAATAAAACATGCACAAAAGGTAAGTCTAAACAAAGAGCTCATGAATATCATGATAATGGTTGTGTACTACCGCTACTAGTATTGATCTTGTTATTCTACGTGATCATGAGTCCGTTAATCTCATATTAAATGAGCATGTATTAGTTTCAGTGGTGTTGCATATCACACCAAGGAATAATTTCTTCATGTCTTATACTTTTGGTGACTTTGGAGTGTTAAAGATGAATAAAGATGGTGTATCAAAGGTAATTGGTTTTGGTGATGTTTTCTTGCAAACCAACATGGAATGCAATTGTTTCTTCGAGGTGTCACGCATGTATGGCCTATTTAATTTGATCTTTGTGCACATACTTTATGATTGTGGTTATGCTAATTACTTTGGTTCTGGAAAGTGGAAATTTAACAAAGCTAACTTGCTTGTGGCTAGAGGGGAGAAGTTTTCTAATTTGTATTGGACAAAAGCTTTGGTTGCAAGGGACAATGTGAATGCTATCAACATGGAAGCATCTTTGTGGCACCAAAGACTTAGTCATAATAGTGAAAAGGGGATAAATGATTTAGTCAAAAGGATGTTCTTCCAGGATTAAAGAATGCATATTTGGAGAAGTGATTTCATTACATGACTGGTAAATAAACTAGAGTATCCTTCAAGAGACATATTTTCTCAAGGAAGTCAAATTTGATTCAATTGATACATTCCGATGTTCGTGGTCCATTAAAGATAAAATCCTTTAGCAGTAACTTTATTTTGTTATCTTTATTGATGATTGTTCCATTACACTATGATTTTATGCCTTGAAGATAAAAGACCAAGTGTTGGAGAAGTTCCAACAATTACATGCTTTGGTTGAAAGGCAGGCATGGGAGAAGGTAAAATATGTTCGATCCGACAATGGTGGTGAGTATGGACCATTTGATACCTATTGAAAGTAGCATGGTATTTCACATAAAATACTCCTTCTAAAAATCCTCAATTTAATGGTTTAGTAAGGAGAATGGATCAAACATTAATTGAGAGACTAAGGTGTATGTTTTATATATGAAGTTCCAAACAAATTTTGGTTTGGAAATAATGTCAAGTATGATCATTTGAGAGTCTTTAGTTTTAAGGTGCATATTACAAAGGATGAAAACCTAAGTTGGATGAAAAGTCAAAACAATTTATCTTCATCGGTATGTAAGATGGGTTGGTTATAAGTTGGATGATCCTATATGGAATAATCTTATCATAAGGCAATATGTGGTATTCATGATCCTATACAATGGAGAAGACTACACCCAGAAAGATATCATTTTGACTAATATTGATCCAATTCGGTTACCTATTCATAATCTGGATACTATTGGTGGTTATGATGAGAATGGTGTGACAAATGGATATGTTGATGATCAACAACTTGGAGATGAGGAGAATATTATAACTAATTATGATGGATGGGGGAGTGATATGCCACTAGATGATAATCTTGGTGAAGCTAAAAAATCATATCAAATTCAAATTATGAGGTCTAACAGGCAGACACATCCTTCTATAAGGTATAATTGTGATGAGTAGGTGACCTTGACTAATTAGGTTAAACCAGAGTGTTTTCAAGAGGAAATGGAAAGTGATAAAAATCAAAAGTGGTTAGATGAAATTCATTATGAGATGAAACAATTGCATAAGAATCACACTTATGATTTAGTGATGTTGCCTAAAGGCAAATGGACTTTGTAAAACAAGTGGATTTATAGAGTTAAACATGAGAGTATCTCTTAGTATTTAAGGTATAAAAATCAACATTAGTGGTGAAAGGTTTCCATCAAAGAAAGGGTGTATATTTTAATAATATTTTCTCACCTAAAGATATCATCAATTAGAACCATATTGAGTTTGGATTCTACTCTTGATTTAGAGGTTGAGCAAATGGATGAGAAAATATATTTCCTTCATGGTGATTTGGAGAAAGACATATACATGAAACAACCTGGTGGTTTTCAAGTTAAAGGCAAATAAATTACATATGTAGATTGAGAAGTAGTTTATATGGGTTGAAGAAAGATCCAAGGTTGTGAGTGGTACAAGAAGTTTGGGTCTGTTATGTGTGATCAAGGATACTAGAAGACTATTTCAAATCATTGTATCTATGTTAGAAATTTTTTAACAGTGACTTTACTATCCTACTGTTATATGTCAATGATATGCTTATTATAGGGACATTATTGTAATACCCTCAGTTTTTACCAAAAATTATCGAACATTTTGAGCGGTATTGAAATTTTGATAAAGATACTAATTTTTACTGTGGGCGATACTGAAAGTTTCAAATTTTCGGTATCAGAAATTTCAAATTTGCGATGAGCATTTACATTATGCCTGAAATTTGAAATTTATGGTAAACCCAAAAAATTCCAAAATTTTCAAATTTATGGTAAACCCAAAAAATTCCGAAATTTTCAAATTTATGGTAATAGTACAGTTTAACTCCCCCCATTTTCATGAGTTTTATTGGAAAATATAATCAGCAGAATAATTGTCATACATATATCCATAAAAGTGAACTACAATGACTTGCTACACAGTTCTTCCCAGTGTTTAAACAGTCTTCATATGTTGATTCTCATAGTTTTGCACCATTAGTATAATTATATCTCAAATAGTCAATGACAGTAGACAAGGGGAAATCGGGTTTCAACTTTATCTAAACCCTATGATCATGGTTGACAAAACCAACAACAATTATTGTATGCCTACTCGTATACTTGGGTGGAGCTATGACAAGAAATGTGACATTAAGTTTCCGAAAAGGAAACAAATATGACATCGATTGAAGCAATAGAGTAAATCATATCAGGAATCAGCATCCATTTTCCCTATCTTGCACACCTTAGTGTTCTACTCGTAACACACTCCTAACTATAGAGACAATGTCTTAGAGAACTTAGAAAACAAATAAGAGTGTTGATGAACTTGAGAATCTAATTGCATCCGAACCAAAGACCATAACTCTTCGTCCCATCCTAATAAAGATGAATTACAATAAAACCATAATTCTCATTGTTATCAACAACAATAATGGCATCGATGTATGGATGAAAATAATCCAGAAACTGTGACAAGTAAATATCTCTTGAAGATTTGGTTGGTGGTTGACTATCAATTGGCATACTTGACGGTTGACTTCCAGTTGATTTTGTGCAAGATCTCTTTGTAGTATGAATCCCCTGCAAAACCTCAACATACTCCAATTAGCTACGATCACAATGCACATCACTTTCTTGACCCTTTTTACTCTTCTTAACTCTCCTTTTGGCTTGTACTTCACGCAAGAAACACATCGAAGTTGTGAATAATATAGTGCTGAAATATCTATTCAACTCTTCTCACTTTTCTTCTAAATCTCAACTTATACTACTATCATCATGTTCTATAATATGCAATTATGTTCAGAATACATGAATTGTGTCTAAAGGAACATGGTTACCTAGAATTTGGAAACCTACAAGCTAACACACACACAATAATCCATGTGTTGTTCTAATGAAGCAACCACAACTCTCTTGGCTAGTCTCAACAAATGAGTTACATTTGGATACACAAAATCAATGGCATTCATCAATGCAAGTTCTCGGTCTATCACCATAATGTCTATAAAATGCTTGAGGGGAATGGTGAGAAGTATCACTAGGCGAAAGTCTTCTGGGATACTAACAATGTTTAAAAGCATAAATTCATTAGATGGATGGCTATGCATGATAGGCTTAAAATAAAAACTCAGGTGTATAATATGAAGATTATTGATAGTAAAAATTATCTGTTTTGTGATGATTCTGATGAGACTGGTCATCACCTGTTTTTTAATTGCAGCTACAATATAAGATGTCAAAGTCATAAAAATTGGTGAATCGGAGAATTAACATTACTGATCTGAATTATGTTATTAGGTGGATTTCTAGAGGCAAAGCCAAGAATTTGAAGCAGGAAGTGTATGCTTCTGTTGTGATGGTCGTGGTTTATCATATTTGGCGAGCTATGAATGATGTCTTAAATAGAGATGGCACTATAGATAGGCATAAGTATAGCGAAGTGATAAAGAGTGTTATAAAAATTTGTAACTAATTGTCTTTATTTGGTCTAATGGACCTTTGTACAGTTTGATTAGATTTGTAGTATATAGCTGATTATTTTCATTGCTATTAAATGAAGAAAAAATACTTAAAAATCAAGTACACGAAATAATCGAATTTTTTTTTGGAATAACCAATTTTTAAAAAAAAAATACAAAAATAACCAACTTTTGAAAAAATTTACCCAAATAACCAAGTTTCAGGACAAAAATAGGTGAGCCATCTCGATGGCTCTGACCGAAAATCAAGCAGAGCCATCCATGGCGCCTCCCTTCATTTTTGTCTAAAAGCCATCTCGGATGGCTCCTATGTAAAACACAGGAAAAGCCATCCGAGATGGCGCCTTAGTGCTTTTTAAAATAAAAAAAAATTTCAATTTAAATTAAAGTGCACGACAATTTTGTGAAATAAATCTTGTATTATAAATTTTGATTACAACAAAAGCGATTACATAAGTTCATTCATGGCGACCGGACTCGAGATGACCACGGTTCCACACGTCCTCTCCTAACTCGTCGTGCGAGGTTCGATCCGTTGTTGTTGGGTCGATGGGACCCGATCATGGGTTGATGGCTGCCCGTAGTGAATGAGATCGGGATCCATGAATGCCTCAAGACTTACATTGCTTGTTGCACCATTTATATAAACGTGTCCCCATGTTCTCAAGCTTGGTCGTCGCGGTTGGGGTTAGGGTCCATTTGAGGACTATAGCACCTCATCCAGATATGTGGATTGTGAATGTGGGGTAAAAGGAAATTGGTGTTGGAGTCTCACCCATATGAATGGCGGGGTTTGGTACGACGATGGTTGGTGGAATGTGGGTTGGTTGGGGAATATTCTTCGAGCAGGTCGGGGTGAGGTGAGATGTAGATGGACCCATATAGGGGGTTGGACATATGCCCTTTGTTCTGTATTGAACTGGGTGTGTGGCATATGTAGTAGTGTGGGTGGGTGATGAGTTGTTGTTGGGGTTGGGGTCGATTGGTGGTGGTGGTTCTCATTCAGTTGATTGCGAAAGTTGATGGTTGTTGGTAGTGTTGTTGGATGGTTGTTGGTAGTAGTGTCGGGTTGTTGGTAGGGGTTGGTTGGTAGTGTTGGGGTGGTTGTGGTAGTGTTGGGGTGGTTGTTGGTAGTGTGGGTGGTTCTTGTTGTTGCTGGTAGTGCCGGGATTGTTGTTGGGGTTGTTGTTGGCGGTAGCGTTGTCGTTGTTGTTGTGACTCTTGAGGTTGCCCCCACTGGGTGCGAGGGTCGACCAAATAGCGAGGTTGGGAAACATGCATATCCGAACTCGTGGATCTGGTACTGGCAATGTATCGACGAGAGTGTTGCATAATCTCGTCATCTTCATAAACGGGAAATTGTAAGATATGGTCTGCTCGGTTTTTCCACATCCTACAATACTCCCTGGCAAAATTCCTCCAATTGTTGAGTCCCCATTGGGCATCGACCCTTTTTAGATGCCAAGGATCCAAGCACATCGGATCGCGGGGTATGTCTTGGAACATACCAAACGCATCTTCACACGGTCCGTGGTGCATCTCCACAATGTTGAACCGTATAATTGCGCTTCGTGGTCCAAACCTCATCTTCATCATTTGGTACATGGTCCAAACCCAAGTACTCCATGTAAACGGTGAAAAAATAATAGAGATTAATAATAATGATAAAATAATATACGTTAAATTTAAAATAATTTGGAGTTAATAGAAATGACGACATCGGTTGGTCCAAGGTGGTCTATTAGATTACGGATAGAGAACATTGTGTCTCGGATTCTTTCCGTAATCCATGCCCACTACGCTAAACCTAAATGAATTAACATTGAATATATTAGGATTTTATATATGTGAAAGATATAAATAAAATTTAATAAATAAACAATGTACTTACTTTGTTGCGTAGGGAAAAGTGAACGGTAGATCGTTGACGGGACTGAGTGATTGCATTCGCCACCAACCCCATGTTTGAAGTAAGAAAGCACATCCATTGAAAGTTGATGTGTCTTTCATACAATTTTTACACAACGAGGAGTATAAAGCAAGAACAATGAACCCCAACTACATCTTCCTATCTTATTGACATCTCTAAGTAAATTCAAATACATAAATTGACACTATTCCCTATTTCGGGAATAAAAACTACCAAACATTAACATAATGTAGTTTCTAGTTTTTATTATTTTTTGTTCTTCGGTGGAATTTTCATCCAAAACAAGAGAATAATAATACTCTCTAAGAGTTGAAAGAAATATACTTTGGCCTCTTGCGGTAGGACCTTCCACCATATCTCTACCCAACAACTCCTCGCAAATATTGTTAGGTTGTTGTACCGGACCATTCACCGCCTTGCCATTGATAGGAAGACCCATCAACATGTACACGTCCTCTAGTGTGACGGTACACTCACCTATAGGTAGATGAAATGTATGTGTATCGGGTCTCCACCTTTCACACAATGCTAGAATGAACTTTGAGTCGATCGTGTAGTTGGAGGTTGCATGCATGGATGACACTTGTCAAGGAGGAGCCAAGTGGGATGGCTCCTCCCCTTTAAATTTGAACTAAGGTGTCATCCTAGATGGCTTGTGCTGCTAGGTGGCGCTAGGTTCGCCTAGGTGGCGAGTTGTATGCATGCAAAGCTAGTGTGTCACTACGTGGCGGACCTATTTATGACTAGGCTCGCAAAAGCCAAAGGAGATGGCCTCCTTGTGTTTTACACATAGGAGCCATTCAACTTGGCTTTTTACAGACCTAGTGATAAATAGGTCTGTCCCCTAGCCCACCTAGACTGCATGTGATTTTTTTTTTCAATTATAAAACCCTAATCGAAAACCCTAATTTCCAACACTAAAATCAGAAACCCTAATCAAATCAAAAACCCTAATTTCACACACTCAAACCCTGATCGAAATGTCATCTGTACCACAATATGTTATCACTGTAAATTTCAATGGCGAGACATACAACAGTTGAGGTCTCCGTTTTTGTTCAAACCGAAAATTTCCAATTTTGTCTAAATAGCAATGCGAATTTTTCGTATTTCAAAAAAAGACTCGAGAACAAACTTCGTCGAGGTCCGACGTCAAACATTTTCTACCAACATCTTGTTTTTACTGGTGAGAACCAAGTAACATTTTACCAGGTAGCTGTTGAAGACGACGAAGATCTGCAAAACATGTTTTGTAATCATGAATATTCTGGGTACGACTCGATTCACCAGTCGTCGTGTTCCAGGACACAGAGAGGGTTGATCCTACGGAGGAGGAACAAGCTAAGGTGGATGTTGCTGACGAAGAAGAGGAAGCAGAGGAGACCCAGTTCAACATCATGGTAAATGAAGAATCAGAGGCCGAGGAAGAAAGTCAACTTCCTCCACATCAGATCTTCACACCACCTCCGTACATGACCACCCTGAACATGTCCACAGATGACCATTCATCTGATATATTCTACAACCCTGAAGTGCATTCAGATGCAAATTTGAAAGTCAAAGACAAATTTCGCTCAAAAGAAGATTGCTCGAGCAATAAAAAGTTCCACATGATAAACAACTATGACTTTCATGTGGATCGAAACACAGAGAGATACGTAATCATCTCGACTCATCCCGAGTGTAACTTCCATCTAATTGCATCGTATAGATTATGAGTGATTCCCGGGTGATAGGTTCTATGACGGAACACACTTGTGTTAATTCCACACAATCACGGATCACCGAAATTGAGTCATGATCTCATTTGTCAAGAAATCTTACCTCTTGTTAGTCGCGATCCTTCATTGAAGGTGAAACAATAATATCTCACATCACTACAACATACAACTATACCCTCGATAGAAAGGCCGGTTGGCAAAAACAAGGCTATCGAACAAATCTACTAAATTGGGAGGGTTCGTACAAAGAGTTACTCGCTACATGAATGCACCGCGAACGTATGCTCCCCGAACAATTTATGCTCCGAGACGACGCCGACGCTTTTCCCAAGACACTGTGTCGACATGGTATATTCAGAGACTTTTCGGGCTTTTCGACCTTGCATCACGGGTTTGCATAATCGCAAACCTATCATACGATAGATGGAACATGGTTGTACGGAAATACAAGGGCACCCTATCGATGACCGTGGCACGTGATGGCAACAATAACGTGTTCCCAATCGCCTATGCTCTTGTAGAGGCGTAGAGCAGCTGGAGTTTCTTCCTAAAGCATCTTCGAACACACGTAGCACCACAACGTGATCTTTGTCTAATTTCCATGATATGCCTCAATTGAAAGTGTACAACATCCCGCCAACGGTTGGCACGACCCACCGCTCACACATGTTTATTGCGCAAGACACATCGCTCAAAACTTCATGCGCGAGATCAAAGATAACCGCTTCGAAAATCGTATGAATGCAAAGATACGCTTAACACAACCGTGTTTTACATATTATCGCAATGATCGATTGAAAACCCGATGCAAAGTGGGTTGATAATGCAGTGGAAAAGTGGACACGGCCATACGATAATGGAGTGCGTTGGGGCCACATGACAATAAATCTAGTCGAATCAATGAGCGCGCTTCAAAGGCATAAGAGCACTCCTAATAATCGCGTTGGTCAAGACAACATATTTTAGAATGGCCTCCTTGTTTGCGAGAGAGGTGAAAAGTGGAACGCGTGGTACAATCCGGACAAGTGTGGAGTGAAAGTCACCGAAATTTATTAAGGCCGAGAGTGCCTAGCACTCATCTTGTTACAAGATTCGACCGACATAACCATAACTTCATTGTCAAAGAGATAATCGACCACAATGAGGGTTTGCCTAGACAAGAATATGTGGTTAAACTACCATCTTTGGTGCGATGTGGAAAATTTCAGCCTTTCAATGCCCCGCCTCATGTCATTGCTGCGTGTGCACATGTTCATCAGATGCACTAGTACTTCTTTCTCCAATTTACAAGTCTCGACCTTGCTCAACGATACAACAATGCCTTCAACCAGAGCAAAAGCAGATTATTGGCTTCGGGAAGGGAAGTAGTTTGGCATAATAACAAATGCGGAGAAATAAAAAGGGTCGCCCCAAGAGCAAACGATAACAACCGAAATGGACGACGTTGATAAACTAGAAAGAAAGTGTGGTCTATGTCGTCAATCCCGACACAATCGAAAAAATTGTCCCAGCTACAACCTCAACATCCTAAAATTTGTATTTCATTTATCGCATTTTTAATATTGTAACAAATCTTCTTCTTTCCATTAATTCACATTTATTACAAACACCAATACGGAGACAACAAAATTAAAACTACACGATTAAAAGAAACAACAATACGGAGACAACAAAATTAAAACTACACGATTAAAAGAAACAACAACATGAACTATGACGCATCAACAACACGAAATTTATTTAAGACACTACAACCGTCAAAACAATCTCATCGGAACCATACATCATCGCAATAACGCCGACGTCTGCTTTGACTTCCTCCAACCAAATTCGAGGTTGACCAATTCGAAGTTCATGGTTGTTCGCTTCTCTCAATCCTTCTAATTTCATCACCATCTTCAATTTCTCCTCTAACCAACGCATCAACTCTTTTTCTTTGGCCATGGTAAATATGTGCCAAAATTTCATTTTCATTGGAGGTTTTGTGGTAGAAAACAACGATCCATCTCTGTATGGATGTATGGAGATGTCATGGTAGAAAAAGAGAGAGATACAGAATATCGTAGAGAATATGAGATGAGAAGTTGAACAAATGTGAAAATGAAAGAGGGATGGTGTGTATTATAAAAAAAATTGAATTTTTTTTTTTAAAATTAACACTAAGGCGCCATCTCGATGGCTTTTGCCTTGTGTTTTACACTAAGCGCCATCCGAGATGGCTTTAGGCGATTTTGAAGGAGGCGCCATCCGGATGGCTCCGCCTCGATTTCAAGGTGAGTCATCCGAGATGGCTCCTGCTTGTATTTTTGTCCTGAAACTTGGTTATTTGCGTAAAAATTTTCAAAAGTTGGTTATTTTTGTATTTTTTTTTTATAAAGTGGTTATTCCAAAAAAAAAATTCGAAATATTCCACATGAAAATTTTAGTTATAGCGATAGGTGAACCTGCCATGCATGCTAGTGGTAGTTCCTGATGTGACGTGATTGGTTGCTGTATTTTCTGCGTTATCTATCTATTTATTGCTTTCTTCTTCCTAGTACTACTAAACATAATCTGAAAACTACTTATTTAACTCTTTTTTTTCAAAGTTCACTAAAAAACGAAAAAAGAAAAAGAAAGCTTGGCATTACGTCTTTCATAATGCAAACTTAAAATAATAAATACCTCATTTTCTGTATTTATTTTTTAAAATAATTGTTACTTTAATAAAATATAATATAAGATTACTTGCTTATTTATATTTTTATTCATTGTAATTAGTAAAATTGTTTCAATAAATAAAAAGGTAAAATTTAAGTAAAATTCTTTAAGTGTGATTCTTATTATTTTTAAATAAAAATATAATAATTGTATTATTTTATATATATATAAATAAAGTATTCATATTTTTATTCCTCCTTAAATGACATTTAAATATACTTATCATATTTTTATTTGAAAATAATAATAATCACATAACTGTATCTAAATTATATCTAAATAAAACTCATTTTAATATTAAAATCAATGCAATTAATCATTTTATTAAAATATGTGCACAACTTTAAGTAAAGTATTTACGATAAGAAGACGAAAATGTAAAATCCATTCAAACATGCTTTCCATATTCTTATACTTAGTTGACTCAATCGAAAGTTTGTTAATTTACTCAATCGAAAGTTTGTTAATTTACTCAATCAAAGATGTGTTTGTTAGTAGTATATTGGGCTTATATACAATTTTTCTTTTGTGTAATATACTTTTATTTCTATTCTCAAAATATAAATTAATCTAAAGCACGATATAGTACAATATATTAATATGTGTTGGGTTCTAATAAGAAGAAAATTTGGAGATTTTATTTTCTTTCACAAGGGAGGTAAGACCCAGGAAAAGGAAAAGAAAAATTATTCTACTTACACCTTTAGTGTCATCCTCTAAAAAATGCTTAATAAAATTCTCAAATCCAGAACGTACTCAAAATTAACTAAAACATTTGTACATTTATTTGATTTTCGATATATGCATGCTCAAACTATATTATATCATGCAGTTTAATTAAATTATGTACTCTTTTAATTATGACTCTACCCTCTCCATTTGTAGAATGACCTTTTTCAATAGCATGATGACCTTCATTCCCATCTACATTAATCCCCACCTTAGTCAAGTCTAAACCAATTGAAAGCATCGATCCTTCTAAAACACATTAAAACTTTGTCATCAAGACACCAAAGAACCTAAAGCTTTTGAGAAACTATAAATCTAGTTTTCAATATTGTCCCTAATCACTCATCCACACTCTGCCACATTTCTATCTTTACAAGCTCCATATGTATTTAGCTTAACCATGTTCATTTCAGGAGGAACTCACCCAATCATCCTTATCGTTACCTTGGAAATCATTCAACATGACCTCACTTCTACATACTCTTTGCTACTTTGTTGAATCCAAATTTCGAACTAGGGCCTCATGTAAGCCTTTTCATGTTCTTCTCGATTCCGCCATATCCATAAAGCATGTCAGCCTATAACCCAAATATTATTCCAACTTTAAACCATTATATTGCCAGTAAATCAGTCCCTCAAATCCTATTTGAAAAACTGACCCTTGTGCCAAGAAGGAACTAACTTTCTCCACACTTTCCTAGCACCATCGCAGTCACACAACACATATATGGTCGGTCCTTTGGATTTGGGTGCTTTGGATGAATCAAAAGAGTTGTGCCCCTATAATCTTTTTAATGATAAAAATATAAGGATAAAATAAATAATTGGATAAAAACACATTTTTATTTGACATTGTGCAAAAAGAATACAAATATGGATTTTTGAATAAGTGTTTATACTACATCAAAACATAAACCACTATAAAGAGACGTATTCTTCTTCTTCTTCTTCTTTTTCTTCTTCTTCTTTTCGATCCAATCTTTTTTCCTATAAATTTTTTACCAAACCTTTGAAATTATTTAAATATCATTCTCTTAGCATTTTTTGTTGCAAAATCATTATTAATAATTCGTTCTTAATCAAGGTTCTTCAAAAAATTGTATTCAATTGAAACCAACATAAGAGTATTTAATCTATCTTGTGATATAGTAGATCTCAAATAAAACTTTAATCATTTTAATTTAGAAAAACTTCTTTCAACAAATGCAACACTAATAGGAATAGTCAATATTATTCTATAATTATGCATGCATTGGGAAAATATTTAACAGTCTTTACAGAACTCAATATCGTATAGCTTGATTTTGATTCAACTATTAAAATTTATCTAATAACTTTCAATTCTTCAAATAAAATTTCACCATCAAGATCAAGAGAATTGTCATGTTTTAAACAAGTTCAAGATGTTTACAACATGCTTTCAAGTCCCTATCAGATAATGGCCTAAGCCTTTTAGTACTAAACAAGAATTCAAAAATATTTGTATATGTGCTATACTGCTCAAATATTCTATCAAGTGAGCCAATTGTTTGATCTACAATATATAAGAAATAGTGATTTCGAAAAGACTCTTCAGCAGACTCAAGATTCAATTGTGTGGGTGGAGATGGTTTTTTATCATAGTGTTGGTTTCTACGAATTTGACTTTTTTGAATAAACACACATTCAATCTCCATTTTATTTCCAATCTTTTCAGTACTAGATTTAGCATTTACAAATCCAAATTATCTATATTTTTTTTAAATGCTTGGTCAACCCTTTTACTAGTTATATAGCAACACAATACGCATGTCTTTTTTGTATACTTTTTTCTAATTTCATTAATAGCAGTTAACAATTCAAACCAAATAATCATAGCTACTAAAATTTCAAAGTTTTCAATTACATGAGTTGCAAAAGATTCGACCTCACTCTTAATTTTGGGATCATTATCTTGTTCAACTAGTTGAAGTGGTGTTTCTTTTACATCTGAAGTTTGAGATTTAATTGCATATACACTATTCACATGGCTTTTTCTACGTGTTTGTGACAATGGTTTAATAGTTAAATCTTTCACATTGTCTCTAAGAATTTTCCAATGTTTTGTTGAATGAGAAAATACAGTATAAATACGTTGTTGCACTCCAAAAAAATCTTTAGATTTAATAAAAGCATTGGAAATATCATAAAGTGTCAAGTTAAGGCTATATATGACAATCACATGGTGTATATAATAATCTAGGGTTAACGTCTAATAATTTTATTTGTACACTTGAATGTTTACCTTTCATGTTTGATTTATTATCATATCTTTGACCTCTCACATTATTAATATGTATATCAAGAGTTTCCAATATATTTTGTAATTCCTCAAACAATCATTGACCTGTTGTGTCGTAGACTTTCAAAAATTCTACAAACAAACTCTTCAATTTTTATTGGACTTATAGAAACATCCTCACAAAATATAATGAGAGTCATTTGTTCTCGATGACTTACATCAGAAGTACAATCAAGAATCATAGAAAAATATTTTGCTTCTTTGATTTTTTCGACTATTGCACTTTTGACTTCATTGCCTAACATGTTAATCAATTTATTTTGAATCTTATGACTAAGATAATCATAGTGAATTTTATTCTTCTTAATACGTTTGTTGCACCCCAAAATTTACCCTCTTTATCTCAATCCTAATTGGCTTATGTCTCTCTAACATATTCATGCATTCATATCATTGGTTTTATAATATGGGATCGATGTGGCTTCTAGTTTGGTCTTCCAAGTAATAAGAGATGTCGAATGATCAATCAAGACAAGGAGGATTCGATATACTCATTTCCTTGGCTCATTCAAGTTACAAGGAATTTCATGTCTCGTGACATCTCAATATGTCCATCGCTTTATCGATGATTGAATTGAATATTGAACTTCTTCAATATGCCTATTAGTTAGATGGATTTCTTTTTCAAGGGGTTTTGAACTAAAGGATAAGATATATAGGGTTTCTTGTGGATTAAGTTTTGACTTAAGTTTCAGAAGGAATGGATATCTTTTAGCTTTCATTGTTTGAGAAAGGAATTGTGTCTTTATTGATATTTTCAAGAGAACATCATTTCGTTAGTTGATTCATGGTTAAGCTTAATGAGGAGTATAGTCTTAACTTTGGAAGGTTTCTTGTTTTCAATAAGGATCTTATCTTGTGTTTTGAAGTTCAAACCTGAAATCAAGATTGGTTTAATCGATTTGAATTTAGATTCAATTTGAATTAAAGCCCAATTCATTTGGTCTAATTAAACCCTACCAGAATTTAAATTTTAGGTTTCTTCAATGGTTGAGATGTTGTCGACATATTTGGAGGGTCCTGATTGCACTGAGACATTTGTGTGGTTTATAATGCTTCACCATTTGTATAAATGGGGGTCTCAGGTTATAGGGTAAGACATCTCAAAAAAATGCCTCTTCCTCAATTTTTTATTAAATCAGAAGTGTAACGACAACAACCCTTTTGTTGAATTGAAGCTTCCAGATGGCTCTGAATTCTTTGCCACCTTGAAAGACACGTTGAATGGTTTGTTGCCTGATTCTGATAATAGATGGGTGACAAAGGTCGAGTTTCATGACCATTATATTGATACAGATGGTTGGGTGAAATACAACCTAATCAAGTTGAAGAGTGATGAACATGTGAAGGCCATGTGGAAAATATTTCGTCGTAGGATAACTAAAGGTCTGATCGAGTTGGACATGCAAATCCGAAGATTCGTTGACGACACAATGAAGATGTTGAAGCGTCTAGAGTCATCCGATAATGTATAGGTTTTCATGTTTAGAAGTACTATTTATGTTTGTTATTTGTTATATATGTTTATTAATTATGTTTGTTTGTTATTCATGTTATGTTATTTTCTTCAACAAATCAAAACATGTATTCAGAAAATGATTATACAATTAATAAGATGTTTGTTTGTCACAAAATAGACATATAATACAATCATAATAAAATAAATCTACATAGGCCTTCCACGTGCAACGTCGGCCAACTTAGCTAAACAAGTATAAACCTCACCGTCAGAGTTTACCAACCACATGAGGTTATCTAAATGAACAACAATGAACTGTAGGCGGCTGTCCTGGTCACCTGTGGGAGGTGGAGGTGGTGGTGGCTCAGAAGAATCCCTGGTACTTAGAGGCCCCAGAACATCAGATGTTGCAGGTGGTGGTATGACCCGAGGGTGTGACTCACTTGAAACCACTCAAGGTATCCATCCTCGCACTGCCCAGGATGTTGAACCTCAACATATGTATCTAATATCTCACGGGGGAGCTAAGGATGTGACTCTGAAACCATCTATTAATGCCACCATATGGAGAATCTGGAACCGAACAAGGGATGCCCTGTACATAACCATAATAGAGTAAACACCTCTCACGCAAGTGTCTAGCCACATGCCTCTCCCATCTGACATGCCCTGAATATAAAGTAGATACCTTAAATGGACGATGAGGGAGGTGAGATGTATATTGTGTCCAGACAACATACTCTAAGGTCATAGTGTCAAGCCTTCTCTGGTACTCTATCAAACCTTCTAGAATGGCCTGTTTGGCCTTCCTTCTCCTTGCACAGGGGTCAAATGTATGGACACGTTGGATCTTCCGCTCACAGGCTCCACAACGTGCGCCTTAACTACCGGCTTCACAATAGGAACAAGATCATGTACCTCAACAACAAGAGTTTGTACCTCCACAACATGAGCATGTACCTCCACATTAGGAGCATGTACCTCTGCACCAGGAGCCTGTACATCCTCAGTAGTGGGTACTCTAACACCCCGACAATGGGTTGTGTGAAATCGTTCTCGCTTTCAACCATCTTTCGTGAAACCGACGGAGGACGTCTAACCCGTAGCTTTAAGGCTTGCGCCTCGTCACCAGCCCGAGCTACAACATTAGCTCTACAGTGGTTTGTCTCGCAATAGAACCATCTTTGTCTTTGGTCCTCACTGCAAAATAAAAAAATATTATAAAAATATAAAACACCAGAAATTTGAAATTTCTGATATTTTTCAAAATTTAACTACTAGAAATTTCAAAATTTCCGGTATTATGTGACGCATCGAAAATTTCAAAATTTCCCGTATTAACAGTAAATGACAATATCAAAATTGTGAAATTTCCAATACAAAATACCATATATTTTGAAATTTCAAGAAAATAATAGAAAATTTCACAAAAATATCGTAAATTCTTACTTATTCACGAAATTTCCGATATCGCCTTAGAAATTTCAGATATCGCCCAAAAATTTAAAAAATTATGTTGTCTCCTTACATTTAGAATTTATGGTGAATAATTTAAATATAGACAATTTTTTTTTTTTTTTACATTTGAGAGTGCTGTGTATAATATGGGGTGATAAGTTAATTTCTCGAGAAATTGCAATTTAAAATCATACAAATGGGCCTTAATTTGTACCAAGGTCAGCCCATTATGTGAAACAAAAAAGTCAAAAAAGAGTCGTTTTCTCCGTTATACCCGTGGAAGATCCTCTTCCATCCTCTTCCACTCGTCATTCTCGTCGTGTCACACTCATAACAGAGATGCACTGTACAATAATTAACAAACAATAAATATATTAATATTAAATAAAAAAATATCATTCATTTTCCCATATACATATTACCAGAATCTAGAAACTGAACCAAAAAAAAAAAAAAACCATGAATCCCAGAATCCTCATCGTGTTCGTTCTTTTTCTCAATCTCACATCAAAATCGTTCCAAAACCCTAACCCTAATCCCAAAATCCCCAAATCAACACCCTCACCTGCACACGTCGAGCTCGCCAGTTACGGTTTCCCCGTCGGTCTTCTTCCCGACACCACCGTCTTATCCCACTTCATCAACAAAACTTCCGGCGACTTCTCCGTCAAGCTCGGTGGCGCGTGTAAAATCACGCTACCTCCCGATAACTATGTTGCTACCTATTCCGATACCATCACCGGGAAAATTGTGAAGGAGAAGATCGCTGAGCTTGACGGAATTAGGGTTCGTGCTTTCTTCAAGTGGTGGTCCATCACCGGAATTCGCTCTTCCGGGGATGATATTGTGTTTGAAGTTGGTGTGGTTACCGCGAAGTATCCTTCGAAGAATTTTGATGATAGCCCTGCTTGTGAGGGTCGGCACTCTTCTTCGTGATGAAAAGGTTAGGGTTTTGATTTTAGGATACTTTGGTGTTTAATTTTTCAGTTCAAAATCCATGCAAGTGAAATAGTGAATCGAATCCCTTCATGTTAGATTCTATATGATTGGAGTTAAAGTTTTGATTTTTAAATGTAGTTTTATTTGAGAATCTTCAATTTTGATTGCGAATCCACTTTTAGTGGAAAGATATATTTTATGCTTTCTCATCACTAATATTTGATTTTAATCCTAATTAGTTTAAAAGTTATACCTAAGATGATTTGTGATTGGTTTTTTGGTGTACTTTTTAAAAGTTAATAGTGTATTAAAAATTATTGCTTTGGATTTATGTTGCAAATGAGTGTATAAAGATTTAAATATGTATAGAATGAAAAAGAGATATCTACTACTAGATAGTGCTTTCATTTTTTATTAGTCCCAACTCTCGGATTCTTGAGGAAAGGGTCTCTTGTAAATTAGAGTTCGACCCGAAGATAAGTAAAGTCTGCTAAATGATTGTTTCAACAAGAGGTCAAAGTTGGATATTCTGACCGGTTCGAACTTAAATGAAATCTATTGATCATTTGAACCATACATACCCCCAACCAATTGGTTGATAGTGCTTTCATTTTCATGAGCTAATCCACTATGTCTGGTTAGTTTTTCCATTGCAAAAGGCAAGAAATGAAATGGGGCCCTGAAAATAAATCTTTCGGGAACATACCTTTATGTTCTTCACTTTCCAGATGTTTTTATATCTGTCTTCTGCTTTATGGTTTGTACAAATTGACTCGTTCCAACTACAAGCCAACGTGTCTCTTATCTAGGTATTAATTTTTTGAGGTATCATCATGGAGTTATAGATTTGTGTTTTAAAATGATTTTATAGATATCAATCAATTTTGATGATTTTGCTTGCTATATAAGCTTTTGACAAAGTTTTCTGTTGGTTGGTTGTTTCCTGCCGACAAATTTTTTCTCTTTTCTTCAACATGAAGAAGATCCATGTAGAGCATTTTGTTTAGGCTGATAAAACTTTTGTGTTGTTTTAAATTTTTCCTTTATTTTCTCTTTTGTAATAGTTGATATCAGACTTTGAAATAGTTCTACCTTTCTTCTGTTCTCAATTTGTCATTATACCATTGTTTCCCTTAAAATCTTTTTAGTATCTCTTTTGAAGTTTTTTTACAGCTGTATCAAATGTACAATGTTGTGGATTTAACTATTTGTTAATGTTTTTTCATAATTATTAATTAATCATGTGTCATCTTAGTTTTCCCTTTCTGTTATTTGTCTAAAATGATTCGTATGGTTGAGTGGAACTTAATGTCTTTTGATTTCCTTTCACTTCTTTGGAATGATCATTTCTATTACCTTAAATAAGTGACTGAGTGGTTGTTTTGGCCCAATTTAACTTATCTTTCTGTTGTCTCATAGATACTAAGTCTGTAGACTGCATTTTGTTTCCTTTACTACATACGTTATTCTATTATTACTTGTTATTTAGAAGTTAAGTATCTTAAATTTCAATAACGCAAACTAGTTTATTTGATTAGGTACTTATTTTCATTTTGGTTCTTACTAGTTTTGGTACTGCAGACTGCATATGCATTTCATAAGTTCGAAGCCGGTTTTGTTCAGCTCAACCTTCCACATAACAACTGTTTGATTCACTTTAACTTAATACAACAAAACAACAACCACCAAGCCTTATCCCACTAAGTGGGGTTGGCTACATGCATCAACTTCCGCCATAATGTTCTGTCTAGAATTATGCTTCTACCCATAGGTCCATTATCTACCATCTTTTCTACTATAGGTGCTACACCTACACTCTTTAATATTCTCATTTATAATCTTATCTTGTCTAGTCTACCATAACACAATATCCTCAACTCTGCCACACTTATTTTATTCTTGTATTGATTCTTAACCATCCAACGTTCTTTCCTGTACAGTATCGCAAATCTTACCGCAGTCCGATAAAATTTTCTCTTCAGTTTGAGCAGCACTTTTGGGTCAAATAATATTTAAAAAAATTAAAATGGAAAAGTAAATAAAATAAATAAAAACACTATATATCTTGTTAATAACTTTCCTTTTTCTTTTGGAAATAGAAGATTGAAACGTAAGTCAAGCTTTTGCTATTAATTTTATTATTATAAAATATCTGTATTTTATTTTTCTAGGTGCATGCATTATTATGCATAAAACAAGTTGATTTGGTGTACCAGAATCTGTGCTAGTTGACTTTCATGATATTATATTCAAACTTGTGACGTTCACAGCATTCTTTCCTTTTTAACCACCTTTTGTGTGTGTGTGGAATTTAACATAGATTTCTTCATATTGACATTTTTGTCCTCTCCTTTATACAGGATATTAGCTGCTTATTCTCAGCCTATGTAAAATCCAGCTCCACCAAGTGAAGATAATTTAGAAGCAGCTAGTATTGTGTGAAATATTACTAGGCTAGTAATAGTACTTTTATGTAATGGAATCTATGCTAGGACTACGACGAATTGTGTTGGTCACCTTACTCATTGGACTCATTAATAAGACCACTGTGAACGTATTTTATTTGATATTCTATGTTGCCATTTGTATATGATGCAATACTAATGTGACTTGCCTTTTCCTAAGACAAAAATATGTCGTGCAATTAAATATTCCTCACTTTTTCCTTGTGTTGATAATGCAATAAAAGTGAGGGTGTAATGTATATACTATGATCCGATACTTTTATTTAAATTGCTTTAAGCTATGAAAATTAGCTCTAGTTTAATTTTATAAATCACTAGAGGTATATATTAGTTTTCGTTTTAATTCTCTACTAACTTCATTGGAAACAAATATAGAGATTGAATTTTAAAATACAAATAACTTTAGGTGAACACTCTACTACCTTTAAATTTAATGTACCATCCTTATCCAATCAAATCATTACATGTTTTTATATTTATTTTATTTTAAATTAAATGAATATTTTAAATTAATTTTCACTAAACATATCGGTGCCGAACTTACCTAAAAATTTACCATAATTTTATATTTATGAAAATCTATAGTAACTACAATTTTCTAAAAATACCAAAGCTAAGGAAAAAACAACCGAAAAACGAACTTTAACCAATAAAATCTCAAACTCAATAGAGAAATATACTAATCTTCCCAAAACCCAGTTTTTACTATTTACTTTAAAATTTTATATGTCAAAAAGAAATTTACTACTGGTCAAAGTGGGGAAAAGCAAAAGTTTTGTTACTCTAACCAAATTTTCGGTACCCAATATTGGGGAATACCTGAAATACTTTGCAATTTGTAAAATTTTCAATTGACATATTGAAAATTTTAAATTTTCAATTACGATATATTGAAATTTTCAGTTGACATCGAAAATTTTAAATTACGATATACTGAAAATTTTTAAATTTCATAACGATTTCCAAAAATATTGCACAAACCGAAAATTTTCCCGAATTTCCAAAATTAGCTTCACACTGAAAATTTCAGTTATGTCTAAAATTTCTGGTGTATGAGAAGAAATTTTATACCTTTGCGGTCCAGAGCCGACAACTTCAACTTCTTCTACAAATTTTTGTACTAATGTGACACAATTCTTCTCTACATATACCATAAGTCTTATATTGAACATGCACATTATTATTATTTGTATGTTTGTTGATCTTAAGTAAATTGCTTTCTTTTTACTAATTGTTTGTTATTGTAATTGACAGATTTTTGAATCCCGAGCAAAAGTTCTAAAACGGACACAGTCGATTGGTAAAAAATATGGTATTATTGTTGTTACAATTGATTCAGATTCGGCTAATGGAATACGAGAGAGGACGATAAATTGATTATTGGCTGTAATATAGAAGGAAATTTCAAAAGAAAAAAGGAATTTATGTCCACCTTCGATGGCATTTATACTATAAAAGTTAGATGTCTCTTTAGAGTGAGATTTGTTCCAAGTGATATCAGTTGGAAGGTGATGCTTAGATGTAAGATGTATAATCATAGATTAGATAAGGGCTTGGATGACCATGACATAGTAAGACGTCTAAAAGAACATGAAAAGTTTGTGAATGACATATGACGAAATACGATATGGCATCAAGGTATCTCATTTCTGCTTTGAAAGACAAAGATCTAGATAACCTATTACCTAGGTATATAGAGCTAGAGCAACATACAGATTGAGCATGAGGGGTGCAATGACTGAGATGTAAATGTTATTGAGCCTTATTCATCAAGACAAATACATGTGTTGGATTAGAAATAGGGAGAATTTAGAAATTGTTGTTGATATCTTCTGGACACATCTTGATTATGTGAAGTTGTTAAATATCATATGATGTTAATTTTTGATTGCACATACAAGACAAATAGGTAATAGTTTTACTTCTCCTATTCTAAAATATGTTGAGTGAGCTGGTTGGTTATGTTTATTTTAATTGTACTGCATGTATCAACTACCACTGCAGGAGATTGTTGGTGTTACACCAACAAAATTAACGTTTTCGGTTGTCTATTTCGAAACAAATGAAAGGGGTGAGATATCGAAAAATATAAACAAAAGTATGATAATCAATATATTAGACTAGAATCATACAAATTTCACTGCTTCACACAACAATCATACAACAACAACTAATAAGTAATTTAATAACAACAGCAACATGTATTAAACAGCAACTCATATCAAACAATAATTTATATTTGACGACGACTTATATCAAACAACAATCTCAACGTAAACAACTACAACAACAACTTAAACATCACAACAACATCAACAACAACTTAAACATACCAATCGAATGTGACTCAACTATGCAAATGCATGTGGTACCATTTGGAGCAGAACTCCCAACTTAAACACAACTTAAACATATGTCAGGTTATCGATGCATTTCAACAAGGCATAAGCCTTCAACGTGGTGCCATCAAGGCCAAGGCATAAGCCTTCGTCATTAATTTTGCCAATCTGGGTTGTCGCAAAGTATGCAAATGTATGTGACTCAATGAATGCAACAATCACATACAAAAACAACAAACATCGTCACAAAGGCATAAGCCCATACCACATTGTACCAATAACAAAGGTACTCAACGTCGCTTCAACACTGGCCATAGGCCTGCAACTTAATCAACACTGGTCATTTCGACCTACAACTTAAACATGTCCATAATTTGGGACAATTCAACTTACTCAGTTGTATGTGCAAGTCAGCGTATTCAACACATTTTCAACAAAATAAATCATTCACAATTATCTACTAATTTATATTAGTTACCCCGCCAATTTTTAATTAATTCCGGACAACTAATTTTACCTCCTATTTCGGCTAAACGGTATTGTTTTCAGCATTATGTCATAATCTGTTATTTATCTAAGTATCCAGTAATTATATGCACTATTATAATCAATTCCTATAGATCAAAATCATCACTGCTATGCTAAGTCAATTTCCTGCTACATAAACCAAGTATATGTTAAACTAGATTGAGTTGTCTACTACCAATTCTCTGTTCTCCTACTAGACTAAGTTTTGATCACATAATCTCTAATTTTGATACTTCTTATTGCTGAGTATTGTTATGGTTCCAATTGATCAAATTCCATAGTTCCATCTGTCATATCTAATCATATACATATTACTAAGTTATTAAGTTTTAACTTGGTCATTAATCTGGGCCAACTATTTCAGAACCTGGTTAATTTGCTAGTTTTCTAATATTGATTACTACTAACTAATTTCATCAATTCATTAACGATCCTGTATAAAAATTATAAGAACATTTACTAAAATACTTAACTTGACTAATTATACTAATTAGGATATAATTCTCTGATTAAACAATAAAATAAAATGTGATTAAAACAATAAAACCAAAAGTGAATAGGGCTACAGTGGGATTGAGGCACCCACCTCCAAGGCATAGGGTGGGAGGTGCCCACCTCCACCCTTATGAGGCCCACGCCTCCAAAACTTCATCTTCCTCATTTAATTCTGCACTCTATTTTTATCTGCCCAATTTCATTCCATCAAATTTTTCTAAAAAACATACATCGATTCATACGATTCAACACCATAATTTTGTAGACAACTCAGCAAGAATTTCAAATAGCAATTCAGAATCAATTCAGCATGATTTTCATGGAACAACCATAATCACCAATTTTCACAACACGGTTTATCAAAATCAAACTCAAGAATTTAACAAAAATCACAATAAGAAATTCATATACCCCAATCCCACGTATCAATTATCATATTCCCGGTTATGCAATTCGAACCCCACCCTTACGTGGAATTAACGGCAGTTCGAATTCGCCGATTAGATCCAAATTTCTGGTTCCAACTTGTGCACTCCTCGTATCCTCTTCTTTCAAACTTTTCATATTTGATTATTCCTCTAGCAATTCTACAACAACAATCCTTGTTCTTGCTTCATTATCCAAAACCCTTATTTCCCTGAGCTGCTATGTGAATGGCCTTAGGTTTTGTTTCTGATACTTTTTTGCATATACCAATTGGTCTAGTAACCTAATATTTCTTTATTCCTAATAATAATAAAATTATCATATTGTCTTATCGGGCCAACTAGTTGCACCACTAATTTGCTACTCTTAACACTCAACAATCCAATCCACTTAATTAAATAAAATAGTCCAATAAATAATATTATTCTTAATATTATTCCTTCGATTAAACCGACTAAATAATTCGACTTTAAACTTAATAGCTTCAATTAACATATCAACTTGACCATCCAACAATATATCAATCCAATTACGCCTCTTAAAATAATGCCGACAAAAATCCAATTTTCGACTAATTCCAATAATTAAATCCTTAAATAATTTAATTAAATAATTAATTAAATTTGGGGCGTTACATTTTCAAATTCAATACATATGTTGTGTACGTTCCATATTTCAAAAACGTGAGCATGAAATGCAAAGAATGCGTGAAATCAGAAAGACAAAAACATGTCATGGATAAGTGGAACAACATCATGTATTCAAGTATAGAAAATGAGTTTCGTGTACATTTCAATAACTTCAAGAGTGTTTGTGGTGATATTCCATCTTTTATTAAGTATGTGAATGAAATATGGTTAACACCATATAAAGAAAGATTTGTTGTTGCATGGACTAATAGAGTTACTCATTTAGGAAGCACAACAACAAATAGGTACTCAGATTTTGATGTTTTAATGTCATTATTATACACATTTATTTTTCTATATTAATTTGAAACATGTTATTTATGGTGGAATCTGCACATTAGAGGCTAAAAAACTTGTTGACAACATCTCGTGGTCATTTATGCCGAATTTGGGATGCTGTGAGCACCATGTTGAAGTTGAAGTTAGGTTTCATCAGAGTGTCCTTTCAAAAAAGTATTGTAAATATTGAGCATCAATATAACACCCTATTATATGCAAAGTTGCACGGTTTTGTCTCAAAACAATGTATACAACTCATTGGAAAGGAACTAGAAAGAGTAAAATTTGTTGGTTTAAGCAAAAAGAGGTGTGTTTGTTTCTTTAGAACAACACATGGGCTACCATTTATGTGTCTATTTGTTGGCTCTCAAGCTTTAGGAGCCCCTATACATTTAGAATAAATTCATGTATTTTGGACAAACTGTACATTTTAGAATATGATGTGAATCTTGAAGAGAGTAAGTGGGATCTAGAAGAAGAGTGTGAAGAATTGAAGAAATATTTCAGTATTTGGATATTGTGGGTCAGAGGGTGTTAAGAATAGTAAAAGAGTGAGGAGAGTGATGTGCATCGTGATCCTAGCCGGTGAAAATATGTTGAGGCTTCGTAGGGGAGTCAGACTACGAAGAGATCGTGTACAAAACCAAGTGGAAGTCAATCATCACCCATCCCAATTACTAGGCAACCTTCTACTAAATCTTCAAAAGATAAGTATTTATCATTGTTTCCTGCTTTCTTGTATCCATACATCAATGACATTATTGATGTTGATAATGGTGGAAACTGTGGTTTTTGTTACATTTCATCTTTGTTAGGATGAGAGAAATATTCATGTTATTTGGTTCAGAAGCAATTAGATACTCAAGTCCATTAACATGCTAACTTGTTTTCCAAGTTGTTCTATGACATTATCTCTGTTGTTAGGAATTCATTACAAGTAGAAAAATTGGGTGTCCGGGATAAGGATAAATGGATGTTGACTTATGATATGGGTTACCTTATTACTTCTAAATACACTCGTATTTGTTTCACTTTCCATGCAACTTAACATAACATTTTTCTCACTTTTCATAGATTCATCCACATACACGAGTCGACATACAATCATTGATGTTAGTTTTATCAACAATAATCATTGGGTTCAGATAAATTTGAAATCTGATTGTCCATTGCCTTCTATCATTGTTCATTGGAAACATAATTGTTCTAATGAAACAAAAGCATGAGAATCAACATATGTCGATCGCTTCAGGCATTGGAAAGATTTGTGTAGGAAGTGATTGTAATTTTTTTCGGTTCAAATATGTATGACAACTATTCTATTTATGTATTTAGTTGATTTACTATATAAATTATTCAAGCAAAAATTAAAAAATAGAAAAACAACTTCCAATACTATAGAAAATTTAAAATTTCTAAATTACTGGAACTTATCTAAAATTTCAAATTTCTAGTGCAAATTTGAAATTTTCGTTAAATTTACCAATTTTTTAAGGGTTAAATAGCTTCAACCCCCCTGCCAAATAGGCGTGTTTTGATTTTGCTCCCCTTAAAAAAAATTGTTGCGCAGACCTTACCAAATAAAGATTCTCACTGTTTACCCCCAGACCACAAAATTGACCTAATACCACCAGTAGTTGTCCTACGTGTCAGTTAGCTTATTAAATAATGGAAAAGCATTTCCACCTGGAAAATAAGGATTTACTTGAAATCCAAATTTTGACCTAACCCCCTAGAAAACACAAAGCAAGCAGACGAAGAAACATGGCAAGGGTGAAGAAAATGAAGAACACGAAGAAGAAGAAGAAGAAGACGACGACGACGCCATCAACCCAGACGGCGGCGATGGCGACTGCTACGACGGCGACGGCGAAGCAGAATAAACACCTCTTTATGTCAATTCTTATGCCTTTTTCCTGTCAAATCTTGTGTCAAAATACCATGTTTGTCATGCACCAACCTTATGCATCGACTCATACATGATTGTATCGATGCATACACTTATCTGAATCCATAAAAACGGTATTTACACAGTATGAGTCGACTCATACGTGTTTTGGGTCGACACACAAGATTTTGTAGGTTCTCTTGAATCAACACATACAACCATGCATCGATACATATGTCTTTTGAATCGATACATGTCATTTTGCATTGACACATAAATACATCAATCACTGGAACTCGTCTACATACTTCTATTTTTGTATTGCTACAAAAGCTCTTGCATCGACTCATAGCCATTCCAAGCATTCTGGAATCATGCTTTATGCTATATGTATCCACACAAACTCATTCAGGTCGATGCATTTGTGTCTTGTATTGACTCATACGATTTATGCATCGACTCATACACATGCTTACTCTCTGGAATCAATGCTTTATGCTATATGTATCAACACAAACTCCCTCAGGTCGATGCATTTCTGTCTTGTATCGACTCATACACATGCTTACTCTCTGGAATTAATGCTTTATGCTATATGTATCGACACAAACTCACTCAGGTCGATGCATTTCTATCTTGTATCGACTCATACGATTTATGTGTCAATGCATAAGTTTATTTTTCAACTATCTTTATTTGTTTCCATATATATAACACAGTTTGGCAGTTTTTAGACAGAGATTGTTAAAAGTGAGCAACATCAAACCTATCTTGAAAAATCATATGGAATGACTTGTAAATAACATATTGTTAATTCTTTCATGACAACTTTTAACAAAATTCATGACAGCTTTTACAACAAAATAACAAATTCCTAATTCTACACTTTTGTTACATAAACTTGTACACCACTGCCAACAAAATCCAACAAAACCATAAAGCCATCTTCATCTGAAAGTTCTTCTTCTGCATAATGGCAATCTTCTTCTTGGTTCTTTCTAGCTTTTTTTCTGTTAATTCCAACCTGACCATTGCCACATCACATTTCTTGCATTCGCCAATATCACTCTTTGTGCATTCATTCATGGCTACAGCAAGCTCATCATCCCATAAAAACAACTCACAACAATTCATACTCTGCAAACAACCAACACATTTAATTCAATGTCAAAAAAAATATATAAATCAATGGCACACATTGGATGAAATTACTTACCCCGACATTACGACACTTCAAGAACTTCCTATTTTTGTTTTGCACCGTATTTGCGACCCACATCTTCATAGGGCGACGACAACCACACTGGGGAACACTTGAAATATCAAAGGAATTGCTGCTTCCATGGCTGTTACTTCGATCCATGAGTCTGATATGACGAGTTAGAAGACGACGAAATGGAAGAAGATAACAATGGTGAAATCCAACCTTTGTGTCTTCTGAAATCCAATTTGGGAACCGCGAGGAAGAAGAAGATGAATATTTTGTGTGGAAAAAAACCCTATCTTTTCCAGGGGACTAAAGCAAAATTTATAAGCTAACTGTAAAATTTATTAGGTCAATTTTGAGGTCAGGGGTAAACAGTGAGAATCTTTATTTGGTAAGGTCTGTCCAACAAATTTTTTTTAAAGGGACAAAATCAAAACATACCTATTTGGAAGGGGGTTGAAGCTATTTAACCTATTTTTTAATTATATTAATTATTATTAATATTTAAAGATGTAGTGTATGTCTAGTTTTAATATAACTTTTAAAACTTAAAAAATTATTTGCATTGTGTAATTTTATTTTCAAATTCTAGAAGCATATTGTAATTTTACTACCGTCCACAATGTTTTAAAATCGGATCGGACCGCCGATCGGATCGGAATCGGTCCGTTCAATAGTTGGATCGAAATGTCGTTGAACCGTAAGAACCGACAAGAACCGGTGAAAACCGGAAAAACCGGCGGTTTTCTAAAACCGGTGGTTCAACTGTATTTTTTAATTTTTTTATTCAAAATTTTAAATTTTTAAAAATATGCAATTTAAATTTTTATTTATTTGGATTATTTTATTAAAATATTATATTTAAATAAAAATAAAATTAATTAATTATATTATTGACAAAGAAAATGTTGTTGATGCGGTTGATTTTGTAGATAATTTTGATATTGAAGAAGGATATCTTAATATTAAAATAATTTTTACTCCTTGAAACTAAATAGTAGATAATAAAATTATTTTGTTATAAATTATTCAATTATACTATGTTGCAATTATACTTTGTAATTTTGTACTATTTTATTATATATGATACTTATATTTAAAATTTAAATTTAAATTATCAAATTGTAAATTTATTTATGATATGATATTTTAAAATATTTAAAATTTAAATTTAAATTTCAAATTGTGAATTTATTTATGAAATGATATTTAAAAAAAAAATTAGTTCTAATTATATTTTGTAGAGATTGAGTCATCTGGTTCGACAAGTTTTATACCTATATCGTTTTGTTATAAAGGCCGGTTTAATCAACTGAGTTATCCGGTTTAATCCGTTTAATCCGGTTTAGTCATCTTTCATATTAATGACAATTGAGTTAAAACCGAAAACTATCTCCTTTTATTTTATTATTATAAATTAATAATAAGAAAACATCTATGATTATTTTATAAATATTTTCAAATAATCATTAATTAGACGTACACCATGCACAGATAAGTTTTATAAAATAAATCATTACAATTTTAATTTAATAATTTAAAAATATTATTACAAATGTTTTATATTGAAAAATTAAATGTGAAGTTGAAATATTATAAAATAAAAATGTAAAATGTGAACTTAAAATAGAAAAACATTACGTGATAAAAATAAAATTTAAAGTTTATATCTCAATTACTTATTAACATATTTGATATCTAATAACAAAGATATAATTTATTTAAAAATTTCTACAAAATGAATTTAAATTAAAAAATATAATGTAAGAATAATAATAAAAACAATGAATATAAATTTTTAAAACACTCTTTTCACAACTCAACTTTTAAATTATATATATATATATATATATATATATATATATATATATATATATATATATATATATATATATATATATATATATATATATATATATATATATATATATATATATATATATATATATAAACAATTTAGTACACACCAATAAAATAAATATAAAAAGAAAATGAAGATAATACACTAATAATATTTTTATTAAAAAATGAATTTTTGTGATTTTTCAAAATATAAAACTACGGAAAAAAAACATAATTAACCATTAGTAAGAAACAACAAAAATTAGAAGTAGAAGAAAATAAACATAAAAATGACACTAATCATAGTTTTATTAAAAAATATATCTTTGTGATTCCTCAAAATATATAGTTACGAATAAACATATTTAACAATTAATAAGAAACAACAAAAAATAGAAATGAAAGAAAAAATAGAAAAATAGAAGAATAAAATAATAAAATATATATATATATATATATATATATATATATATATATATATATATATATATATATATATATATATATATATATATATATATATAATCTTAAAGCCCTCACAAAAAGAGACAAAAGAGACGAAAAAGGGACGCAAACCTCACAAAAATGATGGAGTCAAATCAACCCGTCAAAAGGATGTGAACCTAAATTAAGACAAACTAACTCTATTAGTTATAAAATCTTTCCTTAAACCTAAAAGAAAAGACTAAAAAATGATTTAAGTAGTCAAGTCAATCCTAAACTAGTTAAGTGGTTTGCACAAATGTTATCTTCTTTAAAAAATATGAGTGAAGAATAAATGTTTGTTGCAATAGTAGTTGATGCAAGAATTCTAATTTTTCCTGAACTACCACAGGATAAGGGACATATTAGGAAAAACCTAAACAAAAAATTTAGGATCTGACTCATTCCACAAAATATATTTTTGTGATTTCTCAAAATATATAACTACGGAAAAAAACATAATCACCTATTAATAAAAAACAAAAATATTAGAAGTGGAAGAAAAAAAATAGAAAAATGACATTAATAGTATTGTTGTGATTCTTCAAAATATATAGCTACGAGAAAAACATAATCAAACAATTAGTAAGAAACAACAAAATTAGAAGTGAAAGAAAATAAATAGAAAAATAGAAGAATAAAATGATAAAATAAAAACAAATAAAAATATAATAAATTTCAAAAATAGAAAAACATAATTTTATTTTTTGAGTTAACCCTCATATATTAGGAAAAAACATGGACAAAATAGAAAAAATACTCAATTCTCACAAAAATGATGGAGATATAAACCAACTCCATCAAAAAGATATGAACCAAAAGTACAACAAACTAATTTTACTACTTATAAAATCCTTCCTTAAACTTAAATGAATGGACTTAAAAATGGTTAGAGTAGTCAAGTCTAATTTTAAACTAGTTAAATGGTCCGCACAAGTGTTGTCTTCTCTGAAAATATGAGTGAAGAATAAGTGTGTTGAAATAGTAGGTGATGCAAGCATTCCAATTTCTTCTGAACTGCCAAGGAACAAGGGACTGATTAGCAAAAGCCTGAACAATAAATTTAGAATCTGACTCAATCCACAGACTATTCTAACATTTACTCATTGTTATTTCAATAGCGTATAAGAGCCTAAAATTCTACAATAGAGGAGGAAGGTCAAAAAAACATTAACGACAAATGCTAAAAGAAAAGTCTATCTTAATTTCACATGCATTTTCTTCTTCTTAACATCTTTGTATCTACAAAAATCAAAACAAAAACAAAAACATAATAGATAAAAATAAAATAAAATATGAAAATAAGAAACTTAATTTATGACATGTTAATATTTTCAAAAATATAATATATTATATTTTATACTTTGATTCTTAAACAAATTTTAAAACAATCAAGATAAACACAAAATTATGTAGTTTATAAAAAGAAACTTGCTAATAAAAAAAAGGTTGATGTGAAAAATTGACAAATGAGTTGGGATGAATTGTGTTAGGGAGAGAATTTATACCTTGAAATTTGATCCTAACAAATTTTAAAAAAAATAAAGAGAAACATAATCATCATGTAAATTGTTAGAAAGAAATTTACATAAGAAGAAGAAGTAATATATGTTGTTAGTGAGAGATTTTATACTTTGAAATTTGATCTTGAACAAATCAAGAAAAATCAAGATAGGGATGACAATTAGGCTCATACCTCACAGATATGGACACAAGTAATTATCCATTAAAATAAGTTGGTATGAGTGTGAACACGTGTACTTTACTACCCATCTCACCTTATACTCCATATTTATATAATATCATTTGTATTATTATATAAAAATGTACGTTTATCAATTTTAAAAAAATATATCGTTATTAAACTATTACACATTTTGATAAAAGTGTTTATTTATTTCTTAACTCAACAATAATATTCATAGTCTTTTCTAGTACGGTTAAAAAAAATTTAAATTATATTATATTTTGTACTTAATTGATTGAATTTTACTACAAACGTGAATAAACAAGTACGAATATGGGTATTGACGTATCTATAGGATATACACACAAATATGAATATTTGTACTCACGCGGGTTTGTGCTCAATATAGAAATATTTTTAAACCTCAGCTATGGAGACGGATACTATAATACCATGCTTATTGTCATCCTTAAATCAAAATAAATACTGAGTGATCATATAAATGGTTAGAAAGAGATTTACCTGATAAAATTAAAAAATATTTTTATTAAAAAATATGCTTTTGTGATTCCTCAAAATATATACCTACAAAAAAATTATAATGAATAATTAGTAAGAAACAACAAAATTTAGGAGTGAAATAAAATAGATATAAAAATAGAAAAAATAATAAAAGAAAAACATATTAAAATATAATAAATTAATAAAATTGAAAAATATAATTGAAGGCTATCTTTATTTCACGTGCACTTGCAAAACAAAAGCAAAAGCAAAAATAAAAATAAAAATATATAATAAATAGAAAAATAAAATAAAATATTAAAAGAAGAAACTTCATTTATAACATATTAATATTTGCAAAAAATATAATACATTATATTTTATACTTTGAATTTTGATTCTGGAACAAATTAAAAAATCAAAAGAAACACAATAATTTTGTAAATGGTTAGAAATAAGTTTACCTAATAAGAAAAAATTGATGTTAAAATTGACAAATGAGATGTGTTGTATGTGATATTTATAAGGAATATACGTGATTAATGAGAGATTTTATATCTTAAAATTTGACTTGGAGCAAATTAAGAAAAATCAAGAGAAATATAATGATCATGTAAATGGTTAGAAATAAATTTACCTAATAAAAATTAATATATGTGGTTAGTGAGAGATTTTATACCTTGAAATTTGACTTAGTACAAATTAAGAAAAATCAAGAGAAACACAATGATTATGTAAATTATTAAAAATAAAATTTATCTAATAAGAAGAAGTAATATATGCGGTTAGTGAGAGATATATAATAACCATGTAAATTGTTAGAAAAAATTTATCTATTAAGAAGAAAAGTATGTTAAAAAATGACAAATGAATTGTGATGAGTTGTGTTGTATGTGAATAATATATATGGTTAGTGGGAGGTTTCTTTTAGATGTGTTATGGTTGGTTGTTTTTATTAATTAGTGTGTCTTTGTTTCAAAGTATTAAATTATATTTTTTTTGGAATTATATTTCTTAGATTATTATTGTTAGGAATAATATTCCATGTGTTTGGATAAAAATAATTTCTTTGAGAAAGTTTATAAATTTATATAATTTAAAAATTATAAAAAAATAAAAATAGCAATAAGTTGTAAGTAGAAGTGGAAAGGTAATGGTAGTGAGATTTATTTTCATGAAAATCTTGTATTTTTATCCTTTAACCATGAGAATAAGTATGAGAAATATTATGTGTAAAAAAAATTGGAATAAAATTTATCTGAGAAAAAATTCAAAAAACTTCAAACAGACATATGATTATTGCTTTTCGTGCATAATATTAAAAGGGTCTAATTTTTTTTGGTTACAAGAGGGGCCTAAGCCCCGAAAGAGAAGAAACTAAATCGAAAACAAACGAGAGAATTGCTTCCCAACCAGATCTCTATGAAAGATTGTCCTAGTGAAAGCCGGACAATCATTATACTTAATCAACTTTGGATGTTGATGGATGACACTCTTCGCAAGATTATCCGTACTCATATTAGCTTCCCGAAATATATGCTTGATTGAAATCGATATATCATGCTGGAAAAATTTCCTTATCTTATTCAATAGACTTCGACCTTGAGTAGATGAAATCTTTCTGCTAGTTATGTCATTGATCACTTGTTGTGAGTCGATTTCAATCACAACATTCTTAAAACCCAAAGCTTCCACCATCTTTAATCCTTCAAGGTCTCCCCACAATTCAGCAAGATACACATTACAGATACCGATTCGCATCCAAAAACTACTCAGCCACTCACCCTCACAGACTCTAATAATACCCCCACAACCAGCATTTCCTCTCTTATCCATAGCACCATCAATATTCAACTTCACCCAATCATTTGGTAGAGGGATCCAACCCACCAATATAACAACCATGCTTGGAGTAGTGGGAATAGTCGAGGTTGATTTTGCATTACCATAATCTGAACAGACTTTTTGATAAATGTGATCATACGATCCGATCTATTGAAGTTTTCGTTGTAGATTTCCTTAGTATGCCATATCCAGATGAAGTAACATGTTGTTTCCCAAAAACTATGCCAATTGATGATATCAGAGGCCCCCAAATTTATTTTCATGTTGGTATGGATCCAATCTTCTAAAGAACCTGCATAAAAAGTGCATGTTTGTTAGTTGAAATCACACATCGCCACACCTTCTCCGCACAGGGACAATCCCTAATCACATGTAAAACGTCTTCTTCAACACCGCCACAGGATCTACACATAGCGCTGCCCAAGCCCATTTTAGCTTTCTTTACATTAGTAAGAAGACCATTGTGATGTAACAACCAAATAAAGTATCTGATGCGCTTCATCGCCTCAATTTTCCATATGACATGCCAATCATCCGAAGCTGGCGTAGGGGAGGAGCTAGCAAGAATCTGGTACATATCACTAACAAAGTAAATTCTTCCTTGGTCACCAATACCCATTCTTTCATCAGGTCCCCAACAAAAGATGGTGGTGAAATGCTTTCAACTCTATGAAGCAAGTCTTGAGGCATCCACTGCAGAAGCACATCTCAATCCCAATCTTCAAAAGAAGTGATTAACTGTTTGACTTTAACTGCCTGCAGATGAGGATGGATATCGAGCTGCATATCACAAACCCTAATACTAGGGTCAATCCATGGATCCTCCCATGCGTTAGGGTCTAATTTTAATACCCAAAACAAACACACTCTCAGTGATTAATAGAATTAAGTAATAATAATAATAATAATAATAATAATAATAATAATAATAATGATGATGATGATGATGATAATAATAATGATAATAATAATTACGATGATAATAATAATAATAATAATAATAATGATAATAATAATAATAATGATAATAATAATAACAACAATAATAATAATAATAGAAATAATAAATACATTTGAAAATGATAACTTTTTGTTTATTTATAAGTGAGATTAAAGAAATCTCCAAATATCTTTTAATCATCTGAAATTTCTTTGATTGCTAAGTTTCTACATAAAAAGAGGAGGAGTATGCGACCATTGGAGACTTTTTTCTCTGACAATGGAGAAACAACAGAAAAAATATGAAAGAAAGGAGAATCGAGAAAATTAAAGATGGAAAAGAATAATGAAATGAAAGTATACAAAGATATGGTCACAGGAAAGAATGTGACTCATAAGAATGCTAAGGATTCTACATAAGAATAAATGGTGGATCAAATTCTAGAAGATATTGAAGGAATGATAGTGAAACAAGTAAGATTGGTGGATATGGGTGCCCAAACTTTGTGTTACCTAGAGAGGAAGAAAGAAGAATTCATAAGGCATGGAGGAGAGAAGATATATTTAAACTTTTAGAAAAGAGGATTGGATACAAAGCGTTGGAGACAAAGTTAAGATAATTATGGGTGAGAAAATGAGTTATAAGCATAATAGATCTGAGTAATGATTACTATCTGGTGGCTTTCTTGTATGGATGATAAGAGTGAAGGAAAATTGCAATACAAAACGCATCAGAAATTAAAATTTTCCTTTAGTAATCCTTATGAATGGGCATGGTCAGTGATAAAATCATTTACCTCTTGTGTCGATTTGATTCTTTTGATGTTGTGATCACTAGCGTTGACAAAGAACAACCCCTCTACTCAGACCACACAAATAGATCACTTTCGGTCACAATGCTAGTTGCTTACGAACAAAAGCTTTGAGTGAGAGAGTGAGTGAAAATACGACTAGGGTTTCAATACGACTAGTGAGAGAGTGAGATATTGAACACAAGGCATAGACTGTGTCACCATTGTCTAGTTCAATATTGGGCCCTTAGACATTTATCCTCTTACGAAGGATGGAAACATTCTATCTAGGTCACTCATGTCCCTCAGCGTGCTTTGTGAAGTATCCATCAATTGTCTTTATGGTCATCCAGTTATGAATAATGTTTGATAAGCAATAAGCACATGACTTTACATCTAGGATCCATAGTGGTTTCGGGTTGAAGGGTAGTATACACCACTTATCACTATGAGAATAACTTATGACACTTAACATAACATTCTATGTAGTATTCTTAGAGCGGGTCAATCTAGTATAAATATTACTCCTAATATTTATACATATGTCGAGACTTGATAACTCCTTATCTATGATCCATAAGATGTGCATCAGTCTATCTTCGTAATAATCTCAATGCTTTAATGTTATCCCACTTCACAATAAATCTCGATTACGAATACTTTAAGAATAATGTCCTTAAGTTTAATGGAATCTCATGATTAAGCCACACTTAACATTTCATTAAACAGACTAACTATTATAGGGACTTTATTATTTTGGAAAAACAAACATAACAATGAAATGCATTTATTATTAATAAATAATTCTATACAAGTACCAAAAGCATTGTGTAACATCCCATCTAAATACCCCGAATATATTAATTAAATTAATATCTAAATCATCTTTAATCAGAGTTAACACAGTATAATAAGGGATGCTACAATTAATAATTAAAACAACTTCATTCAAACAGTAATGATTCTCTTTAACTAAGCGTTCTCCAGTGTTACAATCTAATCAGAGCATGACACTGACACACAGACTAAAAGATAAGCTCTAGAGTCATCCTCACCGACTCCTCACCGCTAATTTAATCGAAATGGTAAAGTAAGGGTGAGACTTCTCATAATTAAAGCATATTATAAGTCTTTCAATCAATAATATATCACAAGCATATTATTTCACCCACTTAACATAAATTCAGATTCACACACACAACCATATCCATCATGCTTAATCATAACAATCAACGAAGAGTAACAGGAAGACATCCTAACATGTTACCACTTCATACAAATATAATGCGACTCAATGCATGCGGTACCGACTGTGACCAAGTCACCCAACACCGATCCATCATCAACCGGATATACCATCGATTCGTCCAATAACCACTCGGACACGAATTTAACCACCCATCCTCACTGGTATCGGTTATCGGCAATCCAAGCCAAATTCCGCACAATGGGAATTAACTTCACCAAAACAATGCATATGCACATCAATAGCATGCAACGTTAATCGCCTATGTAATACATCAATTCAACATAACGAAACAACCATCCAACATGATATCTCAAACAATCATGCATACAATCAACATCAGCATAAACATGCAAACCAATCAACATGATATATCAACCCATCATGCATACATCTAACATCAGCGTAAACATGCCAATACATCTATACATTATCGGACATCCATCAACACAGATCTCCGCTACACAGTTAACTATCGTCGGTCAAAAGTCACTTATCTCGAAATTGGCTCATTTTCAAAATAACTTCAAGTTTTGGAAAATATTTTCAGTTCATAAAATAGAGCATTAAATTTAGAAAATAACGTCCAAAACGGCCAAAACGGACTTACGGTTTGAAAGTTATGAATTTTCAAAGTTTGATATTTTTCAAAATTAAAGTTGGAACCGGTTCCTACATATACAGAACCGGTTCCGAAAAGTTCAAAACCTCGTTCTGGAAAATGTATGGAACCGGTTCCGACACATACAGAACCGGTTCCACGTGTTTTCAGATTTTATAAATTTTCAAGGGCAACCGGTTCCTACCCATACAGAACCGGTTCCCACGTGTTAAAATGTCATTTTCGCACTTTTGACATCCTTTCATTTTCAATCAAACCCATTTTACCACACGAACTCCAACATGGAAACACTAAAACACATCATTTTGCATCATCTATCTCATCAAACAACATATTTCCATCATCTATTTTCATCTACTGACACTCTAATCATATTCCATACACATTCTGACTCAATCAGACTCATTCTGACACCATCTGACACTATTAGGTATTCATCCATGGAAACCTAGAATTTCCTAAACATAGATTCCTAACATGCCATGGTCTATAATATTAACATCAAAACCTATAATAAGCAATAACCAGTCGAAATCACCCCTTACCTTGTGGGTTCTTCGATTTCTGACGCTCCTAGGTCTTTTTCCTTCTTTCCTTCTCTTCTCACTTCACGTATCTTGTTTTCTCCAAAATGATTCCTTTTTTCCTCTTTTCTTATTTTAATTCCTTTTAACATAAATTAAATAAATCAATAAATGTGAGTAGAGTCTTTTACTCCTCACACCCCACTTTACTCAACATACATCCAATAAATCCATAATTAATCTCAATAATTCCATATATTAGATGAATTATGTTCTCAATTAATTTAATAATTAAAATCATAATTATTTAATTACCGAATTATTTTCGGGGTGTCACAACTCCCCCCAACTTAAAAGAGTTTTCGTCCTCGAAAACATACCTCAGACGAATAGTTCGGGATAGGAGTCCTTCATCCGACTCTCCAGCTCCCAAGTGACATTTCCATCACCGGTCCTCCCAAGCCACTCTTACCAATGCAATCTCTTTGCCTCAACTGCTTCAACTTCCGATCCTCTATCCTCGCAGGTACCGCTTCCACAGTTAAATTCTCTCGCACTATGTCATCTACCCGAATCTCATGAGACGGATCGAATGTACTTCCTCAATGAGACACATGAAAACATCATGCAGATTCGCAAGTGACGGCGGCAAGGCAATGATATGCAACCTTCCCAACTCTTTTGGTAACGAAAGGACCAATAAAACGTGGAGTCAACTTCCTTGACTTTAAGGCTCGACCAATACCAGTCATCGGAGTAACTCGCATAAACACATGCTCTCCTTCACTGAACTCAAGGTCTTTCCTCCTCTTATCATGGTAACTTTTCTGACGACTCGAGAAGTCCTCATCTTCTGAATCATCTTAATCTTTTCCAAGTTTGTTGAACAATTTCGGTCCAATCACGACTCTCTCCGGTTTCATACCAACACAATGGTGTCCGACACCTCCTACCATACAATGCCTCAAACGGAGCCATACCAATACTCGAGTGAAAGCTATTGTTGTAGGTAAACTCAATCAAATAGCTATCCCAAGCTCCACCCTTCTCTAACACACAAGCTCTCGAAATCTTCCAACGATAATCGTTCTTTCCGTCGACCATCGTCGCGGATGATAAGCGGAACTCAAACGCAACTTGGTACCCAAAGCTTCTTGCAACCCATCCGAACTTAGATGTAAACCTCGGATCTCGATCCGACACAATGCTAGACGGAATACCATACAAACTCACATCTTTTTCGACATACAATTCTGTTAATCTCTCCATCGGATAATCCATTCTTATCGGAATGAAGTGAGCAGATTTTGTCAACCTATCCACAATAACCCAGATAGAATCGCAATTCTTAGCTGTTCTTGGCAAACCAGACACAAAATCCATTGAGATTCCATCCCACTTCCATTCTGGAACAAACAACGGCTCCATCAACCCTGATGGTTTCTGATGTTCGATTTTCGACTTCTGACAAACCAAACAAGCATACACAAACTCCAATTTCCTTTTTCATTCCGGCCACAAAAAACTTCTTCAAATCATGATACATTTTAGTAGCAGGGATGAATACTTAACCCACGATGTCCTTCTTCCAAAATGCTCTTCCTAATCTCGGCAACATCCGGAACACACCCGATCACCAAATTTCATAACACCATTCTCGTCAATTGAACTCGCCTCCTTGACCTTGGTTGATCAATGTCAACTTATCAACTAAACCAACATCGATTGTCCATTTCGATCTCTTCCGAATACCACTAGTCGACTTCAACATACCCAATTTCACACTATCCGGAGTAGTTTCACAAACTAAACTCAAATCTCGGGCCTCAACCAAATCTAACTCACGAACCATCAACATCGACATGTGCAAAGACTTTCTACTCAAAGCATCCGCAACTACGTTTGCTTTACCAGGATGGTAATTCAAACCGAAATCGTAATCCTTTAAGAATTCTAACCATCTTCTCTGCCTCATGTTCAACTCTTTCTGATCAAAGAGATACCTCAGACTCTTATGATCACTGAATACCTCAAACCGAGAACCATATAAATAATGTCTCCACAACTTCAAAACAAACACAACAGCTGCCAACTCTAAATCATGAGTCGGGTAATTCCTTTCATGCACTTTCAACTGTCGCGAAGCATAAGCCACAACCTGCTTATCTTGCATCAACACACCACCTAATCCCATTAATGATGCGTCACAATACACCACAAAAGACTTAGTCGGATCTGGCAAAATCAAGATCGGAGCACTTGTCAACCTCCTCTTCAGCTCTTGAAATCCTTTCTCACATTCAACATCCCAAACAAATATCTGACCCTTCCTGGTCAACTTAGTCAACGGCAACGCCAGTTTGGAAAACCCTTCAATAAACTTCCGGTAGTAACCTGCAAGACCCAGAAAACTACGGATCTCCAAAGCATTCTTTGACGCTTCCCACTGAGACACCGCTTCTACTTTCGTAGGATCCACAGCAATCCCATTCTTGGAAATTACATGACCAAGAAAACTCACCTCCTCTAACCAGAATTCACACTTGGACAACTTCGCATAAAGTTTCTTTTCTTTCAACAATTCCAACACAACTCTGAGATGTTCTGCATGCTCCTCATCGCTTTTCGAATAAATCAGAATATCATCAATGAACACCACTACAAACTTGTCAAGATATGGATGAAATATCCTGTTCATATACTCCATGAAAACACCAGGTGCATTAGTAGCTCCAAACGGCATAACAGAATATTCATAATGTCCATACCTCGTTCTGAATGCAGTGTTCTGAATATCCTCTGACTTCACACGAATCTGATGATATCCAGATCTCAGATCAATCTTACTAAATACACAAGCTCCAACGAGTTGATCCATCAAATCATCAATCCTCGGCAAAGGATACCGATTCTTGATTGTAACTTTATTCAACTGTCGGTAGTCAACACATAACCTCGTTGAACCTTCCTTCTTCTTAACCAATAACACCGGAGCACCCCACGGTGACACACTCGGACGAATAAACTTCTTCTCAAGCAATTCCTCTACGCTTCTTTTCGGCTAATTCAGATGCCGACATGCGATAAGGCGCCATCGACCGGACTAGTTCGGGAATCAAATCTATAGTAAATTCTACCTCTCTCTCGGTGGCGGTTCACTAACGTCTTAAACACCTCGAAATTCATTCACCAGCAATCCATCACTCTTTGCCTTTCCCTTCGCTCAATCGCGAATACAACATAAACACCACAAGACCATCCTTCACCTAGGTTCATCCGCTTAAGCGACATAATCTCATTTTCGATCTTAACCTCTTCGGAAAAATGACCGTCTTCTCAAGCAGTTGATATGAACCTTGTTGAATTCCAACCAGTTCATTCCAAGGATGATATCAAGTTGTTCTAGCGGTAGGCACACTAAATCCATACCGAAACCCTATCAAAATCACAGACAATTCCTACAAACATACGAAGTAGTCACCGAACCCGACGAGTATCAATAACCATACTTCCATCCATATTAGAAATTTCCAAATTCAATCTCTTAGCACAATCTAACGCAATAAAAGAATCGTAGCTCATCAATAATCGCAATCAAAGGTATGCCATTAATAAAACATGTACCTTTAATCAGCCGATCATCTAATTTAGTTTCGATCCGGATAATGCAAACACTTTACCAACTTGCTCTTTCTTGGGTTTTGTGCGAGGCTAGTATGACCCTCTTCACCACAGTTGTAGCAAGTCACCACTTTCACTCTGCAGTCATTGGCCACATGGCCAAACTTTCCACACTTGAAACACTTCTTATCATTGCTCTTGCAGTCCACCATACGATGTCCTGTCTCACCACACTTATAGCACCTAACGGAAGAGCTAGAATCTCCTCCACCAGATTTCTTCCAACCACTGGATCTCTGATTGTTCCTATCATAAGGTTTACCACGATCCATCTGTTGCTTACCTTTCCTGTCAACATACCCTCGAGCATTCGACTTAGTGTTAGCAAGATCCTCCTCTAGAATCCTACTACAATCAACGGATCGGAAAATCTTGGATCGCGATCAATACCGCTTAATCTCGTCACGAAGACCATTTTCAAACTTGATACATTTGGAAAATTCTCCATCCGCATCGTTAGGGTAATGAGCATAATACTTTCTAACTTGGCATACTCAAGTCTTGTTACCGCTGAGCTCCAAACTCAATCTCTTTCTTACCTCGACATCCTCGGAAATACCTCCAAAAGCTCTCCAACACCCAATTCAATGCAACGCCATCTTCTTCTAGTTCACTGTAGCAACCCACCCATCGACTTCCTCACCAACATGTGAGTTCCATATCTCACCTTCCCCTCGCGATCAATCACTCAAGATCCTCTCGATCTCCTTCAACCACTTCGAGCACCTTCGGATCATGCGTGCCTTGAACAATGGAGGATTATTCCTCGAAAATTCCCCAATTGTGCATCGGCCAATCGCGACTCCTGCTGGTTCCCTCCGAGCACTCCACCAACATTCCCAAAGCCTCGAATGGCATCATCATTCCTTCCGTTACCTCTTCCGGCCATTGTTCTGTAACATAACAAAACAATCTACATCAGCACACAAGTATCGACAGTGTCACTTCACACTAGTCGCATACTAAAGGGATAACGACACAGGACAAGACCGACTATGCTCTGATACCACTATTGTAACATCCCATCTAAATACCCCGAATATATTAATTAAATTAATATCTAAATCATCTTTAATCAGAGTTAACACGGTATAATAAGGGATGCTATAATTAATAATTAAAACAACTTCATTCAAACAGTAATGATTCTCTTTAACTAAGCGTTCCCCAGTGTTACAATCTAATCAGAGCATGACACTGACACACGGACTAAAAGATAAGCTCTAGAGTCATCCTCACCGACTCCTCAGCTGCTAATTTAATCTGAAATGGTAAAGTAAGGGTGAGACTTCTCATAATTAAAGCATATTATAAGTCTTTCAATCAATAATATATCACAAGCATATTATTTCACCCACTTAACATAAATTCAGATTCACACACACAACCATATCCATCATGCTTAATCATAACAATCAACGAAGAGTAACACTGGAAGACATCCTAACATGTTACCACTTCATACAAATATAATGCAGACTCAATGCATGCGGTACCGACTCGTGACCAAGTCACCCAACACTGATCCATCATCAACCGGATACAGTACCATCGATTCGTCCCAATAACCACTCGGACACGAATCCAGCCCTAACCACCCATCCTCACTCGGGTATCGGTTATCGGCAATCCAAGCCAAATTTCGCACAATGGGAATTAACTTCACCAAAATAATGCATATGCACACACATCAATAGCATGCAACGTTAATCAGTCTATGTAATACATCAATTCAACATAACTGAAACAACCATCCAACATGATATCTCAAACAATCATGCATACAATCAACATCAGCATAAACATGCAAACCAATCAACATGATATATCAACCCATCATGCATACATCTAACATCAGCGTAAACATGCCAATACATCTATACATTATCAGTACATCCATCAACACAGGATCTCCGCTACACACCGTTAACTATGCGTCAGTCAAAAGTCACTTATCTCAGAAATTGGCTCATTTTCAAAATAACTTCAAGTTTTGGAAAATATTTTCAGTTCATAAAATAGAGCATTAAATTTAGAAAATAACGTCCAAAACGGCTCAAAACGGACTTACGGTTTGAAAGTTATGAATTTTCAAAGTTTGATATTTTCAAAATTAAAGTTGGAACCGGTTCCTACATATACAGAACCGGTTCTGAAAAGTTCAAAACCTCGTTCTGGAAAATGTATGGGAACCGGTTCCGACACATACAGAACCGGTTCCCACGTGTATTTTGATTTTATAAATTTTCAAAGGGCAACCGGTTCCTACCCATACAGAACCGGTTCCCACGTGTTAAAATGTCATTTTCGCACTTTTGAAGATCCTTTCATTTTCAATCAAACCCATTTTACCCACACGAACTCCAACATGGGAAACACTAAAACACATCATTTTGCACCATCTATCTCATCAAACAACATATTTCCATCATCTATTTTCATCTACTGACACTCTAATCATATTCCATACACATTCTGACTCAATCAGACTCATTCTGACACCATCTGACACTATTAGGTATTCATCCATGGAAACCTAGAATTTCCTAAACATAGATTCCTAACATGCCATGGTCTATAATATTAACATCAAAACCTATAATAAGCAATAACCAATAAATCACCCACCTTGTGGGTTCTTCGATTTCTGACGCTCCTAGGTCTTTTTCCTTCTTTCCTTCTCTTCTCACTTCACGTATCTTGTTTTCTCCAAAATGATTCCTTTTTTCCTCTTTTCTTATTTTAATTCCTTTTATTCCTTTTAACATAAATTAAATAAATCAATAAATGTGAGTAGAGTCTTTTACTCCTCACACCCCACTTTACTCAACATACATCCAATAAATCCATAATTAATCTCAATAATTCCATATATTAAATGAATTATGTTCTTAATTAATTTAATAATTAAAATCATAATTATTTAATTACCGAATTATTTTCGGGGTGTCACACATTGGCCTAGGATTTACACCAACAAAGAGAGTAGCAATGGTAGAGGGGCCAAGGTTTATACACGATCATTATCTAACTGTCAAAGATTGGAGCCTGAACTTCCAATCAAAGAGTGATACTATTAAGGAAGTTGTAGCCTGGATCAGAATTGTTGGACTATCAATGGAGTATTATGATGCTAGGATGTTGTACTTTATTGGTAATAGAGTGGAAAAATCATTGAAGGTTGAAAAACACCATTCAACATGAAAACGCTAAATATGCAAGAATGTGTGTTGAAGCTAACCTTGTGAAGCCTTTGTTAGCAATGTTTTCAATCAAAGGGAGAAACTAAAAGATTGAATATGAGGGACTTCACTACTTTATTGTGTGAGGTATGACCCTTATAAGGAAGGATGTTCGATGAATGTTAAAGGAAAGGAAGTGGCGGTGGAACCATGCGAAGGAGTGGGATATGATAATGATCAGTGCTGAAGTACCAAAAATCCAATAATTATGACAACTGGAATGGCCCATGAACAGTGGCTCAGAAGCAAATATGGGGGAAGGAGCTACCAAATAGTTGGAGAAATAGTTTGTCAGCGAGAGTTAATGTTATCCCCACATTTAATGGCTCTTGATTTGCTTCATTACATGAAGAAAATCTCGTCAATAATGGAGTCATTAAGAGTATTAATGGAGTCACTAATGATGATGGTGGTCGTAATAAAAATGAGAGAATTGATGATATGAAGAAGGATTACGTGATTATTGAAAATAATGAACAATATGATGGATTAATCAATAAGGATGGAGAAGATGAAACACTGAAAGAAGGAATAGTTGAATCTTTGAATGGCGTGGGGATTAACAAAAGTATGGAAATAGATAATATGTCGATCCACAGAAACATGAGAGTAAGGAAAGAAATTAATAATGGTTCAAATAAAGGCACTGATGCGGGAAAAAATAAAAAAGAAACGTGGTAATGCTAAAAATAATAAAAATATTACTCTGTCAACATGTGCAACATCCATTTATAAGGGGAAAGGAATTGGTGGTACCGAGAAAGATTTGGAAGTGGGAGTGGTAATTTCCAAAGGAAAGTGGTGGGACATTACCAATTAAAGAATGTCACACGTCAAATGTAAGAACATGAGAGTAGTGCAATAAGTGAAAAACGTGATAAAAGTGGGGATGAAAGAGAAAAGGTAAGGCCTAGGCAACCCCTTATAAAATTGGGGGTAATTTATCTAAGGTAAGGCCTAGGCAACCCCTTATAAAATTGGGGGTAATTTATCTTCAATGACATATAGTAATGGAATTTTACGTATAAAATTAATTTTTAAAATCAAATATTAACCCAAAATATTAAAATATTGGGTCTATGCATTTTTTTCACTTAAAAAATTTAATATCCTCCTTTCAATCCAATGTAAGAATTATTACTCACACATGACATACCAACATCTTACTACTCAAAAATCAAGTTATATATTATTTTCTTGATTTTATTTTGATTCTTTAAGATTTTAGATTAATATTTGATTTTAAAATTTTATTTTAAATGACAAATTTTAATTGATACGCATCATAAAGAGTAAATCACCCCTAAATTTATAGGGGTAGCCATAATATATCATAGAATGGCAAGTCAAAAAATAGTGAAGTGACCAATAACTCAAGACTAACAGATCAAACAACATCAAGCATATAAAACAACCACGCGGGATATGAAGATATTAAAAGGAAGAGAAGAAAGGTAAGAAAGGGTATAAAAACGATATAAAACACACTTATCATAATACACACGATGGAAGAGAAGAAAGGTAAGAAAGGGTATTTTGCAATCAAAGTTGATTTGTCTAAAGCTTATACTCCCCATGTTCCTTTTTAAGTGTCATTTTAGCATAAAGTTCTTCAACCAAGATAGTGGATTGCTAGAATTATTTTTTCTATTACACCCTAATTTATTTTCTCTTTCCTAATAAATTCACTCACAGGCTCTCTCTCTCATTTATTGAGAAAGTAAGGATATAATTAACAAATTATGACATTAAACTATAAAATGACACTTAAATAGAAAAAATATCTTTTAAAACGACACTTAAAAAAGAACGGAGGGAGTAATAAAATGAGCTGGGAATATATTTGGAATATTCTTTGTGAGATTGACATGCTGAATAAGATTGTTAACATTATCATGGATGCAGTCACTAGATTGGAAACAATTGTTAATTGTAATGGGGTTAAAATGAGTACTTTTGTCCCAAAAGAGGAATTCGTCGAGACGAGCCAATTTATTATGTGCATATATAAACTACCCCATTTAATTGAGCATGTAGTTATGGCCAAAAAGTTATGTATTTCTCGAATGGGAAAACAAGGGCCGTTGATTTCTCTAAGATTGTGAATCGTGGATTAAAGTTGAAATTTCTATACATTTCTTGTTTTAAGGAGGCAAGTGAATTGGGAAAACATTTGGGAGTGCCTCTTCGAGGAAGTAAATTGAAAACCATAGATTATCATTATTTGATAGAGCAATTATCCATTAATCTGTAATCTATAAGACAAATTATTTATCCTTTGTTGATCGTGTGACATTGGCTAAGAGTGAGTTACAAGTTATTCCAATTTACCCTATGATGTCTTACATGCTCTCCAAAAAGTGAATTGATAATATTCATAAACTTCGGCAAAATTTTATATGAGGAGATACAAATGACAAAAATAAAATGCATGTAGTTGGATTGGAAACTATAACTAGACCAAACATGAAAGGTGGAATGGGTTTGAAGAAACTAAACGTGATGAATAAAGTTTGTATCTCTAAGTTAAGTTGGAAAATCATTAATAAAATGAGGACTTGTGGTGTATGGTTCTAAGAAGGTATAAGAATGATGATGATCATGAGGATATAAGGTGAAAAGTTTCAAATTTATACATGTTGAAAGAGATCACAAAAGTTATACCTTATGTTAAGAGTGAAGGTGTGTGTAATATTGGTAATGGAAGCACCATAAAATACTGGACCATAAATTGGATGGAAATAGGAAGAAACATATTGAACTGTTAGGCCTGTATCCCAAAGGAGTTGTAGGATGCTAAAAGTTGCGATTTGTCGAATGAGAATGGTGATTAGAGCTAGAAATTAATGCAACTGTGGATGCCCATTAGGATTATCAAAAAATACATGCCAGTTTACCTTTAATAGAATGAAATGATAAAGATGAGTTTGTTGTAGCAACCATAAACAATGGATCCTTGGCAATCAGGAATATATATATATATATATATATATATATATATATATATATCTACATACGAAGAGGATGAGGATATCGATGAAGAGTGGAAGATAGTGTGGAAGCTCCAGGCGCCGAAGAGAGTTAAAAGCCTTATGTGGTTACTTAAGCATGATATTCTATAAACCAATGTAAGCAAGAGTAAGAAAGATTTGGGATCTGATATATGCACAATATCAGTGGCAAGTCGAATGAAACAATCATGCATACGTTCAAGGGTGGAAGCTCATATATATATATATATATATATATATATATATATATATATATATATATATATATATATATATATATATATATATATATATATATATATATATATATATATATATATATATATATAAGGGCTCTACAAAGTTAAAATTAAATGAATGTAATTTCTCTTAAATAAAATGTAGAGTAGAATCAAATTAATTAATTTTCCAAAAATAAAATCAATTAATATATCCATAATTTTAGCAACTAAAGAGTCTAATTTGGACACTAAAATTAAAATAATGATATAAGAAATATGAATCTTTGAAAAGTCATATTTCTAACTCTTTATTAAGACTCAAAAGTCACCCAATGTTACCCTATAGTTTATAAATATGTGTTCTTTCTAATTCTAAAATCTCAATCTAATTATAATCTCTCAATCTCTCTAGAAAAACATAAGTGTCGATCAAACCGTCAATTCAACAAGAAAATTGAAAAACATAAGTGCCTACCGTAAGTGTCAAACAATTAATGAATAAAAAATCATAAGAGATTAAGAGTTGTCAACATAGAGTAGGTGTATTTGCCAACTACCAAACCAAAAAAAATTCTTTTATAATATGCTGATTTTCACTTTTTTCAGGATCAAGTTTAATTTGGTGTTCAAAGACTTTTATAATAAAATGATCAAAATTTTAAGTTGAAGGTTAAACATCAACATCAAGTACTATTGTTTAATCTCTTTGGTTGCTTGAAATGTTGCCTAGAAAACAATTGTATGGTCATCTAAAATGAAAAAAAGAGCATAGAATAATCTTAGGAATGAAAATGAACATATCTCTGTTTTGTTGATGGACAATCAAACGAGTCTATTCTATTGGACATTTATGATCCAAGAACATAGAATAACCTTAGGAATGACTTAAGAGATGAATTACTAAGAAATGGTTCTAAAAGAGATGTGTCAGCTATGAATGGTCTTAAAGATACTTCTGGTATTCATTTCTCATCATCACGTTATATCTGTTATTGTTCTAATGGAGAAGAGCAAGATAGGAATTGGCTATTTATTTGAAAGAATTGATTTTTTTTTTGTTTTGTTTTTGTTGTAAGTTATTTGGTACAAGTTTTAGATTGAACTACTTAGAAAATGAATGTTTAATGATTGGAAACATATTTATGAAAGGCTTAAATAACATGAATCAAACAGCGTAACACATGTCTTTCATGAGTAAATGGATTGACTTACAAATTAGATTTAAGAAAAATATAACAATTGATGAACATCTTCAAGAGCTTATAAGAAATGAAAAAAAGGCATTGGAAGAATGTCTTACTTATGATAGTTTTTGTTACTAGATATCTAGTTGAGCAATATTTAGCATTTCATGGAAAAATGAGAGAATTAATATGTACAACAGTGGAAACTTTCTTTCTCTTGTTTAAATGGTTGCTCAATGAGATCCTGTCATGCAAAAACATTCTGAACGTATTAAGAATAATGAAATTCATTATCATCATCTTAGGAATAAGATTCAAAATGAATTCATTAACATGTTAGGTAATTAAGTCAAAAGTGAAATAGTCAAAAAAATCAAAGAAGCAAAATATTTTTTTGTGATTCTTGATTGTACTCCTGATGTAAGTCATCAAAAACAAATGATTCTCATTTATACATTGTGTGGATGTTTCTACAAGTCCAACAAAAATTAAAGAGTTTTTTGAGGAATTTTTGAAAGTATATGACACAACAGGTAAATGATTGTTTGAGGAATTACAAAATGTATTGGAAATTCTTGGTCTAGATATTAATAATGTGAGAGGACAAAGATATGATAATAGATCAAGCATGAAAGGTAAACATCAAGGTGTACAAAGAAAATTATTAGATTTAAACCCCGGATCATTATATACACCATATGACTGTCATAGCTAGGCATGGCAACGAAATTCGTATCCACGAGTACCCACCCAAACTCGCCTCGAAGTTGACAGGGAAAACCCGCTTTGATTGGGCTTGGGTTCGGATTTGGGTTTTCCCCGATTACAAAATATGGGGATGGGTCGGGTAATGGGTACACTAATACCCACACCGAACCCACCCCGTTTATTTTATGTGTACATTATTATTCAATTTTTACCATTTAAAATATTAAATATGTGGTCAATATTTTGATAATTTGATTTGTATTTATTATTTAAAATATTTGAAATGTATGTATGTAATTTTTTGAGATTATTTTATTTTGTTATTTATAATGTACTTTAATTTTGGAAAAAATAAATATTTTTATTAAAACAAATTGATTTTACTAAATGGATGGTGGCGGGGTGGGGATACCCAGTTCCGTTTGGGACAGTTTTAATTCTTCATCCCCGTTTGGGTTTGGGGCGGGGAACGAAGATTGTTTGGGAATTAGGGTTTGGGTTTGGGGGACGTACAAAACGTCCCCAATCCGCCTCATTGCCACGCCTAGTCACAACCTTAACTTGACACTTTGTGATATTGCAAATTCTCTTATTAAAGCTAAAGATTTTTTAGTGTTACAACGTATTTATACTGTATTTTCTCATTCAAAAAACGTTGGAAAATTCTTAGAGACAATGTGAAAGGTTTAACTTTGAAACCATTGTCACAAACACATAGGGAAAGTCATGTGAATAGTGTATATACAATTAAATCTCAAACTTCAGATGTAGGACAAACACTACTTCAACTAATTGAACAAGATAATGATCCCAAAATTAAGAGTGAAATCAAATCTTTAGCAACTCATGGAATTGGAAACTTTGAATTTTTAGTAACTAAGGTTATTTGGTTTGAATTATTAACTATTGTTAATGAAATTAGAAAAGTTTACAAAAAAAAGACACGCGTATTGATGTTGCTATATAACTAGTAAAAGGTTTGATCATGCATTTGAAAAAATATAGATAATTTGGATTTATAAATGCTAAGGATAGTGTTGAAAAGATTGGGAATGAAATGGAGATTGAATGCATGTTTATTCAAAAACGTCAAATTCGTAGAAAACAACACTATGATGAAAATCCATCTCAACCCTCACAACTAAATCTTGAGTCTGCTGAACGGTCTTTTTGAAACCACTATTTCTTATATATTGTAGATCAAACAATTGGCTCAGTTGATAGAAGATTTGAGAAGTATAGCACATATAAAAATATTTTTGGATTCTTGTTTAGTATTGAAAGACTTAGATAATTATTTAATAGGGACTTGAAAGCATGTTGCAAACATCTTGAAACTTGTTTAAAACATGACGATTCTCTTGATCTTCATGGTGAAATTTTGTTTGAAGAATTGAAAGTTATTAGATAAGTTTTAACAGTTGAATCAAAATCAAGCTATATGATATTGAGTTCTTTAAAGTCTTTTAAATGTTTTCCTAATGCATGCATAACTTATAGAATAACATTAACTATTCTTATCAGTGTTGCATTTTCTGAAAGAAGTTTTTCAAAATTAAAATTATTAAAACCTTATTTGAGATATACTATGTCTCAAGATAGGTTAAATAATCTTGTGTTGATTTCAATTGAAAATAATTTTTTGAAAAACCTTGATTATGAACGAATTATTAATGATTTTGCAACAAAAAATGCTAAAGGGTGATATTTAAATAATTTTAAAGGTTTGGTCAATTTTTTTATAAGAAAAAAGACCAGATCAAGAAGAAGAAGAAAAATAAGAAAAAGAAGAAGAATAAGAAGAATAAGCCTCTTTATAGTGGTTTATGTTTTGATGTAGTATAAACACTAATTTAAAGATCCATACTTGTATTCTTTTTGCACAATATCAAATGAAAATGTGTTTTTATCCAATTATTTCTTTTATCTTTATGTATTTATCGTTAATAAAATTATAGGGGCACTACTCTTTTGATTCACCAAGGCACCCAAATTCAAAAGTCCGACCCTATATGCGTTGTGTGACTGTGATGGTGCTAGGAAAGTGTGGAAAGTTAGTTCCTTCTTGGCACAAGAGTCAATTTTTCAAATAGGATGTGAGGTATTGGTTTACTAGCAATATAATGGTTTAGAGTTGGAACAATAATTGGGCTATAGGCTGTCATTCTTTGGACATGGAAAACTCGAGAAGAACATGAAAATGGTTACACGAGGCCTTACAGTTCAGAAATTTGGATTCAACAAAGAAACAAAGAGTATGTATAAGTGAAGGTTGTGATGAATGATTTTCAAGATAGAATCAGAACGATGAGAATGATTTTGTGGATTCCTCCTGAAATGAACATGGTTAAGTTAAATATATATGGAGCTTGTGAAAATAGAAATGTGGCGGAGGTGGATGAGTGATTAGGGATAGTAGTGGAAACTAGATTCATAGTTTCTTAAAAGCTTTAGGTTGCTACAATGTGCTGATGACAAATCTTTAAGGTGTTTTAGAAGGACTGATGCTTACAATTGGTTTAGGCTTAGGCGAAGATTAATATAGATGCGAAGGAAGTTCTTCATGCTATCGAGAAAGGTCATTCTAAAAACGAAGAGAATAAAGCGATAATTAAAATAATACATAATTTAATTAGACTACATGATATAGTATGGTTTGAACATACATATCGAGAATCAAATAAATATGCAGATGTTTTAATTAGTTTTGAGTACGTTCTAGATTTGGAATTGATAGTCTTCAACTCGATTTTTAAATTTTATTAAGCAGACGGTGTAACCACAACTAAAATAATTTTTGTTTAATTTTCTTTTCCTTTTGTCTTACCTCCCTTGTGCAAAAAAACAAAAACTCCAAATTTTCTTCTTATTAGAACCCACCACATATTGTACGTATTATATTGTGCTTTAGGTTAATTTATATTTTTGAGAATAGAAATAAAAGTATACTAGACAAAAGAAAAATGTATATAAGTCCAATATACTATTAGCAAACACATGTTTGATTGAGTCAATTTAATAACAAATTTTCGATTGAGTCAACTAAGCATAAGGATATGGAAAGCATGTTTGAATGAATTTTACATTTTCATCCTCTCATTGTAAATACTTTATTTAAGTTGTGCACATATTTTAATAAAATGATTATTGCATTGATTTTAATATTAAAATGAGTTTTATTTATAGAAATAATTTTATTAATTACAATGAATAAAAATGTAAATAAGCAAGTACTATTATATTATATTTTATTAAAGTATCTAACAATTACTTTTAAAAAATAAATACAGAAAATGAGATATTTATTATTTTAAGTTTGCATTATTAAAGACGTAATGCCAAGCTTTCTTTTTCTTTTTTTCGTTTTTTAGTGAACTTTGAAAAAAAAGAAGTTAAATAAGTAGTTTTCAGATTATGTTTAGTAGTACTAGGAAGAAGAAAGCAATAAATAGATAGATAGTGCAGAAAATAAAGCAACCAATCACGTCACATCAGCAACTACCACTAGCATGCATGGCACGTTCACCTATGGCCATAACTAAAATTTTCATGTGGATTATTTCATGTACTTTATTTTTAAGAATTCTTTTTCTTCATTTGATAGCAATGAAAATAATCAAGATAATAAATACTCATGACAGATTCTAGAAAGAAGTAAATTGTGAATTATATATTTTAATATCCCTTTAAAATAAGTTTGATGTAAGCGTTGTTATCTTTATTTTTTAGGTTTTATAGGTTCTTATTTTCTAATTTTTACTAATAATCAATCATACTATTTTTTATTTAATATCTATGTTCTACAATTATTTTTTTCTCACAGTACTATAAATTTTTGAATATGTAAATATATCTGATTCATATTATTTTGTTTTAAATTCAATGAAGTTTGTTCATATAAAATTGACTCTATAATATATTATAATATTTTTAGATATATGCATCTTAAAATATTTTAATTGGTTATTTATAGAGCTCATATTTTAGAAAATAAAGTTAAATATTTTATATATTATATTGGTCGTTTTCAATAAAATTAAATTTTATAAATATTAAAATCAAAATATAACTAAACATAAAAGGCTGTGTCAGTTTATCAGTGCTGAAGATATGGCATTTGTTAGATATGATTGTTGAGACATTACAATAGTAAAGAAAGAAGATGGAGCACCTTATAATACACTGAGAAGATAAAATGAAAAGTATTATTGTCCATGTTATAAAGGATTGTCCAATGACTATGTTGGTTTGGACATGCATGCATGGATAATACACATAATACAACCTTTTTTCAAATCCAATGCATGAGTATTACTGGTAGAATTTTAGATAGAAGTCATGATTGGAATAAAAATAATGAAATGTATATAGTATTAAATAGTGAGATAGTTGTGATGTTAAATGAATGAGTTCAAGAGTTATGTGGTGTGGGCTGTTGTAATATATAACAACCGTGCGTAAATGGGGAAATAGTCTTACGGGTAGGAATATGGAGATTTAAATATATATAAATAGAAGAACTCACTTAGCTATCACTTTAAGGTTTTAGGTGGGCAAATAGTGTGTTTCTCACAACTTTATATCAATACTTCTATTATTAACTACCTCTAACATAGTATCCAGAGCCTAGTTCGAGAAAGAGACCGACTTAGTATCGACCGTTGCAAAATATCAACAATAATAAAAGTTAGGTTAGTTCGAAAAAGAAATCGGCTTAATATCAACCGTTGCAAGACGTCAATTTTAAAGAATTTCACCGGAACAAATGTGGATCCTCTAACTTTCATTTTTTGTTCTAACTTTCTCTTTATTTTCTCTTAATTTACTTTTTCTTACATCATTTTTCTTTACTGCTATCTCTTTTATTTCATTTACATTTTGTTTAAAACTATTTTAATTTTTTCTCTTAAAAGATAGAGAATCCTTATCTTTATTATATAGTCTCCTTATTCAAACATAGAGGCATTAAAATAATTTTTGAAATTAAGGCAAACATTTTGAGTAGATTATAATTGACACTAATTTAAAAGTGTTACAGAAAAACATCTCGTGATGAATACCTAAAAGTAAATTATAAAATAGAGTTTTTAAACACATTCTAAAAGTTAGTCCTGATCATCCATAACAAAATAATTAGATGTTACATTTAACTACATTTTAACATTAATAAATTATAATTTTTTTGCGATAATTCATCTGACATGATTTCGATTAGAAAGTATTATATTAAAGTCAGAGTTGTCTTAAATTTTTTGAAAATCTTATGTAAGTTTTTTAAGATTTAACTATAAAAAACATAAATTGAAGTCTTATTTTACAACACTTTAAGCATGACAAATATGAATTTTGAACGTTATGATCTTGATATTTTAGAGGTACAAGATAAATAATAAAAATAAATTTTTAATAAAAAATACAATTTTAAAAAAATATCTATATTTAAATTAAAATAATTGTAAGATCTTAAAAATGTTCTGATAGTTCAAAAATCTAATAATTTAAATTATATAAGCTTAATTATAATAATTTAATTAAAAATAATACTAATATTATTTAAAATATATATTACTATAAAATAACACAAAACAATAGATCTTTCTATATAAATAATAATAAAGGTAAATACATAATAGTGTGTTATATTTTAGTAAGAAAACAATTTAAGTATAATTTTTTAGGTGTGGTTCATACTTGTTTCTAATAAAAATATGATAAGTGTAGAATTTTTTCTTACACATATGCAATTTTCTTCTACACATACAATTTCTTTTAATTTTATTTTAAAAAAAATATTTAAATATATTTAATATATTTTTATTGAAGAAAAATATGAACCACGTCTATAAAATTGTATCTAAATTTTATCCTAAAAGCAATACTTTTTTAATAGATAAAATATATTGATGGAGTATAATGGGATAGTCAACCCTTACAAGAGAGCTTAAAAAATAAATATTTATTTGTAAAATATCAATATTATCTAAAATCTCTTGTTCATATATATATATATATATATATATATATATATATATATATATATATATATATATATATATATATATATATATATATATATATATATATATATATATATATATATATATATATATATATACCAATTTATAATAAAATTTTTTATAGTCCAAGCTTAAAAAATTTTAAAGTCCTAATTTTTAGAGATTTTTAACTGCAGGTTTAATTGTCTTGATTTAGAATCGGTTTTATATGCGATAATCCATCTTATATGTTTTTAAAGGTTGTTTTTAAATCCTCCAGTTATATTGAGAGAGGATGAGGAGGGGAAAGGATTTATGGTTTTCAAAATTCCTAAAAAGTTGCATTACTTATGTGACCGTATAGCATGAAACAATGGGTTGAAAAAGGTCCCATTGAATATTGGTGATAGAGTTGTGATGCATGCCATGAAATGAACAAGAGCATGTAGTACATGCAATTAATATAGTTGGAGCAACAAGTCAATGTATGTCACATTAAAACTAAATTTTTTGTCCATGCATAAAAATCCAATTTGATTTCATCAAAGTTAAACTTGAACGAAACATATACTTAATTATTTGTTTATTATGATGGAGCTAAAAAAAATCTTATAACTATAATCTTGTAGTTTTTTTTTTTTTTTTTAAATTCAACCTTAATTTATTGAAAAACAAAAATGTTCCATATATTTTTTTGTAAAACCAAAAAAATAAAAATACTCTCCTATATGTACACTGTATAGATTCAATGTACATTTGTACTCTCAAAAAAATTCATTAAAAGAAGAGGGGCATTAACGTCAATACAAATATCATTGAAAGGTAAAAAGAAGTAACATCAGCTTCACTCAGCTGACTATCCAATCCCATGCAGCCAGCCAACGACCAGCCGTGGTGAAAGAAAACCGAACCCTCCACCACGCGCCATCTACAACGCGTGTCTCACACTCTCCCTATTACGCTATAGTAATAATAAAACTATAACCCTTTTCTCTTTCTCTATCGAAATCACAACAACAACAACAACATAAACTAACAACAACCACCGAATTTGTGTTGTCTTGTGTTGTGTTGTGTTGTTTCAGATTCCAAATCTTAAAACCCTTGATTCCTTCCTCATTCTCCTTTAGGTAAATCTTCTATTTTTTTTTTCTTATACTCTTTTTATTTTGTTTTTTATTTATTTTATTTTTAATTATGGTTTTTCTTCACAGATTCATGTTTCGCTTTGTGATTTTTTATTGATTTGTTATAAGTGTTTTTATTGATTTGTTAATTGTCATTATTTGTATAGTTTCTTGTTTATTTTTTGATTTTTTTTTAATTAAATTGAAATTAATTTATATGTTTTGATTTTTGACCTACTCTTGTTAATACGTGCAATGCTTATTGAAACAGTGGTTAGATAGATCGTTAGGTGTGATCTTTTCAGTTTCGAATTCATGTCTCTAAATTGTGGTTTTGTTGTTATATTCATCTGTTTTGGATAGTATTTATGAAAATAATCATGATGTTTTTAGGTTTGTTTTATTTTTTTTATGATTGTCATTAGGATTGGTGTGTAAAGTGTTCAAAATGACATAGAACATGTAAGTGACGGTGTGGTGTCATGTCTGGTGTCTTTGTCTGTGTCCATTGTCTGACATGACGCCAAGCATGTCAGTGATGAGGTCGTGTCTGGTGTATGTGTTTGTGCTTACAAACCGTGGTTGATCCATGCCGTGATTGACTTTGAAGGAAAAACAGAACTGAACAGTTCAAGATTGTTTTATAAGTATTTGAAGTGTTTGATAATAGATTCTAGTTGTTGATGTTGTTTGAAAATTAGAATTTGTACACTAAGCTAGCTAGTCGTTATGTTGCACTTTTGGTTGATGCTGTTTTTTTCCGACTTTCTTTAGTGTGATGCTGTACTTTAGACTTCATCTGAGAATTGATTGGCGTGATGATGGTTCATGCATAACGGTAACATACTCTTTTATTTTTTATTGTGTTTTGTTCATTTGTTTCATGCTAATCTACTTTAAAACATGGATATGATTTAAAATGCCGACCGAAAGTGGACTTTGGAGAAGATACTTAACATGTAATGTGTCTGCAGATGCTGTTATTTAATGTGTTTTACTCTTTTTAGCTTTCTTCCTTGATAAAAACTAATTTTATGTATAGTTTCAGTTCACTGAATTGTTATATCATTATTTCATTTTACAGCCTATTGGTATCTTTCCTTTTGATTTACATTTGTTTCCTTTTATCTTTTAGTTGCGCGTTGATTGACATTTGTTTCCTTTTAGCCTCTCACCCTGTGCATGATTTATATTTGTTTCCTTTCTATTATCCCCGAATGTGAAATTTGTTTGGCTCATATTTTGCAACATGTTATAGTTATGAGCTTAAAATGGAATAATATGATGATATGCCTTGTAAGTATATATGATTTGGGGTCAAATATGCTTTTTCGCTATCTTCTTAGAGTTCAAGATCAATGTTGTATCCGAATAAGCATGAAGATTTTGTTGTTACTGAACTGTTTTTTTGTCCCTATTGTCATGTGAAATCGTTTAGCTACTTATATGTTGAACACTCGACCTAGTGGCCGTTTCAGGTGGTCTTTTTATGGAAAGTAACTTTCATCTCTCATTGGTCTTCATACTAAAAAACATACTTTTTTTAATTTTGTTATATGGAAGAGTGAACCTTATGTGGTATAAGATTTATTCAGGAAAATAATAATGATTAATGATGTGATATAAGATTTACTCAAATTTTCAGTAATAAATGGGTTAGATGAGGCTATGAATATTGTCCACAATATGAACATTCATTTATTTTGTTCCTTAATAATTGGCGATATTGATTTTGATCTATCTGTGATGTTCTGTTATTTTTATATGCAATCATGAAATATTAATGTATTAGTTAATGTGTGGTTCTGTTATGCATAGAGTATAATTATGTAGCATATATGACACATAATCTTCCCAAATATGTGTTTCAGAATGAAGACCAATGAGGGATGAAAGTTACTTTCCATAAAAATATATTGAATGCTTAATGTGTATAAAGATTTGCACCGGTTTCAATTGAGATTTGCGTAATAAATTTAAAATCAAGACTTTAACTGTTGCTCTTATCCCTGCATATAGTCTAGTCTATATAAGGGTTATTCCAAACTTTAGCACCTATACATTGGATTCTCGTCCAAGAATCGCGATATCGTTGATTATAGTGATGCGCATGTAGTATCGATTGACTCTGTCAAGATATCTCTTTTATTTTTCTTTTTGTATAGGGAAGACTTGACGCTTACGAGGTATTGATTTTTGCATACTAAACTTTTGTCTTTGTACTCATGTATTTCGTCTTTTAGGGTTTTGAATTATCCGAGAGTGCCCGATGAAGATTCAAAGACTGCAGAACTCTTTCACAAGTTTCTGAAATCCAGTCAAAAAAGAAATTTCTTCGAACCTGCTTCGATAAAGTAAAAAAGAATTTCTTCAAAATACCAGGATGACAGTAAAGAAACAGGACTCGAAAAAAGTTTCTGGCCTCGGCAACCAATCTTCAAGGAAGCTACATCGCAAAGGAGAGAACCCTATTCGATTCGTACCAGCTGCTGACCCTCCTCCTGAAAACGCACATCCAAATTCGTGGATCTGTAAAAACTCCGCTTGCAGGGCAGTTTTATCCAAAGAGGACACATTCTGTAGAAGGTGCTCGTGCTGTATTTGCCATCTTTTCGATGATAACAAAGATCCTAGCCTTTGGTTGGTATGCGGCGAATCTTCTCAAGGGGACTCGTGTGGATTGTCTTGCCATATTGAGTGTGCCCTTCAACATGAAAAAGTCGGAGTTGTTGATCATGGACAACTTATGCAACTTGATGGCGGTTATTGTTGTGCCTCCTGTGGTAAAGTTACCGGGATTCTCGGGTGAGTAATTTTCTTCACATGTCGTGTTATAGATGTTGTATCTATTTTGACCATGGTTATTAGTATCCTACTATCTTACGATACATGCGAGTCTAGTCGTATCTCGATTCGATACAACCCATTTTTCTGCGTTGTTGACAATTTTGGTGATTCATGTTTAATAATGGCAGATGTTGGAAGAAGCAGCTAAACATAGCAAAAGATGCTCGGCGTGTGGACATACTGTGTTACAGGATATATTTGAGCTACCGGCTTCTGAACGGTACTGTGAAATTTAAAGAATTGCATGACATGGTACAAGAGGCAAAGGCTAAACTGGAAAAGGAAGTTGGTCCAGTTAACGGCGTTTCTTCCAAGATGGCACGAGGCATTGTCAGCAGACTCCCTATTGCCAGTGACGTGCAGAAACTTTGTTCTCTTGCTATCGAGAAAGCTAATAACTGGTTGGCAACTGATGACAATCCCGAATCCAAAGGTTTGAACTGTTTCTCTCCTGATATATGTCCTTTGTCCTAAATAATAAGCCCTCTTTTCGAAAAAAATTGTCCTTAAATATCAGAGCTCTATTTCAATTGCTAACACATGAAATTCTTTGGTGGTATTTTAATATGATGAGTTCGTTTGATTCGCAGAGGGATCGCTTCCTTCTGCATGTAAGTTTGTGTTTGAAGAGACAACAGCTTCCTCAGTCAAGATCATTTTACTTGAAATGTCGAATGTAACTTCCGAAGACATTAAGGGGTTCAAGCTCTGGTATTACAAGAGTAGGGTGGAATCACACACACAAGAGCCTGTTTGTGTGTTTCCAAAAGCTCAGAGGAGGATTTTGATATCCAACCTCCAGCCTTGCACAGAATATACTTTTCGGATTGTATCTTATACAGATATCGGTGACCTTGGTCATTCGGAGGCCAAGTGTTTCACCAAAAGTGTTGAGATATTGGAAAAGATTCCTTCTTCATCAATTGACATGAATACTAAAAAGGAGAATACTCAATCTGAAGGAGGCATTGAATTGGGATCCAAAATAGAGCCTGATTCTACGATGGCCGACTCTGGATTCAAGGTTCGAGACCTTGGAAAGATTTTGCACCTTGCATGGGCTCAAGAACAAGGTTGCATTGAGGGGTTTTGTCGTTCGGATACAAAAAACTGCTGTGGCCAAAATGAAACGGTCAAGCCTAGCAACCCGGTAGAGCAGTTACCGCCACCTTTGGTTTCTCGAGACCTTGATCTCAATGTTAGCTCTGTGCCTGACTTAAACGAAGAACTCACTCCTCCTTTCGAATCTTCTCGTGATGAGGACAATGGTTGCACTTTGCAGCAGGCTGTTGAGGCAGACGATGATGCTGCTTCTCACGATTTAGAGAAAAACCTAGCAAGACCACATGGTAGTGGTGGTTCTGAAACATGGAACCATAAACCAGTCGGAGAAGTTCCGGCCGTTGACTCGCGCATAGTCTTAGAAGCAAGTAGGAAAAGGGTAGCAAGCACAACTGAAGAAACACATGACTGTGACAGCACCTTAATAAACAGTTCTCCTTTACATGTACCCGATGGTTCATTCTCCTTAGACGAGAATTTCGAGTACTGTGTTAAAGTAATTCGTTGGCTCGAATGTCAGGGTCACATCAAGCAAGAGTTTAGGCTGAAATTGCTTACGTGGTTTAGTTTGAGGTCGACAGATCAAGAACGTAGGGTGGTAAATACTTTCATTCAGACACTGATCGATGATCCGAGTAGTTTGGCAGGTCAACTAGTTGACTCATTTTCTGACATTATATCCAACAAGAGGCCCAGAAATGGATTCAGTAATAAGGTTGTTTCGTTAAATTAAGAAGGGTGCACGTGGAATCTTGTTACACAAGTTTCTATTTGATTCGAGATTATTACTACTACTACTACCATTTTGATTGTTTTTGCCTTTCATTGTACAGGCATTTTTTATTACTCATTGTGATTCATTATTATTAGGACAAGTTATTTGCCCTGCTAAAATTGGATTTGCATTGATTGGTATGGCAGCAGAGAGACACTGAATCATTTTTCCTTTGAAGGGAGAGGATCTTTGGACTTGAAGTATCAGGATGTAGAAGGCATTTTTCTATTTATCAAATTATTGCAATTTATTTTTTCAATCATGATATTTAATCATGGTGGATATTGAATATTTAGTGTTGAACTTTATTGTTTACTTTCATTTGACAAGCAACATTATAGTATTGCTTTTTGTATTAGTCATGTCATGTCATTCTCTTTGTTATCTTGTTTTGTCACTCACTTCACTGCCGATATGAGAGAATCCAAATCTCTATTTTGGATGATCAATATTGAAGTATGAAGGAAGCTTGATGAGCAAGTTACTCTAATGGTTGAAAGGTTTTATTATGTTGATAGTGATTCATCTATTTATTTTATGTATGGAGATGGATATAGAAGAAATAAAATTCAATTATGTGAAACTTTAACATGAGATGGTTGCCTAACTAGTCATCCACATATTTTAGTAAAATGTGGTTTTAGTATATTGAAAGTTCTAATTACAGTGATGAAATAAACTTTCTTTTAGATAGAGAGAGAGAGAAAAACTTAATAGGTCTTGCTTAATAGGTATTACATCCTAATAATACATATTATTTATACTATTTACAATGGTTTAATTATTTAACACCTATCATTTCATTTTTTATCCTCCACATTATCTTCTCTTACTTCAACCTAATAATTCAACACTCATTCCTTTTTTATTCACTACAATGGTTTTTGTATAATAAAATTCAACACCCTACTCCGCCACTATTCACAACACACTAAAAACCTAAATAATTACAACAACCAATAAAATTTTGTAAAGTATTGTAGTGGTCTCCATTCTCTCTCATTCAACATGTTGAATCTTTTCAACACCAATTAATCCACATCGTTTTTAACACTCCATTATAAATATTTAACTATTGAATAATTTATTCATCATTCCGGTGTACCTCTCTATTAAATTGATGAATATTAATCGTTTCAAGTTTGCAAATAAATTAATTGAATGATGTTATGAGGGAAATTAGACCAATCTACTATCCCACCTTTTTTTTATAATGAAATTTCAATAAATCTCAATGTGTTTTGTCAGATCATGCTCAATAGGATAATGTGCAACATTGATGATTAATTTGTTATTGCTAAAACAATTTCATAGATCATTCACATTGTATATACAAATCTTATAGCATTTGTTTCATCCACAATATTTTACAAATTCTCTGTGCCATAACTCTAAATTTTGATTCATCGCTTGATTGGACAATTACTCTTTATTTACTTCTCAAAACAACTAAATTTCCTCAGAAGAAAGTACAATAATATACGGTGGATTTTCTATTATACACTAAACCTGCATAATAATATCAATGTAAGTTTTCATGGTTAGATTTCTATCTCTTTTAAACAAGAGCCCTCTTCTTGAAGTGACTTTGAATTATTGGAGAACATGTTCTACAATTTCCACATATTTTCTCTAATAGATAAAAATGCCTTGATTTGAGTACCCTATCTCAACTCCTAGAAAATACTTAAATTGTTCAAAGTCTTTCATCTCAAATTCAAATTCAGCAGATAACTTTTGTTGAGTAGTTGTCTTTCAATTAAATTATCACATGTAACAATAATATCATCAACATAAACAAAAAGTACAATTAATTTATCTCCTTGTGAATGTTTAAAGAATAAAGCTTGATTTCATTGACTTTGCTTGTATCCTAATTTCATCGTGAACTTTGTGAATCTTCTCACAAAATCAACAACTGCAATAAATCTCTGATACTATGGAGATATATATATATATATATATATATATATATATATATATATATATATATATATATATATATATATATATATATATATATATATATATATATATATATATATATATATATATATATATATATATATATATATATATATATTATCCCTTATCAAAGTAAGATGTAAGTCATCTAGGTTAATATCATAAGTATCACAAATTTGAGAATCATCAATAGAAGAACCTTTTTCAGTACTTACTTCCAGTTTAGATGATTGAATTTGTTTTCTTGAGCATACCATGTTATATTCTTCTCCTTTTTTTTGGAAATCAAAAGGTTTAAGGGAGTTGGGTTCCAAGAGTTCACCAGGGTTAAGGCCGACCTCAAGACTTAAAGAGAGCTTACATAAGTACTTACAAATTATCACTACAGATGTCCCCACATTACTAATGGAAGTTAAATCCATGATCTATTGGTGTATGAGCCAACCCCTTACCAACCGAGTAAACCTTCCTTGACACATGCTTACTTCTTATCTGATACACCCGAATAAGTGTTAAAGCATTTATTCCTTCAAAATATAAGACATTGTAGGATCAAGAATTATTATAGACTCTGGTTAAGGATCAAATATTAGAGGACTAAGAATAATTATTGTAATGATATATCTATTTCTCATATAGTAATATATGGGCCTAGCAAAACCTAACTTATAAACAAGAGTGTCGTCAATAACTTGAAGAATAATCCATCAGAAGTGGGTGGGCTTTTCTCGTCTTTATACAATGCCAAAATAGCCCTCCATAATGAAACGAATACAAGGTTTCTAACTTCAAGGTCAACATGATCCCTGTGACACCCCAAATAATTCAACTATTAAATAATTAGAAATTTAATTATTAATTTAATTAAAGGTTTAATTATTAGTAGTTTTGGATTTATGGATTTAATTAATTAAATAATAGATGGGAGTGTTGGGGGTGTGAAGTGGAATTGGGAGGTGTGTAGAGTAAAAGGCTTTAATTAGTCTAATTTATTTATTTATATTGTTTGGAAAATAAAAAAAGGAATAAATAAAGGAAAGTGAGAAGAGGAATTAGGATTTCATTCTACGTACTTTAGAGAAGAGAAGAGAAAGAGGAGAAAAAGCCAATCGTCAAAGTTTGAAGATTCATCGCGAGGTAAGGGGTGATTTGATCAGATTATTATGCCTTATATGTTTTGATGATCAATAGAATGAATTGATCCATTAGGAATATCGAATTAGGAATTTTAGGTTGTGCCCTAACGTTATGATCCGACGTAAATATTCAATTGGGAATGATAATAATGATTAATTGCGTAGGATGATTGTAGGATAATTGGAAGGTATAGTTCTGATGTTAATTAGGTGTGAAAATACATAAGAATTATTGTTTCTGTTGTGCCATGGCTGTTGGTGATGAGTGAATCAATGGGAATTGCAAACAGTGAGGACAAAACTGATTTTTAGTGAAAAAAATGCAGTATGGATCGACACATACTGTTATGTATCGATACATGTAGCAAAACGTTTGAAAACCAGAAGCTGGAACAAGGCTTGTATCGACAAAAAACCATTTGTATCGATCCATAGGGCAATTTTGGAAGCTTTGCATCGACACAAAGATGCTATGTATCGACACAAGGGAGTCTTGTATCGACACAAGATGGTTATAGATCGACTCATACTGAAGAAACTTTTAAAAATGGAAAAATTATGTACGTATGAGTCGACACATACGCATTTTGGGTCGACAAAAGCCATGTATGAGTCGACACATGGAGTTTAGGATCGACTCATACTGTTTGAAAACAGAACATAACTTTCTGAAAACAGTTTCGGTCATATCTTTGCGACCGTAACTCCGATTTAAGCATAGTTGGTATCGTTGGAAAGCTTAGAACGAGTACTATCTATTAAAAACAATTTCAAAACCAGTAATTGAGATCTTGAAGGATTTTTATGGCTTCCGTAGGAAGAATCCGTTGTAATTCGTGATTGTGTCATTAACTTTGTGCATACTGACTGGGAGTTAATTCTATGTGTTGTAATTAACGTTATAAATTCATGATTATGCTGTTATCATGTGTTGTTGATGGTGTTGATTATGTATGGAATATTGTGGTGTTCATATTCCGTTTATTGAATGTGGCATGCTTTTGGATGTGCATGCATATGCATTCTGGTGGAGTTAATTCCCATTATGTGGAATTTGACTCGTATTGCCAATAATCGTACCCGGGTGATTGTGGGTGGTGAGGCTGGATTCGTGTCCGGGTGATTGTGGACGAATCGATGTTGGTGACTTGGTCACATTTTGGTACCACATGCGTTTGAGTCTGCATTGCATATGTAATTATAACATGTTAGGATGTTTTTCAGTGTTGTAATTCAATTGATTGTTATTATGTGCATATTGATCTATGTGATATGCATTAGTGAACGGGAATCTGAATATACTAATGAGGGTGGAATAATGAATTGATTATTTTATTGTTTTAAAGAAACATATAATGCATTTTAATTTTTGATGAAATCTCACCCTTACTTTAATGATTTCAGATTAAAGTGATTAGTTGCTCAGGAATTTGGTGAGGATGGTTTACAGAGCTATGCTATTTACATCGTCCGCGTGTCAGTGTCATGCTCTGGTAGTTGTAACACTGGGGAATGATCGTTTTGGAATTTTAAGGATTTGAAATTGTTTCTTTTGAGTTTATGCTTGGAATAATTATGATTGAGTTATTCCGGATTCTATGTTCTTTCCGCTGTGTAAAAGATAATCATTGGTTTGAATTATATTTAATAAGTTCTTCAGTAAATGCACGACTACTAGTTTGTTATTTGGTTATTTGGAATTTTTGAATTGTGACGCCCTTTCGTTATGTTAGAACTCTAATTAAATATAAAATTCGTGGGGAAATTAGAAGGGGTGTTACAATAGTGGTATCAGAGCATTGTCGGTCGTGTCTGAGTGTCGTTATCCCTTTTGTATGCGACTAGTGCAAGGTAACACTATCGATACTTGTGCTCTAATGAGATTGTTTTGTAATGTTACAAAACAATGGCCGGAAGAGGTAACGGAAGAGACGATGCTACTATCGTTGAAGCTTTGGGAATGCTAGCTGGAGTGCTTGGAAGGAATCAGCTTGGAGCTGGTATTGGTGCTGATAGACAACTGGGGAATTTTCAGAGGAACAATCCTCCATTGTTCAAAGGCACTCATGATCCCGAAGGTGCTCAGAGATGGTTGAAGGAGATCGAGAGGATCTTTAGAGTAATTGACTGTGCGGAAGAGTTGAAGGTGAGGTATGGTACTCACATGCTGGTAGAGGAAGCTGATGACTGATGGGTTGCTACCAGGACTGAAATGGAACAAGATGGTGTTGCACTGAATTGGGCTGTGTTTAGGAGAGCTTTTCTGAGGAGATACTTTCCTGAAGATATTCGGGGCAAGAAGGAGATTGAGTTTCTGGAGCTCAAGCAGGGCAATAAGACTTTGAGTGAGTATGCTTCGAAATTTACCGAGTTGGCGAAGTACTATGCTCATTATAACGACGATGTAGATGGAGAATTTTCCAAATGTATCAAGTTTGAGAACGGTCTTCGTGATGAGATCAAGCAAGGTATCAGGTATCAGCGTATCCGGAGGTTTGCTGATTTGGTAGACTGTAGTAGGATTCTAGAAGAGGATCTTGCTAGTACTCAGACAAATGCTTGAGGGTATGTGGATCGTAAAGGGAAGCAACAGATGGATCGTGGGAAACCTTATGATAAGAATAATCAGAGATCCGGTGGATGGAAGAAGCCTAGCGGGGGAGATTCTGGTTCTTCCATTAAGTGCTACAAGTGTGGTGAGACAGGACATCGTATGATAGACTGCAACAGTAATGATAGGAAGTGTTTCAAGTGTGGAAAACTCGGGCATGTGGCCAATGATTGCAGAGTGAGAGTGGTGACTTGTTACAACTGTGGCGAAGAAGGTCATACTCATCCATAGTGTACTAAGCCAAAGAAAGAACAAGCTGGTGGTAAACTGTTCGCATTGTCTGGATCAGAGACTAAGCCAGATGATTGGTTGATTAAAGGTACATGTTTTATTAATGGCATAACTTTAATTGTGATTATCGATACTGGAGCGATACATTCTTTTATTGCTTTGGATTATGCTAAAAGATTGAACTTGGATATTTCTAATATGGATGGAAGTATGGTTATTGACACTCCTGCGTCGGGTTCAGTGACTACTTCATTTGTTTGTAGGAATTGTCCTATTGTAATTTTTGGTAGAGGTTTCGATATGGATTTAGTGTGCCTACCGTTAGAACAACTTGATATCATCCTTGGAATAAACTGGTTGGAATTCAACCAGGTTCATATCAACTGTTTTGCGAAGACGGTTATTTTTCCTAAAGAAGCTAGAGTTGAAGATGTGACTATGTCAGTTAAGCAGATGAATTCAGCTGTTAAGGAAGGTGCTGTGGTGTTTATGTTGTATTCTTCGACGGAGGGGAAAGGAAAAGCTAAGAGTGATGAATTACAGATAGTGAATGAATTCCCAGAAGTGTTTCCGGAAGATGTTAGTGAATTGCCACCTGAGAGGGAAGTGAAATTTACTATAGATTTGATTCCTGGAACTAGTTCGGTGTCGATGGCGCCTTATCGCATGTCGGCATCTAAACTATCTGAGTTGAAGAAGCAGTTAGAAGAATTGCTTGAGAAGAAGTTTATTCGGCCTAGTGTTTCTCCGCGGGGTGCTCCTGTGTTGTTGGTTAAGGAGAAGGAGGGTTCAATGAGACTGTGTGTTAATTACAGGTAGTTGTACAAAGTTACAATCAAGAATCGATATCCATTTCCGAGGATTGACGATTTGATGGATTAGTTAGTTGGAGCTTGTGTATTCAGCAAGATTGATTTGAGATCTAGATATCATCAAATTCGTGTGAAGACAGAAGATATTCAGAAAACAACATTTAGAACGAGGTATGGACATTATGAGTATTCTGTTATGCCGTTTGGAGTTACTAATGCACCTGGTGTCATGGAGTATATGAACAAAATATTTCATCTGTATCTTGATAAATTCGTGGTAGTATTTATTGATGACATTCTGATCTATTTGAAGAATGATGAAGAGCATGCAAAACATCTTAGAGTTGTGTTGGAACTGTTGAAAGAGAAGAAGTTGTATGCGAAGTTGTCTAAGTGTGAATTCTGGCTAAGTGAAGTAAGATTTCTTGGTCATGTGATTTCCAAGAATGCATTGTTATTGATCCTACGAAGGTAGAAGCGGTATCTCAGTGGGAAGCGCCGAAGAATGCTTCTGAAATCCATAGTTTTCTTGGTCTTGCAGGTTACTACAGAAAGTTCATTGAAGGATTTTCGAAGTTAGCTTTGCCGTTGACTAAGTTGACAAGAAAGGGTTAAGTGTTTCTTTGGAATTCTGAATGTGAGAAAGGATTCCAAGAGTTGAAGAAGAGGTTGACTAGTGCTCCGATTCTGATTTTGCCGAATCCGACAGAATCTTTTGTTGTGTACTGTGATGCGTCCTTAATGGGATTAGGTGGTGTTTTGATGCAAGATAAGCAGGTAGTGGCTTATGCTTCAAGACAATTGAAAGTTCATGAAAGGAATTATCCGACTCATGATTTAAAGCTGGCGGCTGTGGTATTTGTGTTGAAATTGTGGAGGCATTATTTGTATGGTTCTCGATTCGAGGTATTCAACGATCATAAGAGTTTGATATCTTTTCGATCAGAAAGAACTAAACATGAGGCAGAGAAGATGGTTAGAATTTCCGAAGGATTATGATTTTGGTTTGAATTACCATCCTGGTAAGGCAAACGTTGTTGCAGATGCATTGAGCAGGAAGTCCTTGCATATGTCTATGTTGATGGTTCGTGAATTGGATTTAGTTGAGAAATTCAGAGATTTGAGTTTGGTATGTGAGACTAATTCTGATAGTGTTAAAACTCCTAGCAGGGTCAATACCAGTTCCAGTGATTGGAATAGTATCCAAATGAACCAAAAACACAACAAAGCTAATAGGCAAAGGTGCAAAAATAGGAACGTGAGAGTCTCTGGCACTAAGTTTGGCATCAGTGGCAACTCAGAAGTGAAGCCATGGAACAGCCGTAGCAGTGGGAGATTCGGAATCAAGCTGTGGCAGAAGTGTCAAATAATAGTTGCTGTTGTTGTAGTTGCTTCTGGTACCAAACGGTTAGGAATGTGACTGGAAACGCTGAAGTTGGTGCGAAATAGGAAAGTGGCGACTGGAAATACAAAACAGTCAGAGGGAGTATGGCAGGGTGATGTTGGTTGAGTGAAGACGATGAAGAGGAATTGGTGAGATGGTGTCTGAAGATGAAGAGGATGAGTTATGGTTTGGAGGTTTGGAAGGGTGAAGATGAACGAAGGGGGTGACGGAACGAAGGCGGTTTCACGGTGAGTGAGAGATGAAGTTTGGGTGGAGGAGGTTATATGGTTGATGAGAGGAAGGGACAGAATGAGTTGTGAGAGAGACAAAGGGAGTCTGCTATAAGGGTGAGATTTTTGGTTGATGAAGAGAGGACGTGAAGGTGGCTATGAATGGCGTGTGGCTTATGAATAGAGGAAACAGAAGGAGGCTGCTGGAAGTGTGTGATGCGGCAGAAATGGATGAAGGTGTTGGTGGATTGAGGATTGAATGAAGGTTCGGGGTGCAAAGAAGATGAAGAGGAGATTCGTTAGATCTACATCCGCCTCCTCTATTTACGATTTTTGTTCCCCCCTCCCTTTTTTTAGACATAAGTAACAATAATATAAAGTAAGAAAATTAGGGTTTTCATTATTTTTATAAATGCCAAAAATGCCCCTAATGATAAAATGGTTTATAAAGTCCAATAGAGCTAAAATTAACCTATCCGAAAATGTTTTTGTTTTGATTTTTGGAGATAAAAATTGAATACCTAAAATTATAAAAAAATGATATAAATTCGAACATTAAATTATTCGAAAAAATAAAATGAGTACATTAAAATAAACTACGGATCTCAAAGATTAAAGAAAATTATTAAAATGTATAAAATCGAAATAAAATGATAATAAAGAATACTCGGCTTTAAAACACTTACGATTAAAAACAAGACTCAAAAATGTAACGAAAAATTAGAGAGAGCACATTTTCATGATCTACGCGACACGTAGACTCATTAAGCAGTGAGTTAAAGGTGAAAACTTGAAATATTTTCCCGCTAATTTTTTGTACAGTGTCAAATCGCTTTAACAATCTGTTTACAAAACCAAAAGTTCAATATTATCGACATAAAAACAACTCAACATGATGAAAGAATCAAGTAAGGAGATAAAAATGCATGAAGTGAAACATCAGGTATTTTACAACTACAAAATGATGCAAATGTCAATTTAAATTGTCTTTTGGTCAACTTAAATACGACTAATGATGCGGATGCGATGAATGAATGATTGTTCAATGTCAATGACCTAATAGGAGCATATGCAGATGAATATTATGCCTAAGTCGAATAACTTGAAGTTAGGAGGGCAAATTTTGGGGTGTGACACATTTTATTTACTCTGATTGTGCAATAATTATGTGGGGAATTAGAAGGGGTGTCACAAATGGCAGCTTTCTCTTCCTCTCTCCTATGTTGAGCCAGCATCAGCTCCATCATTTGATCCATCTTTTCCTTCATGGAGTCCATCTCTCCTCTCATAGCATCCTGATACGCTTCGTATTGTTCCATAGCTTTTCGAACGTTGGCTCTTATCGCGTGGGAATGCAGTGAATTCACCTTGAATCTGTGCGAGACGAAATGAAATGAGCCCGATGTTTTTGTTTTTGTAAAAAAAAAAGCATGTTTATGTATGGTTAATGCAAAAATGCTTATGATTAGTTCCCATTTTCAAGGATTCCAATTAGACTCGCTCGCTTTCAAGCAATCAACACAACAAATGGATAATCAGCTTCTTCATTCCAGACATTTATAGTTGAATACATGCATTGTTTTTGTAAAGCGAAAGATATAAATAGGAAGACTCGCAGGTCTGCTTTCGTTGAAATGACATAATATGAAGCTGGTACAGAGATAAAAATCAAAACTACTTTCCTCTACGAGGTCTGCGGTCTTCAAACTCCTTCTTGAAATGCTCCACTATATCCTTGCAGAGGAAGAGGAAATACTCTACAGCTGGAGGCACACGGTCTTATTCCAAGTCTTAAATAGCTGATTGGAGCGTCCAAGGGACTCCTACCAACAACTGTTTGCAAAACCCTACGAGCCCTGAGTACTTGTCATATAGCATTTTATTATGCTCCTCTAAAGTGAAAATAATTTCACCTCGTTCTTTCCACAGTCCATTCTGATACTGAGTTTCATCAAGTTACTCTTTGCACTTGACCTCTAAATCTCCATATGCTACCTCCCATTGGCTTATTTTCTCTTTTGCGATGGTCAAATCTTGGATTTTTTGAGCAAGCTCTTTAGGGTCAACATAGCACGCCCTACGAGCTTCTTCTTTAAGGTGAGTCTCGTTCTCTAGCTTGGATTTAACACTTCTCAATGCAGCTTGCAATTCTCGGACTTGAGTCGTAAGAGTTACCCTCAAGTCAGATTTTTCCTCAATAGCACGCTTCTTGTCTACATATGCTTCACCCCTCTACTGTTCAGCTTTGGCCAGCTTCTGGTGGAATTCACTTAATTCAAAATTGGCCGCATTCAAATTATCCTTCACACGAAATTTTGCTTTTCTTTCTTTTTCAACTTGCTCTTGACTTTTTAAGAGCTCAGCATCTCTTTCTTTGAGGCTTTGCCTCAAATCATCTCTTTCACGGGCAAAACGAGCAAGGGCTTCCTATTGTCGTTCTTCCTTAACCTTCATCTCTGAAATGGTGGCCTTGAGTTTGTTGAATTCCTCGATAGGAACACGAGTGAGTTCAGGTTCTGGCACGTCAAAAGGAATGTCCACAGTAAATGGCAACTTTACTTCTACTACCCTTCTAAGTATCCATGGTCCATAAGGTTCGTTGTCGACACTTTCTCTTTTTCTTAGCTCTTTACCCTTTCGATGGATTTGGGTCCACGCTTTCTGAATATGTTTCAACAAACCAGGGTTTTCCTTCCCAAAGTCTAGTAAGATGAGCTCTTTCAAAAATTCTTATTTTGGCGCAGTTTCCATAGGACAACCAAGTTGCTTGAGAACCAACCTAGGATAATAATTGATACAACCTTAAGATCTGATTAACGGAATATTGGGGAAAGCTCCACAATGAGTAATGACCTCCCATGTGTACCAACTTGGCAAATACCAGAAAACACCACTAGCAGTGAGAGAAGCCAACTTCTGAGACCAAATCATATTTTCTAAGATTTTAACCCAAGGCCCTCGTTGAGGAATATGGGACTTCAACCATAAGTAGAGTAAAACGGAGCAACACATTACAACCCCCCTCTTTTTCTCATATCGGGTGTGAATGTTGATGAGCATATCTGTGAGCAAAGCAGGCACAATGTTGTCTGAAAGGAATACACTAATGGTAGGATAACTTATATAATCATCATCATTGCTAGGAAACAAAACCACCCTAAATATTATTAAGGCTAAAACAGCGTTGAATGACATCCAATCTTCTTCAAATACCGCCAACTCTTCAGCTCTTTTTTCCAAGAATCTCCTCTAAATTCCTTTTTCCGCTAACTTCTGTCCCACTTCTCTGACAGGGGGATGTAGGGAAGCAACTACGTCAATTGCATCCAACTTTTCCCCTAACTTTGTAAAAGGAACACCATCTTTCAAAGGCCAATTCAACAACCTTTCAAACTCTTCAATCGTTGGGACCAACTGAAAAATCTTGGAACGTGAAGCACCGTAGAGGAGCATCAAAAAACTTTGTTAGAGCTTTCAAGGCATCATGATCAACTATAATATCCAATAGTTCCAAAATCCACCCATATCTGGCGTGAAAATTGTTCAACCGAGCGTGCTTCACTTTCCCCTTAAGCTTCAACAGAGTCCGAGTGTCGGGAATCTTAAACTTGAGATGAGGGTTGTTCTTTTTGATGGAATCCATGTGTGATTTGATTACTTGTACGACCGAGTCTTTTTAAAGATCCCTGAAAATGAAAACAATATGCTAAGAATAAATGATTGATGAAAAATGTAATGCAAGAGTTTAAAGATAGGACAGTGTAACAATATATCTCATGATAGGTCACAGGATGTCAGACATGGTTTCGACGTCTATCCAACAATTCCCCATACAGGATGGTTCTAATGTTTTTCTTGCTAAATGTTTCTCGGGGTCTCAGATCCCCTTTTAAAAATATTATCATCACGCAACCACGTGTTGATAGTATTTCCAAAAGTATACTCAAAGAAACGACTTCTTAAAGGGATACTCAAAAACGTTCGAGCGGTCGGTCTCGGTTTAGATATCCTAAAATACTTAGAGTTATAGGCCTTTTGTCCATAAATTGTCGTCCCGCGCTAGCATGCGGTGCAACAACTTCCTTAAAAATAACAACTCTAAGTTGGGTCTTCACGTCGATCCAAAATATACGGATGTCTAGTGGACCTAGGCTACGCAACCACTCTAACTTAATATTTCCTAGAAGCCTGGGTATTGGGCTTATCTATGAATCAAAACCAACAACTCCCCAAAACAAATATATATCAACAAGATAGCATATAAATCGTAAAGAAATAATAGGAAATGAACAATAAATAACCATCAAGAAGAAAGCAATAAACAAACATACAAACATGCGAAGAACTAAACTAGGGTAGACTCTCTAAACTGTCCCTAGTGAAGTTGCCAGCTATGATAACTGTTTTTCTGAAATCTATTTTTTAAAACAATGAAGTCGCCATCTAATTTCATTTGTTCATAAAGAACGGGAAAATATAGATAAAACCCACGAAGTCGGATAAGGTGGTATACGAGACCAAAAGAATGGATTTGGGAGTCGGTTATGCAAGGGGAAGGTATTAGCACCCTCACATCCATCGTACTTGATGGGAACCGTTTAGTTCGTGAGTGTTTATTGCAATTTTTTAGAGGAACAAGAAAGGGTTTGTTTATTATTATTTTGAGTTTGTCGCGGTTTCGAAACCTCGTGCCTACGTATTCCCTCGTGCAATAGGAAAGTCAAAACTCCATAGTTCTTCTCGAAAATATTTAAGTTGGTTGTGTTTATTTTAGAAGAAAAGTTTTTTGATGATCGCATATGAGCGAAAAAAGAGATTTTAGTGAATTGAGTTGATTTTAAGTGGGTGAAAAGTATCGAACAATAGAACTAGCGTCCTACGATTCAAATACTAGAAACCAGAGGAGCTCAATGCTCAACGAGTCGTCTATCGTCCCAAAAAGTTTTCTTATATAAAAAAATGAAGTGAAACAAAGTTCACAATATTAAGAGCCTTTAAAAAATTGGTCTAGCGTCCAATAATTTAAAGACTCTGAGTTCATTTGGCACAAGTTTTTAAACAATTGGCCTTCCGACCAACGATTTAAAACTCGGAGTTTATTGTAAAATGTTTTTTTTTGAAAAGTCACTCGACGTTGGATCGAGGTTTGTAAATTTATATTATGAAAGTGTTTTAGATGTTTGGTATATGAGGAATTGAATCGGGTTATGATTAATCAAGTATATGAACTTAATTAATCTTGTGAGGATAGGTGCTTCTACCCCCAACTTTGAGACCCTTGTGCATGGATGATTGGTATGTGGGCCAAATCATTCGGGTTATGGCTAATCAAAGCAAACTAGGGCTTTGATTGACCTCGTGAGAATTGTCATGCCCATTCCCAACTATGAGACCCTTATGGCACATGAGCCAAGTTGAAAGAAATGGAATTGTTACGTAAAGTGTGTGAAGTATAAAATTGTGAATAAAACATACAAGCATATGAGATATAAACAAAAATTAAATCACACAATACAAGTCCAAAATCTTAAATAATTACTAGATTAGTGTAATACGGTGAACTGACTTTGTAGGATTTTTGTATCCAAATGTGCGGATAGCAAGAGTCGCCACCGACTTTTATTTTTATCCAATTAAGGGAAGGTAAAAGTAACAGAAAAAGACCTTCGTTAGATTCTGAGTTTGGGAGAATGGTTATGAAAAGGGAAGGTATTAGCACCCCTTTCCATCCGCAGTTTATTCTACGGGCTCTTAGTTGCTCTTTGATAACTTTTTTTTAAAAATTGCTTTCTGTGTGTTTGACAAAAATGTTTTGAAAGGGCATTTCGCTTTGACTTTGTAATGACTCATGTAGGAGTGTATACAAAGTGTTCGGAAATGTTTTTGTTTTGAAAAGAGAATTTGAACTTTGAAAAAGTGTGTAGTGTGAAAAGCATTTGATAGAGCAAGCAACTAAGAGACTTATTTACCCACTCAGAATTGGTCGTTTTGTTGTACTTCTACATTCCTTTAGAATAGCGCTAGCCATACCATTAGTTAGTAGGTAGCTCCATTCGTTGGATGTAAACGGGACATTCGAAGGGACATCGGATGGTCATAGAAGGCAACTTGTAGGAAGTATCCTAGCACATTCGAAGGGACTATCATCATTTTTCGTAGGCGACAATCGAGGGTCAAGATCATGTGTTCGTAGGCGACATCGTGGGTCTATGATCTTTGTATCGAAGGGACTATGATGATTTGTTTGGAAGGCGACGGTGCTAGAATACCTCTACGTTCGAGGGACATGACCATTTTGAATCGAAAGGCATCGAGAGAGAATTACCCTAAGGGGTGCGTGTGTGAAAGAAGTGTGTCAAATTCAGATATTTTATCTTGAATATTAGTGGGCTATGTTCAATTTTAGTCTTGCCATACACGCCTAATTACTAGCAATTGGTAAGGGTGCGGAAAGTAAAATGCGGAATGTAAAGGTGCGGAAAATAAACCTACGCTATTACATGGCTTTGGGGCAGATACATAATTTAACTTGCGGAAAATAAAACCCTAAATTAAACTATTACATCCCATGAACAGTTACATTATTGGAAAATAAAATGATAAAAGAAAAACGTCCGAATCGGAGCAACCTGTGAAAGAATAAGAAAATCGGGAAATATGATGAAATTGAAGTAAGATGAAATGTTAGAAAAAAATGCAATTTTTAATATGAGAAAATTAATATACGCTGGAGATAAGATAAATAAGTTAAAATAATTTTTTGGGATTTTTTTAGAAAAGGTTTAATAATTAAAATGCAATTTATAATGATTTAAATGCAAAAATATGAATAAAAATAAATACGCATGCAAAATTATATTTTTTAATTTATTAAATTAAATAAAGGTTTTTATGAAAATAATGTAAAAAGAAAAAATGTTTTTGGTAATTTTTTAATGCAGAAATAAAATATAGAAAAGAAATTAAAATGAATGGAAAATATTAAAAATAAGAAAATATGGAAAAGTTAGAAAATATGCAGTTTTGTAAAAAAGAAACTCAAACCGGTGCTGGCAGGGATCGAACCCATGACCCTGAGGAGAATCTTCACAAGAGCCAAACCTTAACCACTAGGACAAGTGGCTCTTTGTGTCTTGAAAGTGAAAAACAATGGCATATAAGTGATGACGCGTCCTGGAAATATTCAAAACACAGTCAGCTCGTATGTGGACCCCAGGTAATTCAAATGAACGAATCAGAACGCTGGATCGCGCCACGCATGCTCCTCGCCGGTCTTCGCCTGAGTCAGCGCCGGAGCTAGGGCTCCGGTCATCTTCTCCGGGAAGCTCGATTTGCTAACCTGCAAAATACGTAAATTCGAGAGTTGGGATTAAGGCTACCCCCCCTAAATCGGGGTCTGCGAACCCGATGGTGGTCTCAGTTTCTCCTAAAAGTTCCTCTAAATGCCAGTTCGAAGCTCAACAGTTCTGAAACCCTAAACATGGTATCATGAGTTTTGGACGTCCAACTTTGCTAGCGATTGCCCAGATCGTGTATATGGGATCTCATGAACACAAAAAAGGCGTTAGAATCAATTGAAATAAGCAGAACAATCAAATGCAAAAATCAAGAAATATTGAATATGTATGTATGCACAGGGCTCGATTCAGCTTGCTTTAACCCATGGCAAGAGTGTTTACTTACTCAAACTTACCTCCTGAAGACAATGGAGTGGTTTTTGAGGGCTGAAAACGGCTGGAGTTTGAAATTCGATTTTTCACAATTCTTGAAAAATTTTGCAAGAGTTTGGGTGGTTTTTAGGGTTAGGGTTTCGTCTGGTTTGCTGGCTGTGATGCTTGGTATTTATAGAGAGGATTGGAAGGGAAAAAAGGAATGGAAAAGATTTGATTTGGAGCATTCAATATTTTTCAAATAAAAATCAAATTTTGAAAGAAATTTGATTTTCTCCTTCAATGCATGATCAAGCACGAATTTGGCAAGTATCTTGGGCTTTCTTGGACATTAAGGAACATATAAAATCAGCCCTTCTTAGAAAAAATATGATTTTCATATTTTATATAATTTAATTTTGAATTAAATGTTCTAAAATTCAAAATAAAATCAATAAAATAGAAAATTGCCATGGTCAAGCATTTATGGGTCAAAAATATTGTCATGAACAAGTTTGGATCAAAAGATTATAGGCCCATTTGGAAAATTTTGCAATTTGACCAATATGTCCTTTTGTGCAATTGTCCAAAATTGCCCAACTTCTGAATAGGGTATCTTGCTCAATTTTCCACATTTTTGAGTGTTCTTGGACTTTTTGGAAAGCTCTAAGAGTCCTCTAACCAATGTCTTTGGTCTCATCTCAATTGGAGTTACCATGCTCAAAATATCTTCAAAACAAAAAGTTGACTTTTTGTTGACTTTGAAAAGGACCTGTAATGTTTTGATCCATACCTTCCAAATAAAGCATTTTTTGAACATTCTTGTGAGACATGAAGTTGTAGAGAATTGAATTTCATTCAAAATGAGAGGTGGTGGAAAAATTTCTGATAAAGTATGAAGAAGTTATGTTCAGTCAAAGTTTAGTTGACTTTTCACTAAAAACCCCTAATTTGGAAAGTTTGACTTTTGAGCAAATCTTGAGTTTTCTTGATGAATCATGATCAACCCTTGATCAAATGATGAATGTGACTTCAAAATGAGGATGTTGACCAAAAATCATGAAGTTTGACTGTATGTTGACCATAGTTGACTTTTTGTCCAATACAACTGATTTTCAACCATCTGAGGAAAGTTGACCTGTGAGGCTTGAATCTTGTCATGGAGATTCTTTGAAGCATATGAGGAGGCATGATGATCATTGGAGGTGTTGAGAACCCATCTTGATCTGAGAATTGCCAAACCCTAGTTTGGGTTGATTGTCTAGGAGAGGGTTTATCTGATCAACCCTTGAGGAATCCTTGAGCATGGATATATGGAATGTCTTGAGAAGTAAGAGGGCAAATTTTGGGGTACGACAGCTAGTTTGAGAACGTATGTACTAGTATATCTTCCAGTAACGACCTGGGCTTCACCGACTTTGATCTCCCGCCAGAGGGTAGGAACCATAACATGGAGTTACACATATCTATGGAGTGCAAGGGAACTACTTTGTCTTGAGTTTTGGTGGATACTAGTTTGTCCTTGATTGTGATTCTGAAAACAGCATTGATGAAAATTGATTGTTCTTGACTTGAGCTGCGTCTCAGTAATCTAGTGATGAAGGCTTTCGATGGGTCAAGACGTTCAGTCTTCGGAGAGATGGATCTTCCTATTAAGATTGGTCCCTAGCTATTTACTACTACTTTCTATGTCATGGACATTCAAATTGCTTATTGTTGCCTTCCACTCTCCACTAGAAGCTCAAGTACCCTGTCAATGGGAAGACCATCACGGTTTATGCTGAAGAAGAGTACGTTGTGAGTCACCTCACTTTGTTCAGATATGTTGAAGTTGATGGCGAAGTCCATGAGACCCCTTTCCAGGGTTTTGAAACTGTTCATATGCTCAAAACTCCTCAGCAGGAGGAGAAGAAAAAAGACAAACCTAACTCCTCTATGGCCTCCCTGAAAGATGCAAGGGCTGTAGTCGAAGTCGGATGCCCTGAAGGCTGGGGGAGTGTGGTAGAGGTGACGCCAAAGTTCAACAAGTTCGGGTTGGGTTTCGACCCCATGTTGCATCGTCAGATCCTTAAAGCGCCTAATCTGGCTACTCCCATTAAATTCTCAAACGCTGGTGTCAGTCTTGGATAAGTGAATATTGTTGATGATTATGACATTGAATGCGACATTGACAAGTAGATTCTCCCAAGAATCCCGGGTGTTGAATTAAATAATTGGAATTCTGAAGACTGTGTCCCAGTCACAATAGTCAAAGAGTAATTTTCTGTTGTTTTTTTTTTATCATGCAATAATTCCTGTGCTTTGCCCAAGGCACAGTGAATCATATGAAGGGCCACCTTTGTTTTCTCATGCAAGTTTTTATCATTAAATAAAGAAAGTCCTTTGTATTCAAATATTTTGTTCCCTCTCTTTCTATTTTACATCACAATTTTAAAACGCAAAATGACAGTGCTTTATTTTTCTTTTATCATCCAAAAATCTAAAATAAACATAAAATCAATCATGCAGATATAATCCCACTATTCTAATGGATCCCTTTGATAAAGACTCTGTTATCACTTCTTATGATTCTGATAATCCGATCAACTAAGCCGAAGAAGAAGGTGAGGAACATTGTGAACTCCCTGAGTAGTTAGCAAGATTGTTGAAACAAGAAGAGAGGGTTATCCAACCGCATCAGGAAGAAATTGAAAAGGTAAATCTGGGCACCGATGATGCGGTCAGAGAGGTCAAGATATGGGCTTCTCTAGAAGACAGTGTGAAGCGAAGACTGATTGATTTTCTCAAAGAGTATTCAGATATATTTTCCTGGTCTTAATTAGACATGCCCGAGTTGGACACCGATATTGTTGTGCACAAACTGCCATTGAAAGAAGTCTGTCCTCCCGTTAAGCAGAAGCTTCGAAGAACTCATCCTAAGATGTCTAAGAAGATCAAGGTTGAAGTTTAGAAACAGATCGACATGGGATTCTTGAATGTGATATCTTATCCCCAGTGGATTGCCAATATCGTGCCAGTGCCCAAGAAGGATGGGAAAGTTAGAATGTGCATGGATTATCGAGATTTGAACAGGGCGAGTCCGAAGGATGATTTTCCACTTCCTCACATTGACGTGTTGGTGGAAAATATAACTTATGCCAAGGTGTTCTCGTTCATGGATGGTTTCTCGAGATATAATCAGATTAAGATGGAGCCATAGGACATGGCCAAAACAAATTTTATTACCCCGTGAGGGACATTCTGTTATAGAGTGATGCGTTTCGGATTGAAGAATACCGGGACAACATATCAACGAGCAATGGTGACTCTGTTCCACGACATCATTCATAAGGATATTGAAGTGTATATCGATGACATGATTGCAAAATCTCAAGATGAGGAAGAGCACCTGGTGCATTTACAAAAGTTGTTTGACAGGTTGCAGAAATTCTGTCCGAGGCTAAATACTAACAAGTGTACTTTCGGGGTTCGATCTGGAAAATTGTAAGGCTTTTTTGTAAGAGAAAGAGGCATTGAGGTTGATCCTGCTAAAGTAAAAGTAATACAAGAAATGCATGATCTAAGAACAGAAAAAGAGGTCTGTGGCTTTCTGGGGAGGTTGAACTACATCTCTAGATTTATCTCTCATATGACTGCCATATGTGAACCAATATTCAAATTGTTGAGAAATATGAAGTGGTCAGGTGTAATGACGATTGTCAAGTCACATTCGATAAAATAAAGGAGTATTTGCAGGAACCTCCGATTCACATGCCTCTCGTTGAGGGTAGGTTGTTGATTATGTACTTGAAGGCTCAATGGGGTGCGTGTTGGGAAAACATGACGAGTATGGTCAAAAGAGCATACAATATACTACCTTAGCAAAACATTTACCGACTGTGAGATAGACTACTCACTACTCAGAAAAACTTGTTGTGCTTTGGCTTGGGATGCTCGCCAACTAAGGCAATATATGTTGACCCATACTACCTTGTTGATATCCAAGATGGATCCAATTAAGTATATCTTTGAAAAGCCAGCTTTGATAGGAAGGATATCCAGATGGCAAATTATTTTGACAGAGTATGATATCCAATATACTACTCAGAAGGCAATCAAGAGTAGTGTATTGGCGTATTATGTTTCCCACCAGACTGTGGATGATTGTCAGCCCATGAAATTTGAATTCCCAAACAAGGACATCACGTATATCAGAGATTGCAACATTCCTGGCCCAGAAGAAGGACCCGAACCAGGATCGAAATGGTCATTGGTGTTTGATAGTGCCTCTAATGCCTTGGGTAATGGTGTCGGTGCTGTAATCACTTCTCCAGGTGGTTTCCATATTCCGTTCACATTTAGAATTTGCTTTGACTATTCAAATAATATGGCTGAGTAGGAGGCATGTATATTCGGTATTAAGGCTGCAATTATCTGAGAATCAAGCATCTAAAAGTGTGTGGGGATTCATCCCTTGTGATAAGCAAAATCAATGGAGATTGGGAGACTCGTAACCCAAATCTAATTCCTTACCGAGAACATGTGATAAAGTTGGTTCCTTACTTCGAGGAGATCACTTTTGATCACATTTCGCGAGAAGAGAACAACCTAGCTGATACTATGGCTACCCTGGTGTCAATGTTTAAATTCAAGTGGGCTAATGAAGTGCCCTCGATCACCATTCAACGGTTAGATGATCTTGTCTTCTGTTTTGAAGTTGATGCGGAAAAGTTGATAATCCATGGTTCCAAGATGTTACGAGATACCTTGAAACTCAAGAGTATCCTGAGGAAGCGTCTGTGACAAACAAGAAGTTTTTGAGAAGGTTCTTAGCGAAGTTCTTCCTCAGTAACAATGTGGTATATCATAGACATCATGATGGGTTGTTTCTCATATGCGTTGACAAGAACGAAGTCGCAAAAATCCTCAAAGAGATGCATGAGGGCTCATTTGGAACCCATTCCAGTGGGCATACTATGGCTAAAAAGGTTTTGCAAGCAAGGTACTACTGGTCTACCATGGAGGTTGATTGCTTTAATCATGCCCGAATCTATTATAAATGCCAAGTATATGCTGACAAGTTGCATGTGCCGCCATCACCTTTGAATGTTTTGACCTCTCCTTGGCCGTTTGCTATGTGGGTCATTGATATGATAGGAAAGATTGAGCCAACCGCGTCCAATGGATATCGCTTTATTCTGGTGGCCATAGACTTTTTCACCAAATGGGTTGAAGCTGCGTCTTATGCAAACATTACCAAGCAAGTGGTCGCAAGGTTTATCAAGCACAATATCATTTGTTGTTATGGGATTCCCGATAAGATCATTATTAACAATGGGTCGAATCCCAATAGCAAGATGATGAGGGAACTTTATGAGTCCTGCAAGATGAAACATCACAATTCATCCCCATATTGCCCAAAGATGAATGATGTTGTTGAAGCAAAAAATAAGAACATAAAGAAGATTGTGCAGAAAATGGTAGTGACCTATCGAGACTGGCATGAGATGTTTCCTTTTGCTTTGCATGGTTATCGGACTACCGCACGCACTTCGACTAGGGCAACCCCGTTTTGTCTAGTCTATGTCATGGAGGCAGTGCTCCCCGTTGATGTTTAGATTCCCTCGTTGAGGATAATGAAAGACGCTAAGCTTGATGAAGACGAATGGGTGCAAAATCGACTAAACCAGTTGTGCCTTATTGATGAGAAAAGATTAGCGGCTGTTTGTCATGGACAGGCTTATCAGCAGAGAATGAGAAAAGGATTTGACAAGAGGGTGCGACCTCAATACTATAAACCAAGTGACCTCGTGCTGAAGAGGATAATTCTTCCTCAAGGTGATCCTCGGGGCAAGTGGACGCCGAATAGCGAAGGACCATTTTTTGTAAAGAAAGTTTTCTCTGGAGGCGCCATGATGCTTACAACAATGGATGGAGAAGATTTTCCACTACCCATGAACGTGGACGTAGTCAATAAATACTTTGCATAGACTTGTTCAGTCAAGAAATGAAATAAGAGCAAGCAACTATGTCCCGCGTCGGATCCACGGTCACACCTCATGTTTGCATCTTTGTTTACTCCAAAGGGCAGGGATCAGTCCAATCATCTTTTTCGGGAAAAGAAAAGTGATGAGATAGTTAGAGTCATAAAAGTGATAGCAAGGTTGAAACCTGATGAGATAGTTCCTCTTATTTTACTTTTTCAATTGCCTTATTCTAGGAATTGCCTCCTATTGTACTTGCCTATTATAGGCCCATTTTCAATCAATAAAATGAGTTTTTGCTTGTCAATTAATTTCTTGGAATTATTAATTTGATTGCGAAAAACATTCAAAGTTTTGTGATAAAATTTTGCATTTAAAAACATTAGAGGTTCTACCATGATGAGAAATTTTTGAATTTACTTTGAAACTTATGTGACCCGGGTAGCAGACAAGGTTGTCATATCACACCTGGGGAATTCCACTAACAATATGTTGCATGAATCTTTTCTTGTTTGCAGGTAGTCGATGTACCAGCGCAAAACTCAACAACATCTCTTCCCCAGTAAGCATTGACAATACGTCCCCAAGTGAAGCTATAATCTCCATAAGGGTTTGATTCAAAGGTCATCCTCAGCATTGTGTCCCTGATGAAATTCCTTGGCATTGGATTCTTAAATTAGCTTCGGTGGGAGATTCCAATATCTCATCACAAGAGCAGTGTGTAAGTCTCCAATGCAAGTTAATGGTGCCTATTCCCGATGAGATTCCCCAGTGAATGTCCGTTGGATTTGAAAATTACTTCTGATTTAAGGCTCTAGCCTTAATTCCCCAGTAAAGACGGCGTTTGAGCCATTGGAAGAGGATGTTTATCCCCAGTGAGTTTGAATCTCTTGATATCCCCAACTGAAGCTATGTTGTGGATCCGATCTGCTCGGCGGATATAACGGTGGAAGCTCTTTTTGAAGTGTTTCTGATCATTCCCCAATTGATCGCTGTTTAACGACTAATTCCCCAGTTGGTCATTTTACAGTGATGTATTTCCCCAGGAGGTTGTATCCCCAGGAAGTCTATTACTAAAGTTCCCCAGTGATCACCGAATTAGTTGTGGTATTCATGCCTCGATAGGACACTCATATGTTCTTCTCCCAGTGAAGCTTGCAAATTTGAGCCTAATCGTGACCTGACCTGTAGTCACCAGTTACTCATTTTTTATCTTTCACAAACATGCATCATCGCATTGCATTATCCTATAGCAAATTCGTACACTGCATGGAATTATAAGCCAGGAACAATAATGTTTGTCCCCAATGATACTCTTGTAATCCTTTGGCAATTATGGTATGAAAATTCCAACGCGGATAAGTTCCCTTGATGTGGCATTTCCCTGTGAAGTCCAACCAACGCTTCCGGTCTCCCTTTTATTGTGTTCCAGTCATTCCCTAACGCAATATATCTATTTTCTTCCTTATTTTTGCTCTACCAGTTGTTCCCTGGTACAACATGTTTAGGACAGGTCGTTCCCCTGTGCCTGCTTGGAAGCAAGCCCGACACTTGTTTTCTCCCTCAAAATACAACGTTTATTTTGAGAAAACCCTTTTTTGCATAAGAGTTGAATCACTACCTGTCGCACCCCAAAATTTACCCTATCTTTATTCACATCTCTTTTTCTCTAAACCATTTATGTGCTCAAGGGTCTAATATTTGATTTTTGATTATGGTCCCAAGTTTGTCTATGAATCTATTTATTTAGATGATTGACGTTTTTCCTGTGATACAAGGTTTGGCTTCTTGAAATATGCCATTCTAAACAAGATTTAAAGAAACTTAAAGAATTGAATTTTTTCTTGAAGATCATAAAGGAGGTTGAATTTAAAAATAGGCATTTGGAGGGAAATTGGCTACTTTAGATTGTTTTGATTTTTTTTGTCAAGTTTAGAGATGAAATGCAATATCCAATTTGAATATATTTCAAGGTGATTAAGATCACGAGGTCAAGTGTTGAAAGGGTTCATTCATTCAAAACGCAATTCTTTAACAAGTGATTTTGGCAAGGAAATTTAAATTGCAAATTCTAAATTTATGATATAACAAATTTACAAGATGTTACTAAGAAGGTTGTGCTTTCAAACCTATAACTTCTTTAAAGTTTACAAGAGTATTCAAATCTTGGAGATCTTTAAATTCAAGTTGTAAGTATGAAATACAATGCAATTATAAACTTCTCAAAATTTACAAAGTCTTCAAAATTAATTTACAATTGCTAGCCTATCTTCTACAAGAACCTAACTAAAAGAATTCTAAGACCTAATTTGGCTAGTGAGGTCCTCATGTTCCCTTCAAGATGCATTCTTTTTTCTTCTCCAAGTTCCTCCGAAGTATTCTAAGCCTTGCAATCTCCATGCCATCAGCCATACATGAAAACAAAGAAAAGAATGGTTAGCAATACAATTCAAGCATAAACAGAATTATTTCAAGCAATTTATTTTATAACTCATCATTAGCGATTAAAGGCAAGGGTCAGGATTAAGGATTTTCCATTATGCTCAAATAAGGCCTCAGTCAAATTTAATTTCATCCTTCATCGGCCGTTACTACCATTGCAAATCAGCAAGTAATACTTGGTTCACAATGCAAGTAAAAATAATATCTTTTGCTACAAATCAACAAACAGGCAGTTTATGTTTGGTTCACAGTAAAAGACAAAACAAAGTTACTGCAAGTTTCTCAAATATTCACAGTGCAGTAAAAGAAAACAGAGACAAAGTTCCAGCCCAACAGATTTATGGCAAGCAAAGTTTCAGCCCAATACAGAATTACCAAGTCCAGAACAGATACCAAAACCCTAATTCCTAAGTGTTCGCGTTAAAAAGTGACGAACAAGGGAATCGAATCGGAATTCGAATCTCTGGCTCGAAACAATTTACTCTTTTGATTTGTTTTTAAAGATGCCGCGAGCATCAAGCTTTATTGTTTCCAAAACAAGAAAAATGAGATGAAAAAGGGGAAAGCTGCAATACCCTTAAAAAATATGATATGCAGTACGACTAGCGTGAACTAGACGCAAAGCATTGGGGAGATTCTGGGCAAGGGGGTTTGTTATATAAAGGGAATAGATGTGGCACCCTAAATATATATAGTTATCTATAGCCTTATATATGAATAGTTTGATATGTTTGTGTGTTTTAATTTGCTATTCTATTCTTGGGAAAGTTTCTCCTTTAGATTTTAAGAAGGGTAGATTATGTGGGATCCTAGGTTTTGTTATTATTGTGCTCGCAAAGATCATTGGGATCTTTTGCATACATATCCCTTAATGGGAATCAGAGCATCTGTAGCTCGGGTCTAAAGGGAGCTATGGTTTGTTTGGTTTGAGGGAGAAAGAAGTATGCTCGCCAAGGATGAGACCTTGTGCCTACGTATTCTCAAAGGGAGGTTGAGAAAGTTAGATCAATCATAATTCCCACTTATGCTAGTGGAAGCAACGGGTTTTATTAAGAGACAAAGACAAATGTCATCTTAATGAAAAATGTATGTAATCTATTTCATCACATACCTTTTGAAGGGTTGATTGATTGAATCTTTCATTGTAAGTATTAGGTGTTTTGCTTGAGTGTACAAGCGTTACCACTTACGAGTTTAAGAAAGATGTTTTTGTTTGAAAGATGATTGAATCTTTAATTGTAAGTATTAGTTGTTTTGCTTGAGTGTACAAGCGTTACCACTTACAATTAAAAGGTGTTTTTGTTTGAAAAGTGTGAAAAGAGTTATTTTGTATGTGATGTGATAGATGAGATACTTCTTCCATAGAGATGATAAATGTCTAAATCTCGAGGAGAAATTGATAGGATTAGGGGGATGCTTTTAAGAAGCCTGTGGGTCCTTGTATTGTAATTCCAAGAGGAGGCACTTTGAGGGTCCTCGAGGGTCCTTGTATTGTGAGCCCAAGAGAAGGCATTCCGAGGATCATCGAGGGTCCTTGTATGAAGCTCAAGAGGAAGCTATAGGGTATGGCTGGCTTTGGCTTTAAGAGTGGTTTCACCTGGAAACCATCCTCTTAGGATTTAAGAGTGATTTCACCGGGAAATCATACTCTCAGGGTTCTATCCTAGCGCGAGTGATTCTTTGTATTGGAAGCCCAATAGGAGGCTGTTAAGATATTTCCAGGTCTCTTTCTTGTTTGATGCCCAAGAGAAGGCTAAACTCAACGAGGAGTTCTTTTGAATGAAGCCCAAGAGGAGGCTAACTCAGCAGGGGAGTGTTGTCTTATATGAAGCCTAAGCGGAGGCTAAACTCAGTAAATGAGTTTTCTTATATGAAGCCTAAGAGGAGGCTAAACTCAGTAAATGAGTTATCTTATACGAAGCCTAAGAGGAGGCTATAGGGAACCTAGTTGTTAGACTAGTTGTTATGTTATAACTGAACAGTTATATAAACAAGTGTGTGATATGTATTCACAAGAGTTTATGAAGGAAATATAAACAAATGTATAAAACGAGCGTTTAAAGCAAGTGTAACTTGAATATATACAAGTTTGAATGTGTACAAGGGAATGAATATGTACACGAAGGGGTGATTATGTACAAGGAAATGAATATGTACATAGGAAGGTTAGGACTTACACCGTGAGGGAGGCCCATTGGTTTTAAGAGTAGTTTCACCGAGAATAATTCTTCTTTTAATACCAATGGATTTGGTGTATAAACAAGCGAATGAAAACAAACGAACGAAATTTGTTTATGCTTGGATATTTACAAAGATGATTGAATATGCACAAGGAAATTTAATATGTACATAAAAGGATTGGGACTTAGACCGTGAGGGAGGCCTATGATCGATTAAGAAATTTGAGGAAAAACTGATTCGGTTTTATCTTCAAATCGAGACGATCATGGAAAAAGGTGTGTAAGTTTGATGAAATGTAGGTTTTGAAAATGATTTTTGAAAAGTGAAGTATATTCACAAGAAGTTTTGAAAAAGATTTAAGTTTGAAAGTTTGAAGAAAACATCTTTGAAAAGTATTAAAAGTACTTAAAATGTCTCATTTTCGACTTAATGAAAATATAATCAAAAGAAAATATTTTTGGATTTTTTTGACATAAGCATAAAATAGGTATATTAAATGACAAGTGTGCAAAAAATAATCTCAAAATGAGAAGTTTTGATTGGTTTTTGAAAATGTTGAAGTTTGATAGAAAAGATGAAGAAAACAAGTGGTAAAAATTTGTTTTTGGTCTTAAGGAGGCTTGACCCATGACCTTTGGCTTAGAATTGAAAAGCTTTACCACTGAGCCAAGTGCTTGTCTTGTTATTTACACGCTTCCAATTAATTATATTTAAAAACAAGTCTTTGGAAATGTTTAAAAATGAAGGGAAGTGAAAAAATTGACAAAATGGTCACAAGGGGATTCGAACCCTGGACCATAGGCAAGGCAAGGAAACATGAAAAGCGTGCTGGCAACCGCTGGGGCGATAATACATCCGTTCATTTATTTACTTCCATGTTATTATATTTTAAGTTTAGCTTTTATATTTGAAAATCAACTTCATCTTCTTCATGAAGCGCGAACGTGACACCATAGCCATGGCAAATTCGTGTTTCTTCAAATCTTGATCAATTTTAAAAGTTCAAAATGCCATTTTGTCTAGATTTTTAACACGATTATGAACATGTATCTTGTTGAAATTATTAATCAAAGATGAGCACGAATTTTAACAATCCCAATTTGAACCCTAACTACAAAAGTTGTTAATTCTTTAAACACAGTTGATTTTAGTTCAAATTAAGGACCCAGATAGCTTTAGTGATTGAATATCTACACAGTTGAGTTTAGAACATGTTAGAAACTTAAGTTCACTCAAATTTTGCAAGATTTGGAGATTTGCAAAATTCCCTCTTATGACTTAGAAACTTGAAACTTAAGCAAGAAAGAAAGAAAGCTTGATTTGCATAGCTTTGGTGTGGTTTGAATTTGAGTAAATGACCTCTATTTATAGGCCAAGAATTCTGAATGATTTGGAAAAGATATCATTGAAGGAAACTTGCAACTTGGTTAAGAGGTAATAATGGAATCTTTTGCATTTAATGCAAAAGTAACTTTCTTAACCATGGTTAAGTTTTTCTCCTTGATCCAATCCTCTCTTCAATCATTCAAACTGATATTTATCAGTTATAATACACCTCTAAGTGATGACAAGGCTTCTAGAAGGAGAAGTTGCAAAAAATGACTTGTAATTTTGAAGCATGAACTTGAAATCCATGGTTTTGGAGCTCTATGTTTCAAAATCAAAAGTATAGCTAGACAAAGTTTTTTTGCAATTTCTTGGACATTTTGGAAAGCTTGTAACAAGACCTACAACTTTCATGTTTTGAGTTTTTCTTGAATCAAAATGGATCTAGATGAAAAATGGCCAAGAAAGTGAGGAAAAACCATGTTTCTTAACACTTGGAAATTTTTCTAAGTGTTAGAAAAAATTCAAATCTTGACTTTTTGTTGACTTTTTCATATTTCTTGATTTTTTATGATCATGATGGATTATTTGAAATGTTTTTATGATTGAAAAAGTTTGATTTTGAAAAATTTGACCAAAAGTCAAAGTTTGACTTTTCAGAGCAGATGAATTTTCATCAGATGATTCAGAATTTGTCTGATGAAGAAACATGGACTTTTGTGATGTTTTGAATCAAGAAATTAGGTCAAGATGTTGCATTGAAGATGTTTAAGATCAATCTCCAAGCAAATAGGTCATTCATTGAGCAAAAAGTAAATGATTCACTATCCTCGATAAAAACCCTAATTGGTCGATTCATGATAGATCATGAGAAAAAGTTTGGAATCTGAAGATCAAATGTTGATGATTGATTAAGATAGATCAATTGAGGTGAGTGGAAACTCAAACCCTAATTGATCATATCTTGAACAGATAAATTTTTTGAAGAAACCCTGACTTTGACTTCTAGAAGCCACACACGATCTATTCTATTCTGAAATTGTTAGTGATGCAGTGATGCATATGTAAGGTGGTATATTAGGTCAAAAATTGGGGTATGACAGAACCCAATGCCATAACATGGCAGAGAGGTAGTTCAAGCTATTATGGAAGACGGAGAAGTTCTGAACTTAATCATGGATGTTAACTTGTTGAAGACACAATTGCCCTTTGTTAAGGAGTATCTGATCAAGAGAGGCGTCTTTGCAGGTTGTGAGTCTGACTGTGTTGACTGTGAAAACTGTTCGAATGGCTGTGAAAGTTTGAAGATTGGTATTCAAAAGTTGATCACTAGTGGTGAGCTACGGTTTGACAAAATTAAAAAGGGAAAGAAAGGTGAAGCGCAAGATGTGTCTGTGATTTCAATTCCATACACTCCAGTTGTCATTTCTGCGCCTAGAAAGTCTGTTCCGCTGTTGATCACGAGACCTGGTCCTATGCCATATATGATTGACAAAGCTGGGCCTTGGCACTATAGATCGAATGTCTATTATCATGAAGTTAAATAAGAAGATGGATCCTCTTCTAAGAAGCATGATTATGAGTTTGATGTCGCTAATACTGAAAATTTTACCAGCAATGGCGGAGTGACCAGAAGTGGTCAAATTTTTGTTGTTCCACTTGCACCGCCTAATGAAGATGCTTTGGCGAAAGCTAAAGGCAAGCAGGAAGGAAAGGAAACTGATTTGCAGGTCACTAATCCTGATTTTGAAAAATATGTTGAAGAGATTATGCGATATTTGAAAAAGTGATTTTCGTGTTATTGATCAACTCGCTCAAACCCCTATTAAGATTTCCATTCTCTCATTGTTACGTGATTCTGAGGCACACAAGAACGCCTTGATAAAGTTTCTAAGTACTGATTTGTCCCGCAAGAGATATCTGTTAGCTAGTGTAATACGGTGAACTGACTTTGAGATTTTTGTATCGCAAATGTGCGGATAGCAAGAGTCGCCACCGACTTTTCTTTTATCCAATTCAGGGAAGGTGAAAAGAACAGGAAAAGACCTTCGTTAGATTCTGAGTAAGGGAGAAGGTTATGAAAAGGGAAGGTATTAGCACCCATTTTCATCCGTAGTTATCTACGGGCTCTTAGTTGCTCTTAGATCATTAAAAAAGTGCTTTCTGTGTGTTTGACAAAAAGGTTTTAAAAAAAGGCATTTCGCTTTGACTTTGTAATGATTCATGAAGGAATGTATACAAAGTGTTCGAAAATGTTCTGTTTTGAAAAGAGTTTGAATTTTGACAAAAGTGTGAGGTGTGAAAAGTATTTTGATAGAGCAAGCAACTAAAAGTCTTATTACCTACTCAGAACGGTCGTTTTCATGTTGTTTTACTTTCCTTTAGAATAGTGCTATCCATACCATTAGTTGGTAGGTAACCTTATTCGTTGGATGTAGAAGGGACATTCGAAGGGACATTGGATGGTCATAGAAGGCAACTTGTAGGAGTATCCTAGCACATTCGAAGGGACTATCATCATTTTTCGTAGGCGACAATCGAGGGTCAAGATCATGTGTTCGTAGGCGACATCGTGGGTCTATGATCTTTGTATCGAAGGGACTATGATGATTTGTTTGGAAGGCGACGGTGCTAGAATACCTCTACGTTCGAGGGACATGACCATTTTGAATCGAAAGGCATCGAGAGAGAATTACCCTAAGGGGTGCGTGTGTGAAAGAAGTGTGTCAAATTCAGATATTTTATCTTGAATATTAGTGGGCTATGTTCAATTTTAGTCTTGCCATACACGCCTAATTACTAGCAATTGGTAAGGGTGCGGAAAGTAAAATGCGGAATGTAAAGGTGCGGAAAATAAACCTACGCTATTACATGGCTTTGGGGCAGATACATAATTTAACTTGCGGAAAATAAAACCCTAAATTAAACTATTACATCCCATGAACAGTTACATTATTGGAAAATAAAATGATAAAAGAAAAACGTCCGAATCGGAGCAACCTGTGAAAGAATAAGAAAATCGGGAAATATGATGAAATTGAAGTAAGATGAAATGTTAGAAAAAAATGCAATTTTTAATATGAGAAAATTAATATACGCTGGAGATAAGATAAATAAGTTAAAATAATTTTTTGGGATTTTTTTAGAAAAGGTTTAATAATTAAAATGCAATTTATAATGATTTAAATGCAAAAATATGAATAAAAATAAATATGCATGCAAAATTATATTTTTTAATTTATTAAATTAAATAAAGGTTTTTATGAAAATAATGTAAAAAGAAAAAATGTTTTTGGTAATTTTTTAATGCAGAAATAAAATATAGAAAAGAAATTAAAATGAATGGAAAATATTAAAAATAAGAAAATATGGAAAAGTTAGAAAATATGCAGTTTTGTAAAAAAGAAACTCAAACCGGTGCTGGCAGGGATCGAACCCATGACCCTGAGGAGAATCTTCACAAGAGCCAAACCTTAACCACTAGGACAAGTGGCTCTTTGTGTCTTGAAAGTGAAAAACAATGGCATATAAGTGATGACGCGTCCTGGAAATATTCAAAACACAGTCAGCTCGTATGTGGACCCCAGGTAATTCAAATGAACGAATCAGAACGCTGGATCGCGCCACGCATGCTCCTCGCCGGTCTTCGCCTGAGTCAGCGCCGGAGCTAGGGCTCCGGTCATCTTCTCCGGGAAGCTCGATTTGCTAACCTGCAAAATACGTAAATTCGAGAGTTGGGATTAAGGCTACCCCCCCTAAATCGGGGTCTGCGAACCCGATGGTGGTCTCAGTTTCTCCTAAAAGTTCCTCTAAATGCCAGTTCGAAGCTCAACAGTTCTGAAACCCTAAACATGGTATCATGAGTTTTGGACGTCCAACCTTGCTAGCGATTGCCCAGATCGTATATATGGGATCTCATGAACACAAAAAAGGCGTTAGAATCAATTGAAATAAGCAGAACAATCAAATGCAAAAATCAAGAAATATTGAATATGTATGTATGCACAGGGCTCGATTCAGCTTGCTTTAACCCATGGCAAGAGTGTTTACTTACTCAAACTTACCTCCTGAAGACAATGGAGTGGTTTTTGAGGGCTGAAAACGGCTGGAGTTTGAAATTCGATTTTTCACAATTCTTGAAAAATTTTGCAAGAGTTTGGGTGGTTTTTAGGGTTAGGGTTTCGTCTGGTTTGCTGGCTGTGATGCTTGGTATTTATAGAGAGGATTGGAAGGGAAAAAAGGAATGGAAAAGATTTGATTTGGAGCATTCAATATTTTTCAAATAAAAATCAAATTTTGAAAGAAATTTGATTTTCTCCTTCAATGCATGATCAAGCACGAATTTGGCAAGTATCTTGGGCTTTCTTGGACATTAAGGAACATATAAAATCAGCCCTTCTTAGAAAAAATATGATTTTCATATTTTATATAATTTAATTTTGAATTAAATGTTCTAAAATTCAAAATAAAATCAATAAAATAGAAAATTGCCATGGTCAAGCATTTATGGGTCAAAAATATTGTCATGAACAAGTTTGGATCAAAAGATTATAGGCCCATTTGGAAAATTTTGCAATTTGACCAATATGTCCTTTTGTGCAATTGTCCAAAATTGCCCAACTTCTGAATAGGGTATCTTGCTCAATTTTCCACATTTTTGAGTGTTCTTGGACTTTTTGGAAAGCTCTAAGAGTCCTCTAACCAATGTCTTTGGTCTCATCTCAATTGGAGTTACCATGCTCAAAATATCTTCAAAACAAAAAGTTGACTTTTTGTTGACTTTGAAAAGGACCCTGTAATGTTTTGAGCTATACCTCTCAAATGAAGCATTTTTGGACATTCTTGTGAGACATGAAGTTGTAGAGAATTGAATTTCCTTCAAAACAAGAGGTGGTGGAAAAATTTATGAGAAAGTATGAGAAAGTTATGATCATCAAAGTTCAGTTGACTTTTCATCTAGAAACCCTAATTTAGAAAGTTTGACTTTTGAGCAAATCTTGAGTTTTCTTGATGAATCATGATCAACCCTTGATCAAATGATGAATGTAACTTCAAAATGAGGATGTTGACCAAAAATCAGAAGTTTTGACTGTATGTTGACCATAGTTGACTTTTTGTCCAATACACCCGATTTTCAACCATCTGAGCAATTGCTTGAGGAAACTTGACTTGTGAGGCTTGAAATTTGACATGGAGAATTTTTGAAGCATATGAGGAGGCATGAAGACCATTGGAGATGTTGGAAATCCACCTTGACTTGAGAGATACCAAACCCTAGTTTGGGTTGATTGTCTAGAGAGAGTTTGTCGATCAACTCTCGAGGAATCCTTGAGTATGGATGTATGAAATCTCTTGAGTAGATGGAGGGCAAATTTTGGGGTATGACAGCTGCCCCTGTTCAATCTTCTTGTACTGGAAGGGTTAGATTGACATGCTTGTCTTTCGTGACATGGAGGTAGAAGATGATTGAACACCGAACACCGAAAATTTGCACTCATTGGTGGATGATGCGGAATGGGCTTACGATGCCATTTGGAGAAGCCTTTGGGGAACGAGTCGTACGCTAGACTCGAGGTTGTTGATAGGAGAATTGACGGAGATGGGCTTATGATGCCATCTAGAAAGGTCGATGCTGGGGGGTGAGTCGTATGTTAGACTCTGTAGATGCTCCTGAAATGGAGAGGAGATGGGCTTAAGATGCCATCTGAGGAGTCGACGTTAGACTTAGTGTTCACTTTGAATGAGGTTATTGGTTTGTATTGATTTTTAACCATATATGCAGTATTCTGAGAGTGAAGAGATGTTGACAAATAGTCGGAGATGGGCTTAAGATGCCATCCAAGGCAACTGAGTCGTACGCTAGACTCTGTAGTTGCTGTTGATAATAAGAGGTCAGAATAAATCTTCGTGTCGATTACTCTGAGGGAGATTGTGGTTGGCGAAAATGTGGATAGTTTCCCTGTTGTGCGTCGGGTGTTGATCCACTGCCTGTTATCGGAGGATAACCAGAGGTGGTCTTTCGGATAGTTTTCCCGGCGGGGCTTAACTCGGACCCGCGTCGAGGTGGTCTTTCGATAGTTTTCCGCGGCTCGGGCTTAATCGGACCTGCAAGGCGGTCTTTCGATAGTTTTCCCGTCGGCTCGGGGCTTAATCCTGGACCTGTTTTCGTCAGAAATGACTTTCACCTGCTTTGGAGAAAACAAGAGAAACTTTGATAGAATATTGTTAGTCTTATGCAAGGAATGATGCATGACAGCGTATATGAATGACATATGCAGGAATTATGACTTTATGAGTAATGTATGAATGATAGATGTTGTGATATTTCAAAACATATCCATCTTGAAGAAGATGCGGATATTCTGTTTGAAGATTTCTAACTTCTGCCTGGGGAATTGAGTAGGTGAGAACCCCGCTTTTGAAAGAGAAGAAAGATATCCTGGATTCTTCCGATGCACTATCTGACCAAGTCTCGGGCCTAGATACTGTTGAGGAAGGTAGAGATTTGAGAAGCTCGTTGTTGGAGATCTCATATACCTGCTGAGGAGAATCTGGAAGGCGATCCGTTGGGGACCTTGTATGCAGACCCTGTTGAGGAAATTTAGAGGCGCCCATCGGGATTCGAGTGTAGATCTTCCGGAGAGCATTTGATGGTTGTTGAGAGACCGGCTAGAAGAGTCTGGAGTCCGTTGTAATCTCTGGCCGGGAATAGAAGGTGTTTCCTCCGATGCACTATCTCGACCAAGTTTCGAGTCCGATACCGCGGGAGAAGGGGGAGGATTGAGAAATATCCGCTGGGGATGAGGTGTTACTGCTTGGAGACTGATGTAACGTTGCTCGGTTGAGTGAAATTGCTGCTCGTGGATTCCCTTATGCTCCGCTGGGGAAGGTGTGTTGTGAGTGACACCTTTATGCTCTTGTGGGGAACTATTCGTTGACTTTCGTCGTCATCCCAATTCCTGGAACCTGTAGTAAGTACTTTTGCATATTCACTTTTCGTATGTTTGCAGAGAGATTTTTACTGTCGAGTGCGTATAATCATTCAAAGCAAACGTTGGACTTATTGCAAACGACATTAGTGAAAATTGTAAAGAGAAAGAACTTGTATTTATTTGAAGGGTGGCGTATGGCCAAGTAGTTTGTACACAAGAAAGGTAAAAAGCTATGCGGAAACAATCTCGTTAAGTTCCAACTATGCTAGTACTCATATATTTCGACTATCTCATCTCCTTCGTCAGAGAAAGTGAGTAGACTGATCTTCGCCATTTGAACCTTGAATGCCGATAGTAGTCTGGCGGTGATGGAAGAGACATAGTCGACGCTTAAATCCCTAACTTTTGCCTAGACCGCCTTCGGTTTTCACTACCGGATACCTTTTTGCCCAAGCCGCCTTTTCGTGTTTTCGACTTGGGTGTACATGTTTTGTATATATCCTTAATTTTGCCCGAACCTTTTGGTTCGCCAGATGCCCTTATTTTTGCCTAGGTTCGACCTAGCGGGTCTCTTTACGTAGTATTTTTGACTATGTCTGCGCTCAGGTGTGGGAAGTCCTCGCCATCCATGGTCTAAGTATCAAAGCTTCACGAAAATCATCTTGACTACAAATGGTCCCTCATAGGTGGGAGTCCATTTGCCCCTGGGATCACCTTGTGGAAGAATGATGCGCTTGACTACTAGATCACCGACTTGGTAGACTCGGTGCTTGACCTTCTTGTTAAATGCTCTGATCATTCGCTTTTGATAGATCTGTCCATGGCAGATGGACGCGAGTCGTTTCTCATCGATCAAGTTAATCTGGTCAAGGCGAGTCTGAACCCAATCGTCTTCGCCTACCTCTGCTTCCTGGAGGACTCTGGTTGAGGGTATCCGAACCTCGATGGGTAAGACGGCTTCCATACCGTATACAAGAGAGAAGGGAGTTGCCCTTGTGGATGTCCGTGTTGTAGTGCGATAACCATGAAGAGCAAATGGTAACATCTCATGCCAATCCTTGTAAGTCACTGTCATTTTTGTATGATCTTCTTAATGTTCTTGTTGGCGGCTTCCACTGCGCCATTCATCTTAGGTCGATAAGGAGAAGAGTTGTGATGCTTGATCTTGAACTGCGTGCAGAGTTCGGTGATCATCTTGTTGTTGAGATTAGAGCCGTTATCTGTGATAATCCTTTCGGGAGTGCCATACCGACAGATAAGATTATGTTTGATGAATCGAGCCACAACATTCTTGGTAATGATGCACGAGGTCGCTTCACCCACTTGGTGAAATAGTCAATTGCCACAAGGATGAAACGATGTCCATTGGAAGCTGTGGGCTTAATCTCTCCAATCATGTCAATGCCCCACATTGCAAAAGGCCACGGAGAAGTTAAAACATTCAGAGGTACTGGAGGTATGTGCACTTTGTCTACATAAATCTGGCATTTGTGACAAGATCGAGCATAGCGGTGACAATCAGCTTCCATGGTGGACCAATAGTAACCTGTTCTCAAAATCTTCTTAGCCATGGTGTGTCCCGGAGTGGGTACCAAATTACTGTAACTCTTCCATGATACGCATTGTCTGTTTTCTACATGAGTAAGCACATGTCGTGGTTGCGCTTGTATAAGATGTCGTTCTTGAGGAAGAATTTAGATGCAAATATTCTCATGAACTTCTTATCATTAACGGATGCCCCATGGATATTCCCGAGTCTCAAGATACCTCTTACCATAGTACCAAGGTTTCTCTTCCGTATCAAGCTCATAACAATATTGGTTCATCGAACCTCTCAATGATGATCCGGGAGCCTCGTTGTCCCATCTAACCTTGAACATAGATGACATAGTAGCCAATGCGTGCCTAACCGATTCTCTTCTCGCTGGAATATGATTAAAAGTGATCTCTTCAAAGTAGGGAATCAAACTCGAACATGCTCTCGATAATGAGATTCGGATGCTTCGTATCCCATTCGCCTTAATCGACCGATCACTAAAGTCGAGTCTCCATACACTTGTAAGAATTTGATTCTTAAGTCAATAGCAGCTTTGATACCCATGATGCACGCTTCGTACTCGGCCATGTTGTTCGTGCAACTGAAACATAATCTGGCGGTGAAAGGAGTATGTCCGCCTGCAGGGGATACAATGATGGCGCCAATGCCATTGCCAAGTGCGTTTGAGGCTCCATCAAAAACCATAGTCCATCGGGATCCTTGTTGTCCTTCGCCGGCCCGGTTCTTCGCAATCTGTAACTAGTAGAACATCTTCGGAAATTAACCGCATAGATCGATAGTCATCTACGGCTTGATGAGCCAAATGATCGGCTACTACACTTCCTTTGATCGCCTTCTGAGAAGTGTACTGGATGTCATACTCGGTCAAGATCATTTGCCATCTTGCTATTCTTCCGGAGAGAGCTGGTTTCTCAAAGATGTATTTTATTGGATCCATCTTGAAATCAACAAGGTAGTGTGAGTCAACATATACTGCCTTAGTCGGCGACAAGCCAAAGCGTTGCAAGTTTTCTCAAGTGTGAGTATCTTGTTTCACATCGGTAAACTTTTGCTAAGGTAGTATATTGCATGCTCTTTTCGACTGACTCGTCATGTTGCCCCAACACACACCCCATTGAATTCTCTAGCACTGTTAGGTACATGATAAGAGGTCTTCCTTTCGGGCGGTATCGGGATAGGAGGATTCAGGTACTCCTTGATTTTGTCAAAAGCGATCTGGCAATCGTCATTCCATTCCACTACTTGATCTTTCTTTAGTAACTTGAAGATTGGCTCACAAGTAGCGCTTAGTGTGCAATGAATCGGCAATGTAGTTCAATCGCCCAAGAAACCTCGACTTCCTTCTCGGTGCGGGGAGTTGGCATCTCTTGAATAGCTTTAACCTTCGCAGGATCAACCTCAATACCTCTTCCACTGACTACAAACCCTAGGAGTTTTCCAGATCTGACTCCAAAAGTGCACTTGTTAGGATTGAGTCTCAGTCTGTACTTCTTCAACCTGTCGAACAATTTCTGCAAATGACCAAGATGCTCTTCTTGATCGTGATCGAGCTATCATATCGCCGAGACCTCTATCTCGTGATGAATCATGTCATGAAATAATGTCACCGTATAGCGATAAGTGGCGCGCATTCTTCAATCCGAACGGCATAACCTTGTAGCAGAAAGTGCCCCACTGTGTAACAAAAGTAGTCTTCTCCATGTCTTCAGGAGCCATTTTGATCTGATTGTAACCGGAGAAACCATCCATGAAGGAGAAAACCTTATGCTGAGCGGTGTTGTCAACCGTAACATCAATATGAGGAAGTGGGAAATCGTCTTTCGGACTCGCTTTGTTCGATCTCGTAATCCACACACATTCGTACCTTACCATCCTTCTTAGGCACGGGTACCACATTAGCAACCCAGGGATAAGAGGTGACACTAAGAAACCGACGTTGAACCGCTTCATAACTTGGCTTTGATTTTCTCTCGACATCTCAGACGCATGCGACGAACCTTCCGTTTCAACCTTCTTGCTCAAATGTGTACCACAATATCCTAAATGTCTTCGTATGACCAAGCAAAACCTCAATGTAGTCTCGTAGAACCAATCTTTCTTTAACACTGCTCTCAAGACCCGCCCTATCTTGATCTCTTTTCTGTCTTCGTCAAGACCCAAATTCACAACCTCAACTTGCTCTTCGTGTGGTCAGATAACTCGCTCTTCTTGCTGTAGTAGTCCGGCAAGTTCTCCGGCACTTCACAATCTTCCTCACTTTCGCCTTCGCTTGGTAGATCGGATTATCAAGTCATATTTAGCACTAGCATAGTTATTAACGAGATTCGAGTGATTTCGCAGTTGTATCACGGGTGTGTGTAAGAAAACACATAGCTTTTCAAGGGTGATAAAGTAAAGAAAGAAGACAAACAATTGAATGAAAAGTCCAACGAATTTATTGAATGAAAATACGCAAACGACAGATAATAACCTCGAACGAGCCATGACGCCCGCAAGGCACCGGCTTTCAAAGTTTATTGTTCAAACATAAAGAAATACGAAAAGCAAAATAAAACAAAAGCAATTACTCCCGGCTAAAGGAGATTGGTATGACGCCTTCGCCTTCCAATTCCGAGCCCATGATCCGAGTTGGGAAGATCCACTTGCGATGTCGAGCCGTTGTCGCGCCTTCTATAGCATGGATTCCACTGTGATGCGAAAGGAAGTTGCCGGCACGTCACGCGTATCATCTTCGACCTTGATGGTGAAGCCTAAACCGTCTTGTCAAATTTGAAAGGAAGATCGTGAGTCGACCCCAAATAGTACTACCTTCTTCAACAAAGCTGAGCATCTTTCAATGAGGCCATCCTAAGCGGAACTTTAGCATCTTCAGAGTGACGAGAGAGTCACAGCATGACTGGAATTGTTTCAAAAGCTTGACAGGAGTCTCAAGAATTCACCCTCCATCTCGAGGTAACGGAATGATGTAGATGACCGACCATATACTCTTCTTCACCACACATCGTAACAACCTTCCTTTCACCGGTATTTCAACTCGATGCAAGGTAGAGGTAAATACCGCCCCATGTATCCAAGGGCGTCCGAGTAGACAAGAGTAAGCGGACGGATGTCCATGACAAAGAAGGTGGAGTCAAAAGTCCGGGAACCGACTTTAACAGTGCAGAGTGAGCTCTCCAAGCATCGCGCTTAGAACCATCAAAAGCTCTCACGATAATGTCAGGGTCTCGAACCAACCCTTCGACATCAAGTCGATCAAAAGCGCTTCGTAGGATATTCAGAGCGTAACCGTGTCAACCAAAACATGAGATGTGGTAGTACCCTTGCATTCAATGAGATGTGCAAGGCTTTGTTGTGTTTTCTTCCGTAGAGTCAAATCAAGATCGAGAAGCCTAGGCCATTGTTGGCAGCCAGGGCTAGCAATACAAACTTCAAACTGATCGGTGGTAGTGTCTTGCGGCACATGAGCATTCTTCAGAAACTTCACCAAGGCATTAGCATGAGCCTCGGAGCACAAGAGCAAAGCGAGCATGGAAATCTTGGACGGAGTCTGTCCTAACTGTTCCACAACATTGTAGTCACTCTTCTTGATAATCTTCAGAATTTCCTCCATTTCTTGTTTGGAGGTGTCTTCAACAACTTCCTTTGGTACTTGGTCGAAAGGGATGAGTCACCGGTTCTTTCCTCTAGTGGGATATTGGTTGAGTAGACGGAATGGAGTCGCAGTGTTTGGAGGAGAGATCTCGAGAGAATACCTTCCGCTCGGTCACCCTTCGGATCCGGTGATGTTGTCGATGTCGAATAAGCTCCAACAGAAGATCTTCAATGGTCGAGGTCTTGCTTGACGCCATGATAGTAAACATCACCCATAGTTCCAAGGGATAGCCTTGTCGAGGAATATGGAGCTGGTCTTGGAGAAGTGATGATGAGGGGTGCCACTCTAGGCAAGGATCCAGAGGAAATCCTTATTGTGTTAACATCAAGATAGTCTTCGGGAAATCGTCACCCCATCCGGTCGCCTTAACATCTTCAATAAGAATCTTGTAACTCGTGAATGTACTTCACCATGTAATCATATTTTCCACTTGGTTGCCCCAAGGTATCCCACACGATGGTACAGTTTCGTCGCATTGTCGATCTTCAACTTGACATTTCTTCACACGCTTCGCAGTGGTTTCGTAAATAGTATCTCACGGTTGTCCATCATGCATCGAATACGTCTTCTCAACCAAGCACAACCATCGTGCGGATGGGCACCAATGACAATTCTCGGGCATCCGGATTGACACCGCTTGCAACAAATTCTTCTTAATATCATCGAGGAATGGTCAAGTCATCTATGTTGAAAACATAAGTATCGCCACCAACAAAGATTGGAACTCTTGTCATGGTTAGGCATAGGAGCATTGATCACATTCGAGTCTCAACAGAGGATCAAACTCAATCGCTTAGCTTCAATCATATCTTGAATCTTGTTCTTCGAGCCCAACAATTGTCGTTGTCGTGCCCTGGCTATTGGAATGGTAAGCACACTTAGCATTAGGATTGTACCGGAGAGGAAGTGTTGACATTCGAGGAGGGTCCTCGAGGTAATCACCGCTTTCAACATGTGTTGCAAGGCTTGCGACAATGGCATGTTGATCTTCGAAATCTTCGTGGCGCTGCTCGTTACGCGTTGTCTCACTGAGGTTGTGCCGATGTAGGATTGGAGATCACAACCGCCCCACGATTGAGCACGGTCGGTCTTAGCTCGGCTTTTCGACCATACAAGATTGGCTTCTTTCTTACCACCAAAAGATCTCTTTGCAGATTTGAAGATGGCTCTACATGGATCTTCCCACTCTTGATACCAACTTCAATGCGTCAATATCACTCGGTGAATCCGGATGAAGAATTTCCAATCGATGTTTGAAGAACGGGCTGTCGGTGTTCCCATGAACATATCAACCAACTCCCTATTGGACAAGGGTGGTTGAACTCACTGCTAGATCTCTCCACTTCGAGCATACTCCTTGAACTTTCGTCGCGACCCATAGACATGCTTTGTAGTTGCATGCGAGTGGGTGTCAATTCAGATTGTACTCATATTGTCAGAGAAAGCATCACCAAATCACTCCAAGTACGGATACGGTCATTCTCTAGCCGATAGTACCATTCCAACTGGTTCCGACAAACTCTCTTGAAAATAGTGCATCCACAACTTTCTGTCATCAGTGTGGGGATTGATCTTCTGGACATAGGACTTCAGATGAAGCTTAGGACAAGACATGCCATCATACTTAGCAAAGGTAGGAACTTTGAACTTGGGAGGAATCACAACACTGTGAACAAGACTCGATCATCAAAGTTCAAATTGACATTTTCGTGTTTTCCACAAGATTCAGACGGTCTTCAAGTTGTTTGTACTTGTCATCTTCATCAGTGTTGGCTATAATCGAGTGGTCCTCTCCCCTTTCTTTGGCTCACACTGGTCACCTTCATCACCCTTGGTACTCCCCTCGGTATGGACACTTCCTTCAGAGAGCTCAATACGGCTAACCACTTTAGGACCACCTTTGAAACGTCTACCCATGTTGAGGAGACCAACAACCTTTTTCTTCTTGTTGATGAGCTTCTTCAGATCTTCTTGGCCTTAGACCAAGTAAACATCTCTGAACCGAGCATTCGAGCTCGAGATCTTTGACAGTCTGTTCAAGAGCCATTTCTGCTAAAATAAATAGCGAGCAAATGAGAAAACCAATCTCCAATGTACCTGTGATGCAATGTTATGCTATGCTATGCGATGTTTATGCGAATGCAATGCAATGTTTTCAAGGACCTTAGAGATTTAAATTTGTTAAACAAGCAATGAACAAACATTTATTAGTACTCTTCTCATTATTCTTTTTTCTTTTTAAGTACAAGAGATAGTTCAAAACAATAAAAGAGAACATAAAAATCCTAAAGCTCTAAGTCTCCCATGGGCGCTTCCTCTTGGTGCCGATGTAGGCGTTGATGTTTCGCTCCTCATGAAGTAGCTTGGTCAACTCTAGCATTTTCTTCTCGCTTGCATAGCACTGAGCTTCAAAGGTATCCCTTTCTTCTTTAAGCTGAATCCAGGATCTCTTCAAGTCTTCAAAATCAGTAGGCATGTCAGGATGGAGAACATCATAGGGTACGTCACCTATAGCAACAGTTCCATAATTACTGGTAAACAAAGCGTGAATGGCATCATGAGGTTTTGAGCTCGAGCTCGCACCCATTTGAGGTAAGGTTCCCAAGGAATGGAGTTCGGTGCCCCAAAGTCTTGGTATCTTCTTTACCATGCCCCAAGCGTATAAACCTTCGCTTAATTCGAGATCATGATTGTAATCGAACACAATATCTTGGAGAAGCATATCATGTGGACCATCTCTTCGAGCAAAACCAAACTGACGTAAAGCTAGAGAAGGGTTGTAAGTAATACCTCCCCTAATACCAAGTAGTGGTACATTAGGGAATTCTCCACAACGCTCAATGAATGTGAAGTCCTTTTGAGAGAAAAGACTCCAACGAATATCTGAGTGAGAGAGTGACATTAATCTTTGAGACCACTTCAACCTTTGTTCATTCTTCAAAACTGATTGAGGAAGGTGCGAAATAAACCACCTGGAAAGTAACGGTATACAACACATGAGAGTTCCTTGTCGCTTAGTAGTACGGGTGTGGAGAGAATGTAGGATGTCTCCAAGTAAAGTAGGCACTGGATTGCGGGTAAGAAACAACTTGATGGCGTTGACATCTATGAATTGGTCCGAGTTACGAAATAGAACCAAACCATAAATTAGCAAGGCCACAATGTCTTCGAATGCATGGAAACTCATAACTTTGAGGAATTCTCGGGCTTTCTTAATTAAGAACTTGGAAAGTAAACCCTTAACTCCACTTCTAGTTTCCCAATTGGCTTCAATGTCTGAGCGCTTAAGGTGCAAAGCGGATGCAATGTCTTCATATTTAGGAACCTTTTCTAGACCGGTGAATGGCATTTGGTCGAGAATAGGTACCCCAAGTAGCTTAGAGAACTCTTCCAAGGTAGGAACCAACTGATAATCTGGAAATGTAAAGCAATGGTGTTTCGGATCAAAGAACTGGAATAGGACATGCATCATATCTTCTTCAAAACCGGAGATAACCAAATCAAGTAGATGACCATGTCTTTTGATGAACTGAGCATGGTCGGGAATTTCTGAAACCAATTCTTTGAGTTGAGAAGGGATACCCATGAAGTTGATTCGGATAGTCTTCCTAGAAGCCATAATCCCTACAAAACAGAGCAAAGATAAATCCCTAGGTCCTTGAAATAGTTAGAAATGATATGCAATGCGAATGATGTCATGATGTCATGTTTAGCACACACAAACAATTCACACTATGAGCCTAGGTTTAAGGCTTGCATGAGGTATAGGTGATTACCCCACCAAAAGTTTGAGTTGGTTCATCCTGTCCTATAATAGTAACCGGGTTCTAGGAATCTCATATCACGATCTTTCTCGAGGCGCTTATTTCAACGACGCCAAGTGGTCGATCGAAAATGTCCCAAAAGTCTAATCTCAATGAGCGTAGCATCGAGTATCAACCAACCTCGGTCTACACCAAAGCCGGCCATCTCACTACCTTCTAATGGCCAAGATGGGTCAATTAAGGTTCTAAAAGTTTAGTTAGCGCTGATGACACCACGCGAAGCCAAATACTTTCTTCAACTTGGGAATGAAGAGTATCGGGCAACCAAAGTGTCACGCTAACGTAGCCATCATGTTGACCGTGTAGTTATACGTCTAACGGTCGCGATGATCTAATGCCACTTACCTAAAAGGAAACCCGGATCCGGGTGTAGGATCCCCCAATAATATAATACCCAAGCAACCCTTAAAGATAAAGCAAGCAAGTCAAACAAAAGCAATAAATGTTATCTAGAAGTCCCTAAGGCAATTCTCTCTTTGGGTTTGTTCCCAGCCTGTAATACGTGAACTGACTTTGTAGGATTTTGTATCCAAATGTGCGGATAGCAAGAGTCGCCACCGACTTTTATTTTATCCAATTAAGGGAAAGTAAAAAAAGACCTTCGTTAGATTCTCGAGTTTGGGAGAATGGTTATGAAAAGGGAAGGTATTAGCACCCTTTCCATCCGCAGCTTATTCTACGGCTCTTAGTTGCTCTTGATAACTTTTTAAAATTGCTTTCGTGTGTTTGACAAAATGTTTTGAAAGGGCATTTCGCTTTGACTTTGTAATGACTCATGTAGGAGTGTATACAAAGTGTTCGAAATGTTTTGTTTTGAAAAGAGAATTTGAACTTTGAAAAGTGTGTAGTGTGAAAAGCATTTGATAGAGCAAGCAACTAAGAGACTTATTTACCCACCGAATTGGTCGCTTTGTTGTACTTCTACATTCCTTTAGAATAGCGCTAGCCATACCATTAGTTAGTAGGTAGCTCCATTCGTTGGATGTAAACGGACATTCGAAGGGACATCGGATGGTCATAAGGCAACTTGTAGGAAGTATCCTAGCACATTCGAAGGACTATCATCATTTTCGAGGCGACAATCGAGGGTCAAGATCATGTGTTCGTAGGCGACATCGTGGGTCTATGATCTTTGTATCGAAGGGACTATGATGATTTGTTTGAAGGCGACGGTGCTAGAATACCTCTACGTTCGAGGGACATGACCATTTTGAATCGAAAGGCATCGAGAGAGAATTACCCTAAGGGGTGCGTGTGTGAAAGAAGTGTGTCAAATTCAGATATTTTATCTTGAATATTAGTGGGCTATGTTCAATTTTAGTCTTGCCATACACGCCTAATTACTAGCAATTGGTAAGGGTGCGGAAAGTAAAATGCGGAATGTAAAGGTGCGGAAAATAAACCTACGCTATTACATGGCTTTGGGGCAGATACATAATTTAACTTGCGGAAAATAAAACCCTAAATTAAACTATTACATCCCATGAACAGTTACATTATTGGAAAATAAAATGATAAAAGAAAAACGTCCGAATCGGAGCAACCTGTGAAAGAATAAGAAAATCGGGAAATATGATGAAATTGAAGTAAGATGAAATGTTAGAAAAAAATGCAATTTTTAATATGAGAAAATTAATATACGCTGGAGATAAGATAAATAAGTTAAAATAATTTTTTGGGATTTTTTTAGAAAAGGTTTAATAATTAAAATGCAATTTATAATGATTTAAATGCAAAAATATGAATAAAAATAAATATGCATGCAAAATTATATTTTTTAATTTATTAAATTAAATAAAGGTTTTTATGAAAATAATGTAAAAAGAAAAAATGTTTTTGGTAATTTTTTAATGCAGAAATAAAATATAGAAAAGAAATTAAAATGAATGGAAAATATTAAAAATAAGAAAATATGGAAAAGTTAGAAAATATGCAGTTTTGTAAAAAAGAAACTCAAACCGGTGCTGGCAGGGATCGAACCCATGACCCTGAGGAGAATATTCACAAGAGCCAAACCTTAACCACTAGGACAAGTGGCTCTTTGTGTCTTGAAAGTGAAAAACAATGGCATATAAGTGATGACGCGTCCTGGAAATATTCAAAACACAGTCAGCTCGTATGTGGACCCCAGGTAATTCAAATGAACGAATCAGAACGCTGGATCGCGCCACGCATGCTCCTCGCCGGTCTTCGCCTGAGTCAGCGCCGGAGCTAGGGCTCCGGTCATCTTCTCCGGGAAGCTCGATTTGCTAACCTGCAAAATACGTAAATTCGAGAGTTGGGATTAAGGCTACCCCCCCTAAATCGGGGTCTGCGAACCCGATGGTGGTCTCAGTTTCTCCTAAAAGTTCCTCTAAATGCCAGTTCGAAGCTCAACAGTTCTGAAACCCTAAACATGGTATCATGAGTTTTGGACGTCCAACCTTGCTAGCGATTGCCCAGATCGTATATATGGGATCTCATGAACACAAAAAAGGCGTTAGAATCAATTGAAATAAGCAGAACAATCAAATGCAAAAATCAAGAAATATTGAATATGTATGTATGCACAGGGCTCGATTCAGCTTGCTTTAACCCATGGCAAGAGTGTTTACTTACTCAAACTTACCTCCTGAAGACAATGGAGTGGTTTTTGAGGGCTGAAAACGGCTGGAGTTTGAAATTCGATTTTTCACAATTCTTGAAAAATTTTGCAAGAGTTTGGGTGGTTTTTAGGGTTAGGGTTTCGTCTGGTTTGCTGGCTGTGATGCTTGGTATTTATAGAGAGGATTGGAAGGGAAAAAAGGAATGGAAAAGATTTGATTTGGAGCATTCAATATTTTTCAAATAAAAATCAAATTTTGAAAGAAATTTGATTTTCTCCTTCAATGCATGATCAAGCACGAATTTGGCAAGTATCTTGGGCTTTCTTGGACATTAAGGAACATATAAAATCACCTTCTTAGAAAAATATGATTTTCATATTTTATATAATTTAATTTTGAATTAAATGTTCTAAAATTCAAAATAAAATCAATAAAATAGAAAATTGCCATGGTCAAGCATTTATGGGTCAAAAATATTGTCATGAACAAGTTTGGATCAAAAGATTATAGGCCCATTTGGAAAATTTTGCAATTTGACCAATATGTCCTTTTGTGCAATTGTCCAAAATTGCCCAACTTCTGAATAGTGTATCTTGCTCAATTTTCCACATTTTGAGTGTTCTTGGACTTTTGGAAAGCTCTAAGAGTCCTCTAACCAATGTCTTTGGTATCATCTCAATTGGAGTTACCATGCTCAAAATATCTTCAAAACAAAAGTTGACTTTTGTTGACTTTGAAAAGGACCTAATGTTTTGAGCTATACCTCTCAAATGAAGCATTTTTGAGAGACATGAAAGAGAATTGAATTTCCTTCAAAACAAATTGTTTAGATCAAAGTTTGATCAAAATAATTGAAATGAGATGTTAATCATGAAACCAAAGTTTTGAAATGATGTTGACCATAGTTGACTTTTGTCCAATACACCCGATTTTCAACCATCCGAGCAATCGCCGAGGAAACTTGACTTGTGAGGCTTGAAATTTGACATGGAGAATTTTTGAAGCATATGAGGAGGCATGAAGACCATTGGAGATGTTGGAAATCCACCTTGACTTGAGAGATACCAAACCCTAGTTTGGGTTGATTGTCTAGGAGAGAGTTTGTCTGATCAACTCTTGAGGAATCCTTGAGTATGGATGTATGAAATCTCTTGAGTAGATGGAGGGCAACTCCCCTGTTGAGTTAGCCTCCTCTTAGGCTTCATATAAGACAACTCCCCTGTTGAGTTAGCCTCCTCTTCGGCTTCGTTCAAAAGAACTCCCTCGTTGAGTTTAGCCTTCTCTTGGGCATCAAACAAGAAAGAGACTTGGAAATATCTTAACAGCCTCCTATTGGGCTTCCAATACAAAGAATCACTCGCGCTAGGATAGAACCCTGAGAGTATGATTTCCCGGTGAAATCACTCTTAAATCCTAAGAGGATGGTTTCCAGGTGAAACCACTCTTAAAGCCAAAGCCAGCCATACCCTATAGCTTCCTCTTGAGCTTCATACAAGGACCCTCGATGATCCTCGGAATGCCTTCTCTTGGGCTCACAATACAAGGACCCTCGAGGACCCTCAAAGTGCCTCCTCTTGGAATTACAATACAAGGACCCACAGGCTTCTTAAAAGCATCCCCCTAATCCTATCAATTTCTCCTCGAGATTTAGACATTTATCATCTCTATGGAAGAAGTATCTCATCTATCACATCACATACAAAATAACTCTTTTCACACTTTTCAAACAAAAACACCTTTTAATTGTAAGTGGTAACGCTTGTACACTCAAGCAAAACAACTAATACTTACAATTAAAGATTCAATCATCTTTCAAACAAAAACATCTTTCTTAAACTCGTAAGTGGTAACGCTTGTACACTCAAGCAAAACACCTAATACTTACAATGAAAGATTCAATCAATCAACCCTTCAAAAGGTATGTGATGAAATAGATTACATACATTTTTCATTAAGATGACATTTGTCTTTGTCTCTTAATAAAACCCGTTGCTTCCACTAGCATAAGTGGGAATTATGATTGATCTAACTTTCTCAACCTCCCTTTGAGAATACGTAGGCACAAGGTCTCATCCTTGGCGAGCATACTTCTTTCTCCCTCAAACCAAACAAACCATAGCTCCCTTTAGACCCGAGCTACAGATGCTCTGATTCCCATTAAGGGATATGTATGCAAAAGATCCCAATGATCTTTGCGAGCACAATAATAACAAAACCTAGGATCCCACATAATCTACCCTTCTTAAAATCTAAAGGAGAAACTTTCCCAAGAATAGAATAGCAAATTAAAACACACAAACATATCAAACTATTCATATATAAGGCTATAGATAACTATATATATTTAGGGTGCCACATCTATTCCCTTTATATAACAAACCCCCTTGCCCAGAATCTCCCAATGCTTTATGCCTAGTTCACGCTAGTCGATCGCATATCATATTTTTTAAGGGTATTGCAGCTTTCCCCTTTTTCATCTCATTTTTCTTGTTTTGGAAACAATAAAGCTTGATGCTCGCGGCATCTTTAAAAACAAATCAAAAGAGTAAATTGTTTCGAGCCAGAGATTCGAATTCCGATTCGATTCCCTTGTTCGTCACTTTTTAACGCGAACACTTAGGAATTAGGGTTTTGGTATCTGTTCTGGACTTGGTAATTCTGTATTGGGCTGAAACTTTGCTTGCCATAAATCTGTTGGGCTGGAACTTTGTCTCTGTTTTCTTTTACTGCACTGTGAATATTTGAGAAACTTGCAGTAACTTTGTTTTGTCTTTTACTGTGAACCAAACATAAACTGCCTGTTTGTTGATTTGTAGCAAAAGATATTATTTTTACTTGCATTGTGAACCAAGTATTACTTGCTGATTTGCAATGGTAGTAACGGCCGATGAAGGATGAAATTAAATTTGACTGAGGCCTTATTTGAGCATAATGGAAAATCCTTAATCCTGACCCTTGCCTTTAATCGCTAATGATGAGTTATAAAATAAATTGCTTGAAATAATTCTGTTTATGCTTGAATTGTATTGCTAACCATTCTTTTCTTTGTTTTCATGTATGGCTGATGGCATGGAGATTGCAAGGCTTAGAATACTTCGGAGGAACTTGGAGAAGAAAAAAGAATGCATCTTGAAGGGAACATGAGGACCTCACTAGCCAAATTAGGTCTTAGAATTCTTTTAGTTAGGTTCTTGTAGAAGATAGGCTAGCAATTGTAAATTAATTTTGAAGACTTTGTAAATTTTGAGAAGTTTATAATTGCATTGTATTTCATACTTACAACTTGAATTTAAAGATCTCCAAGATTTGAATACTCTTGTAAACTTTAAAGAAGTTATAGGTTTGAAAGCACAACCTTCTTAGTAACATCTTGTAAATTTGTTATATCATAAATTTAGAATTTGCAATTTAAATTTCCTTGCCAAAATCACTTGTTAAAGAATTGCGTTTTGAATGAATGAACCCTTTCAACACTTGACCTCGTGATCTTAATCACCTTGAAATATATTCAAATTGGATATTGCATTTCATCTCTAAACTTGACAAAAAAAATCAAAACAATCTAAAGTAGCCAATTTCCCTCCAAATGCCTATTTTTAAATTCAACCTCCTTTATGATCTTCAAGAAAAAATTCAATTCTTTAAGTTTCTTTAAATCTTGTTTAGAATGGCATATTTCAAGAAGCCAAACCTTGTATCACAGGAAAAACGTCAATCATCTAAATAAATAGATTCATAGACAAACTTGGGACCATAATCAAAAATCAAATATTAGACCCTTGAGCACATAAATGGTTTAGAGAAAAAGAGATGTGAATAAAGATAGGGTAAATTTTGGGGTGCGACAGGTAGTGATTCAACTCTTATGCAAAAAAGGGTTTTCTCAAAATAAACGTTGTATTTTGAGGGAGAAAACAAGTGTCGGGCTTGCTTCCAAGCAGGCACAGGGGAACGACCTGTCCTAAACATGTTGTACCAGGGAACAACTGGTAGAGCAAAAATAAGGAAGAAAATAGATATATTGCGTTAGGGAATGACTGGAACACAATAAAAGGGAGACCGGAAGCGTTGGTTGGACTTCACAGGGAAATGCCACATCAAGGGAACTTATCCGCGTTGGAATTTTCATACCATAATTGCCAAAGGATTACAAGAGTATCATTGGGGACAAACATTATTGTTCCTGGCTTATAATTCCATGCAGTGTACGAATTTGCTATAGGATAATGCAATGCGATGATGCATGTTTGTGAAAGATAAAAAATGAGTAACTGGTGACTACAGGTCAGGTCACGATTAGGCTCAAATTTGCAAGCTTCACTGGGAGAAGAACATATGAGTGTCCTATCGAGGCATGAATACCACAACTAATTCGGTGATCACTGGGGAACTTTAGTAATAGACTTCCTGGGGATACAACCTCCTGGGGAAATACATCACTGTAAAATGACCAACTGGGGAATTAGTCGTTAAACAGCGATCAATTGGGGAATGATCAGAAACACTTCAAAAAGAGCTTCCACCGTTATATCCGCCGAGCAGATCGGATCCACAACATAGCTTCAGTTGGGGATATCAAGAGATTCAAACTCACTGGGGATAAACATCCTCTTCCAATGGCTCAAACGCCGTCTTTACTGGGGAATTAAGGCTAGAGCCTTAAATCAGAAGTAATTTTCAAATCCAACGGACATTCACTGGGGAATCTCATCGGGAATAGGCACCATTAACTTGCATTGGAGACTTACACACTGCTCTTGTGATGAGATATTGGAATCTCCCACCGAAGCTAATTTAAGAATCCAATGCCAAGGAATTTCATCAGGGACACAATGCTGAGGATGACCTTTGAATCAAACCCTTATGGAGATTATAGCTTCACTTGGGGACGTATTGTCAATGCTTACTGGGGAAGAGATGTTGTTGAGTTTTGCGCTGGTACATCGACTACCTGCAAACAAGAAAAGATTCATGCAACATATTGTTAGTGGAATTCCCCAGGTGTGATATGACAACCTTGTCTGCTACCCGGGTCACATAAGTTTCAAAGTAAATTCAAAAATTTCTCATCATGGTAGAACCTCTAATGTTTTTAAATGCAAAATTTTATCACAAAACTTTGAATGTTTTTCGCAATCAAATTAATAATTCCAAGAAATTAATTGACAAGCAAAAACTCATTTTATTGATTGAAAATGGGCCTATAATAGGCAAGTACAATAGGAGGCAATTCCTAGAATAAGGCAATTGAAAAAGTAAAATAAGAGGAACTATCTCATCAGGTTTCAACCTTGCTATCACTTTTATGACTCTAACTATCTCATCACTTTTCTTTTCCGGAAAAAGATGATTGAACTGATCCCTGCCCTTTGGAGTAAACAAAGATGCAAACATGAGGTGTGACCGTGGATCCGACGCGGGACATAGTTGCTTGCTCTTATTTCATTTCTTGACTGAACAAGTCTATGCAAAGTATTTATTGACTACGTCCACGTTCATGGGTAGTGGAAAATCTTCTCCATCCATTGTTGTAAGCATCATGGCGCCGCCAGAGAAAACTTTCTTTACAAAAAATGGTCCTTCGCTATTCGGCGTCCACTTGCCCCGAGGATCACCTTGAGGAAGAATTATCCTCTTCAGCACGAGGTCACTTGGTTTATAGTATTGAGGTCACACCCTCTTGTCAAATCCTTTTCTCATTCTCTCCTGATAAGCCTGTCCATGACAAACAGCCGCTAATCTTTTCTCATCAATAAGGCACAACTGGTTTAGTCGATTTTGCACCCATTCGTCTTCATCAAGCTTAGCGTCTTTCATTATCCTCAACGAGGGAATCTAAACATCAACGGGGAGCACTGCCTCCATGACATAGACTAGACAAAACGGGGTTGCCCTAGTCGAAGTGCGTGCGGTAGTCCGATAACCATGCAAAGCAAAAGGAAACATCTCATGCCAGTCTCGATAGGTCACTACCATTTTCTGCACAATCTTCTTTATGTTCTTATTTTTTGCTTCAACAACATCATTCATCTTTGGGCAATATGGGGATGAATTGTGATGTTTCATCTTGCAGGACTCATAAAGTTCCCTCATCATCTTGCTATTGGGATTCGACCCATTGTTAATAATGATCTTATCGGGAATCCCATAACAACAAATGATATTGTGCTTGATAAACCTTGCGACCACTTGCTTGGTAATGTTTGCATAAGACGCAGCTTCAACCCATTTGGTGAAAAAGTCTATGGCCACCAGAATAAAGCGATATCCATTGGACGCGGTTGGCTCAATCTTTCCTATCATATCAATGACCCACATAGCAAACGGCCAAGGAGAGGTCAAAACATTCAAAGGTGATGGCGGCACATGCAACTTGTCAGCATATACTTGGCATTTATAATAGATTCGGGCATGATTAAAGCAATCAACCTCCATGGTAGACCAGTAGTACCTTGCTTGCAAAACCTTTTTAGCCATAGTATGCCCACTGGAATGGGTTCCAAATGAGCCCTCATGCATCTCTTTGAGGATTTTTGCGACTTCGTTCTTGTCAACGCATATGAGAAACAACCCATCATGATGTCTATGATATACCACATTGTTACTGAGGAAGAACTTCGCTAAGAACCTTCTCAAAAACTTCTTGTTTGTCACAGACGCTTCCTCAGGATACTCTTGAGTTTCAAGGTATCTCGTAACATCTTGGAACCATGGATTATCAACTTTTCCGCATCAACTTCAAAACAGAAGACAAGATCATCTAACCGTTGAATGGTGATCGAGGGCACTTCATTAGCCCACTTGAATTTAAACATTGACACCAGGGTAGCCATAGTATCAGCTAGGTTGTTCTCTTCTCGCGAAATGTGATCAAAAGTGATCTCCTCGAAGTAAGGAACCAACTTTATCACATGTTCTCGGTAAGGAATTAGATTTGGGTTACGAGTCTCCCAATCTCCATTGATTTTGCTTATCACAAGGGATGAATCCCCACACACTTTTAGATGCTTGATTCTCAGATAATTGAAGCCTTAATACCGAATATACATGCCTCCTACTCAGCCATATTATTTGAATAGTCAAAGCAAATTCTAAATGTGAACGGAATATGGAAACCACCTGGAGAAGTGATTACAGCACCGACACCATTACCCAAGGCATTAGAGGCACTATCAAACACCAATGACCATTTCGATCCTGGTTCGGGTCCTTCTTCTGGGCCAGGAATGTTGCAATCTCTGATATACGTGATGTCCTTGTTTGGGAATTCAAATTTCATGGGCTGACAATCATCCACAGTCTGGTGGGAAACATAATACGCCAATACACTACTCTTGATTGCCTTCTGAGTAGTATATTGGATATCATACTCTGTCAAAATAATTTGCCATCTGGATATCCTTCCTATCAAAGCTGGCTTTTCAAAGATATACTTAATTGGATCCATCTTGGATATCAACAAGGTAGTATGGGTCAACATATATTGCCTTAGTTGGCGAGCATCCCAAGCCAAAGCACAACAAGTTTTTCTGAGTAGTGAGTAGTCTATCTCACAGTCGGTAAATGTTTTGCTAAGGTAGTATATTGTATGCTCTTTTGACCATACTCGTCATGTTTTCCCAACACGCACCCCATTGAGCCTTCAAGTACATAATCAACAACCTACCCTCAACGAGAGGCATGTGAATCGGAGGTTCCTGCAAATACTCCTTTATTTTATCGAATGTGACTTGACAATCGTCATTACACCCTGACCACTTCATATTTCTCAACAATTTGAATATTGGTTCACATATGGCAGTCATATGAGAGATAAATCTAGAGATGTAGTTCAACCTCCCCAGAAAGCCACAGACCTCTTTTTCTGTTCTTAGATCATGCATTTCTTGTATTACTTTTACTTTAGCAGGATCAACCTCAATGCCTCTTTCTCTTACAAAAAAGCCTTACAATTTTCCAGATCGAACCCCGAAAGTACACTTGTTAGTATTTAGCCTCGGACAGAATTTCTGCAACCTGTCAAACAACTTTTGTAAATGCACCAGGTGCTCTTCCTCATCTTGAGATTTTGCAATCATGTCATCGATATACACTTCAATATCCTTATGAATGATGTCGTGGAACAGAGTCACCATTGCTCGTTGATATGTTGTCCCGGTATTCTTCAATCCGAAACGCATCACTCTATAACAGAATGTCCCTCACGGGGGTAATAAAATTTGTTTTGGCCATGTCCTATGGCTCCATCTTAATCTGATTATATCTCGAGAAACCATCCATGAACGAGAACACCTTGGCATAAGTTATATTTTCCACCAACACGTCAATGTGAGGAAGTGGAAAATCATCCTTCGGACTCGCCCTGTTCAAATCTCGATAATCCATGCACATTCTAACTTTCCCATCCTTCTTGGGCACTGGCACGATATTGGCAATCCATTGGGGATAAGATATCACATTCAAGAATCCCATGTCGATCTGTTTCTAAACTTCAACCTTGATCTTCTTAGACATCTTAGGATGAGTTCTTCGAAGCTTCTGCTTAACGGGAGGATAGACTTCTTTCAATGGCAGTTTGTGCACAACAATATCGGTGTCCAACTCGGGCATGTCTAATTAAGACCAGGAAAATATATCTGAATACTCTTTGAGAAAATCAATCAGTCTTCGCTTCACACTGTCTTCTAGAGAAGCCCATATCTTGACCTCTCTGACCGCATCATCGGTGCCCAGATTTACCTTTTCAATTTCTTCCTGATGCGGTTGGATAACCCTCTCTTCTTGTTTCAACAATCTTGCTAACTACTCAGGGAGTTCACAATGTTCCTCACCTTCTTCTTCGGCTTAGTTGATCAGATTATCAGAATCATAAGAAGTGATAACAGAGTCTTTATCAAAGGGATCCATTAGAATAGTGGGATTATATCTGCATGATTGATTTTATGTTTATTTTAGATTTTTGGATGATAAAAGAAAAATAAAGCACTGTCATTTTGCGTTTTAAAATTGTGATGTAAAATAGAAAGAGAGGGAACAAAATATTTGAATACAAAGGACTTTCTTTATTTAATGATAAAAACTTGCATGAGAAAACAAAGGTGACCCTTCATATGATTCACTGTGCCTTGGGCAAAGCACAAGAATTATTGCATGATAAAAAAAACAACGGAAAATTACTCTTTGACCATTGTGACTGGGACACAGTCTTCAGAATTCCAATTATTTAATTCAACACCCGAGATTCTTGGGAGAATCTACTTGTCAATGTCGCATTCACTGTCATAATCATCAACAATATTCACTTGTCCAAGACTGACACCAGCGTTTGAGAATTTAATGGGAGTAGCCAGATTAGGCGCTTTAAGGATCTGACGATGCAACATGGGGTCGAAACCCAGCCCGAACTTGTTGAACTTTGGCGTCACCTCTACCACACTCCCCCAGCCTTCAGGGCATCCGACTTCGACTACAGCCCTTGCATCTTTCAGGGAGGCCATAGAGGAGTTAGGTTTGTCTTTTTTCTTCTCCTCCTGCTGAGGAGTTTTGAGCATATGAACAGTTTCAAAACCCTGGAAAGGGGTCTCATGGACTTCGCCATCAACTTCAACATATCTGAACAAAGTGAGGTGACTCACAACGTACTCTTCTTCAGCATAAACCGTGATGGTCTTCCCATTGACAGGGTACTTGAGCTTCTAGTGGAGAGTGGAAGGCAACAATAAGCAATTTGAATGTCCATGACATAGAAAGTAGTAGTAAATAGCTAGGGACCAATCTTAATAGGAAGATCCATCTCTCCGAAGACTGAACGTCTTGACCCATCGAAAGCCTTCATCACTAGATTACTGAGACGCAGCTCAAGTCAAGAACAATCAATTTTCATCAATGCTGTTTTCAGAATCACAATCAAGGACAAACTAGTATCCACCAAAACTCAAGACAAAGTAGTTCCCTTGCACTCCATAGATATGTGTAACTCCATGTTATGGTTCCTACCCACTGGCGGGAGATCAAAGTCGGTGAAGCCCAGGTCGTTACTGGAAGATATACTAGTACATACGTTCTCAAACTAGCTGTCGTACCCCAAAATTTGCCCTCTTACTTCTCAAGACATTCCATATATCCATGCTCAAGGATTCCTCAAGGGTTGATCAGATAAACCCTCTCCTAGACAATCAACCCAAACTAGGGTTTGGCAATTCTCAGATCAAGATGGGTTCTCAACACCTCCAATGATCATCATGCCTCCTCATATGCTTCAAAGAATCTCCATGACAAGATTCAAGCCTCACAGGTCAACTTTCCTCAGATGGTTGAAAATCAGTTGTATTGGACAAAAAGTCAACTATGGTCAACATACAGTCAAACTTCATGATTTTTGGTCAACATCCTCATTTTGAAGTCACATTCATCATTTGATCAAGGGTTGATCATGATTCATCAAGAAAACTCAAGATTTGCTCAAAAGTCAAACTTTCCAAATTAGGGGTTTTTAGTGAAAAGTCAACTAAACTTTGACTGAACATAACTTCTTCATACTTTATCAGAAATTTTTCCACCACCTCTCATTTTGAATGAAATTCAATTCTCTACAACTTCATGTCTCACAAGAATGTTCAAAAAATGCTTTATTTGGAAGGTATGGATCAAAACATTACAGGTCCTTTTCAAAGTCAACAAAAAGTCAACTTTTTGTATTGAAGATTTATTGATCATGGAAACTCCAATTGAGATGAAACCAAAGATGTTGTCTAGAGGACACCTAAAGCTTTCTAAAAAGTCCAATAACACTAAAAAATGTGGAAAATTGAGCAAAATACACCTTGTACAAGTTGGGCATTTTTGGACAATTGCACAAAGGGAGATATTTGTCAAAATCCAATTTTTTCCAAATGGGCCTATAATTTTATGATCCAAACTTGATCATAATATTATTTGTGACCTATTGATGCCTTGCCACGACCACCTTTTATTTTTTTGATTTATTTTTGAAATTAAAAGCATTTAATTCAAATTTAAATTATATAAAATATGAAAACAAGGTATATTTTCAAATGGATTGGATTTTTATCAAACTTGAGGTCCAAGATAGCCCACACAACTTGCCAATTTCGTGCTAGCTCTCACATGGAAGGGAAAATCAAATTTTCAAAAGATTTGATTTGATTTGAAAGAGAAATTTTTCTGCATTAAAGAAGAGATCTTTTTTCATTCTTTTTGCTCTCATTCCTCACTCTATAAATACTCATCACATTGCACAAGACCAAGGAGGAAACCCTAGCCCATACAAGCAACCCTAAAATTCCAAAAAATTCATCAAAGTTGTCAATTTCGAATTTCAAATTCCAGCAGGTTTCAAGGTGTTCTAAGCATTCCATCGTGTTCCTGAGGTTCCCAGGGATTGATACCAATCCTTACTTGAAGCCAAGACTGCCCAAATCGTGCTCCCTAGCTTGCTCCGATTTGGTATTCTTTTGAATTTCGATTTCGTAAATCCATGCATTGCTAATTGTTTTTGTGTGTTTATTTGAACTCAGGGCATGTATTAGATCACATTTGAACCATCTCATGCAAGCTTGCACGTAGAAAACAGGATCCACCATTGTTAGGGCAGTTTTTGTTGTATGCTTCGTATCTCGTTTTCCAGGCCGATTCAGGGCAAACGGGCACCACCATCGTGTTCGCAGCCCTCGATTTAGGGGGTAGGGTCCCCCTTTCCCTTTCATTTGGCTTATTTTGCAGGTTTGAAGATACTGCTCGCCGGAGAAGACGACCGGAGCTAGGGCTCCGGCGTCGTTGACGTGTGTTGACTGGCGAAGGCTAGCGTGGCAATTCCCAGCGATCCGATTCGTCCATCCATTCAACCTGGACCCCACGCGGCTGACTGTGCGTTGAAATCAAAAATCCAGGACACGTATTCGTTTATAATGCCATGTTTCTATTTTCCAAACACCAAAAGCGCGTTGGCTCAGTGGTAAAGGCAAGCAGACTTGAGGATTCTCTCAGAGGTCTCCAGTTCGAATCCTGGCAAGACCTTTCTTTTTTGCTTCTTTGAAAAACTAACATATTTTTCTATTTTTCTTTAATATTTTTATCTAATTTAATTTATCTTCAATATTTTTTATCATGCATCTAAAAAACTCCAAAAATATTTCTTTTTTGCATTATTATCAGAAAAATACTTATTTAATTTTTAGCATTAAAATTATTATTTTTGCATGCATATTTTATTTAATTGCTAATTAATCATTAATTTGACTTTCAATTGCATTTAAATCATCAAAACTATCCAGAAAATTACCAAAAAATTATCTTATCATATTAATGTCATTACTAACATAAAATCTTTTCTTCATTCAAAAAATATTTGTTTTTACTAACATTTTCTTCTTATGCGAATTTCTCTTATTTTTCGATAATGTATCAGTTCACAGGTTGTAACGTTTCGGACAATTTTTCTCGCTTTTCTTTTTAATTATGTAACTGCCTATGGGATGTAATAGTTTAATTAGGACTTTTATTTTCCGCACTCCTATTATGTAATTGCCCCAAAGCCATGTAATAGCGTAGGACTTTATCTTTCCGCACTTTACTTTCCGCAATTTATTTTCCGCACCCTATAAACTACTAGTAATTAGGCGTGTATGGCAAGATAAAATTGGACATAGATCACTCATAATCTCAAGATAACATATCTGAATTTGACACACTCTTTTCACACATGCATCCCTTAGGGTAATTCTCTCTCGTTGCCTTTATGAATGCAAATGGTCAAGTCCCTCGAACGTAGAGGTATTCTAGCACTGTTGCCTACAAACATATCATCATAGTCCCTTCGATACAAAGATCATAGACCTACGATGTCGCCTACGAATACATGATCTTGACCCTCGATTGTCGCCTACGAAAAATGATGATAGTCCCTTCGAATGTGCTAGGATACTCCTACAAGTTGCCTTCTATGACCATCCAATGTCCCTTCGAATGTCCCTTCTACATCCAACGAATAAGGTTACCTACCAACTAATGGTATGGATAGCACTATTCTAAAGGAAAGTAAAACAACATGAAAACGACCGTTCTGAGTAGGTAATAAGACTTTTAGTTGCTTGCTCTATCAAAATACTTTTCACACCTCACACTTTTGTCAAAATTCAAACTCTTTTCAAAATAGAACATTTTCGAACACTTTGTATACATTCCTTCATGAATCATTACAAAGTCAAAGCGAAATGCCTTTTTTTAAAACCTTTTTGTCAAACACACAGAAAGCACTTTTTTAATGATCTAAGAGCAACTAAGAGCCCGTAGATAACTACGGATGAAAATGGGTGCTAATACCTTCCTTTTCATAACCTTCTCCTTACTCGAATCTAACGAAGGTCTTTTCTGCTCTTTTCACCTTCCCTGAATTGGATAAAAGAAAAGTCGGTGGCGACTCTTGCTATCCGCACATTTGCGATACAAAAATCTCAAAGTCAGTTCACCGTCTTACACTAGCTAATAGATATCTCTTGCGGGACAAATCAGTACTTAGAAACTTTATCAAGGCGTTCTTGTGTGCCTCAGAATCACGTAACAATGAGAGAATGGAAATCTTAATAGGGGTTTGAGCGAGTTGATCAATAACACGAAAATCACTTTTTCAAATATCGCATAATCTCTTCAACATATTTTTCAAAATCAGGATTAGTGACCTGCAAATCAGTTTCCTTTCCTTCCTGCTTGCCTTTAGCTTTCGCCAAAGCATCTTCATTAGGCGGTGCAAGTGGAACAACAAAAATTTGACCACTTCTGGTCACTCCGCCATTTCTGGTAAAATTTTCAGTATTAGCGACATCAAACTCATAATCATGCTTCTTAGAAGAGGATCCATCTTCTTATTTAACTTCATGATAATAGACATTCGATCTATAGTGCCAAGGCCCAGCTTTGTCAATCATATATGGCATAGGACCAGGTCTCGTGATCAACAGCGGATCAGACTTTCTAGGCGCAGAAATGACAACTGGAGTGTATGGAATTGAAATCACAGACACATCTTGCGCTTCACCTTTCTTTCCCTTTTTAATTTTGTCAAACCGTAGCTCACCACTAGTGATCAACTTTTGAATACCAATCTTCAAACTTTCACAGCCATTCGAACAGCTTTCACAGTCAACACAGTCAGACTCACAACCTGCAAAGACGCCTCTCTTGATCAGATACTCCTTAACAAAGGGCAATTGTGTCTTCAACAAGTTAACATCCATGATTAAGTTCAGAACTTCTCCGTCTTCCATAATAGCTTGAACTACCTCTCTGCCATGTTATGGCATTGGGTTCTGTCATACCCCAATTTTTGACCTAATATACCACCTTACATATGCATCACTGCATCACTAACAATTTCAGAATAGAATAGATCGTGTGTGGCTTCTAGAAGTCAAAGTCAGGGTTTCTTCAAAAAATTTATCTGTTCAAGATATGATCAATTAGGGTTTGAGTTTCCACTCACCTCAATTGATCTATCTTAATCAATCATCAACATTTGATCTTCAGATTCCAAACTTTTTCTCATGATCTATCATGAATCGACCAATTAGGGTTTTTATCGAGGATAGTGAATCATTTACTTTTTGCTCAATGAATGACCTATTTGCTTGGAGATTGATCTTAAACATCTTCAATGCAACATCTTGACCTAATTTCTTGATTCAAAACATCACAAAAGTCCATGTTTCTTCATCGACAAACTCTGAATCATCTGATGAAAATTCATCTGCTCTGAAAAGTCAAACTTTGACTTTTGGTCAAATTTTTCAAAATCAAACTTTTTCAATCATAAAAACATTTCAAATAATCCATCATGATCATAAAAAATCAAGAAATATGAAAAAGTCAACAAAAAGTCAAGATTTGAATTTTTTCTAACACTTAGAAAAATTTCCAAGTGTTAAGAAACATGGTTTTTCCTCACTTTCTTGGCCATTTTTCATCTAGATCCATTTTGATTCAAGAAAAACTCAAAACATGAAAGTTGTAGGTCTTGTTACAAGCTTTCCAAAATGTCCAAGAAATTGCAAAAAAACTTTGTCTAGCTATACTTTTGATTTTGAAACATAGAGCTCCAAAACCATGGATTTCAAGTTCATGCTTCAAAATTACAAGTCATTTTTTGCAACTTCTCCTTCTAGAAGCCTTGTCATCACTTAGAGGTGTATTATAACTGATAAATATCAGTTTGAATGATTGAAGAGAGGATTGGATCAAGGAGAAAAACTTAACCATGGTTAAGAAAGTTACTTTTGCATTAAATGCAAAAGATTCCATTATTACCTCTTAACCAAGTTGCAAGTTTCCTTCAATGATATCTTTTCCAAATCATTCAGAATTCTTGGCCTATAAATAGAGGTCATTTACTCAAATTCAAACCACACCAAAGCTATGCAAATCAAGCTTTCTTTCTTTCTTGCTTAAGTTTCAAGTTTCTAAGTCATAAGAGGGAATTTTGCAAATCTCCAAATCTTGCAAAATTTGAGTGAACTTAAGTTTCTAACATGTTCTAAACTCAACTGTGTAGATATTCAATCACTAAAGCTATCTGGGTCCTTAATTTGAACTAAAATCAACTGTGTTTAAAGAATTAACAACTTTTGTAGTTAGGGTTCAAATTGGGATTGTTAAAATTCGTGCTCATCTTTGATTAATAATTTCAACAAGATACATGTTCATAATCGTGTTAAAAATCTAGACAAAATGGCATTTTGAACTTTTAAAATTGATCAAGATTTGAAGAAACACGAATTTGCCATGGCTATGGTGTCACGTTCGCGCTTCATGAAGAAGATGAAGTTGATTTTCAAATATAAAAGCTAAACTTAAAATATAATAACATGGAAGTAAATAAATGAACGGATGTATTATCGCCCCAGCGGTTGCCAGCACGCTTTTCATGTTTCCTTGCCTTGCCTATGGTCCAGGGTTCGAATCCCCTTGTGACCATTTTGTCAATTTTTTCACTTCCCTTCATTTTTAAACATTTCCAAAGACTTGTTTTTAAATATAATTAATTGGAAGCGTGTAAATAACAAGACAAGCACTTGGCTCAGTGGTAAAGCTTTTCAATTCTAAGCCAAAGGTCATGGGTCAAGCCTCCTTAAGACCAAAAACAAATTTTTACCACTTGTTTTCTTCATCTTTTCTATCAAACTTCAACATTTTCAAAAACCAATCAAAACTTCTCATTTTGAGATTATTTTTTGCACACTTGTCATTTAATATACCTATTTTATGCTTATGTCAAAAAAATCCAAAAATATTTTCTTTTGATTATATTTTCATTAAGTCGAAAATGAGACATTTTAAGTACTTTTAATACTTTTCAAAGATGTTTTCTTCAAACTTTCAAACTTAAATCTTTTTCAAAACTTCTTGTGAATATACTTCACTTTTCAAAAATCATTTTCAAAACCTACATTTCATCAAACTTACACACCTTTTTCCATGATCGTCTCGATTTGAAGATAAAACCGAATCAGTTTTTCCTCAAATTTCTTAATCGATCATAGGCCTCCCTCACGGTCTAAGTCCCAATCCTTTTATGTACATATTAAATTTCCTTGTGCATATTCAATCATCTTTGTAAATATCCAAGCATAAACAAATTTCGTTCGTTTGTTTTCATTCGCTTGTTTATACACCAAATCCATTGGTATTAAAAGAAGAATTATTCTCGGTGAAACTACTCTTAAAACCAATGGGCCTCCCTCACGGTGTAAGTCCTAACCTTCCTATGTACATATTCATTTCCTTGTACATAATCACCCCTTCGTGTACATATTCATTCCCTTGTACACATTCAAACTTGTATATATTCAAGTTACACTTGCTTTAAACGCTGGTTTTATACATTTGTTTATATTTCCTTCATAAACTCTTGTGAATACATATCACACACTTGTTTATATAACTGTTCAGTTATAACATAACAACTAGTCTAACAACTAGGTTCCCTATAGCCTCCTCTTAGGCTTCGTATAAGATAACTCATTTACTGAGTTTAGCCTCCTCTTAGGCTTCATATAAGAAAACTCATTTACTGAGTTTAGCCTCCGCTTAGGCTTCATATAAGACAACACTCCCCTGCTGAGTTAGCCTCCTCTTGGGCTTCATTCAAAAGAACTCCTCGTTGAGTTTAGCCTTCTCTTGGGCATCAAACAAGAAAGAGACCTGGAAATCTCTTAACAGCCTCCTATTGGGCTTCCAATACAAAGAATCACCCGCGCTAGGATAGAACCCTAAGAGGATGATTTCCCGGCGAAATCACTCTTGAATCCTAAGAGGATGGTTTCCCGGTGAAACCGCTCTTAAAGCCAAAGCCAGCAATACCCTATAGCTTCCTCTTGAGCTTCATACAAGGACCCTCGATGACCCTCGGAATGCCTCCTCTTGGGCTTACAATACAAGGACCCATGGGCTTCTTAAAAGCATCCCCCTAATCCAATCAATTTCTCGTAGAGATTTAGACATTTATCATCTCTATGGAAGAAGTATCTCATCTATCACATCACATACAATCAAATCTTTTTCAAACTTTTTCAAACAAAAACATCTCTTAATCGTAAGTGGTAACGCTTGTACACTCAAGCAAAACACCCAATGCTTACAATTAAAAGATTCAATCATTTTTCAAACATCTTTCTTAACTCGTAAGTGGTAACGCTTGTACACTCAAGCAAAACACCTATAACTTATGATGAAAGATCAATTCAATCAATCCCTTCAAAATGTATGTGATGAAATAGATTAGATACATTTTTCATTAAGATGACATTCGTCTTTGTCTCTTAATAACATCCCTTTGCTTCCACTAGCATAAGTGGGAACTACGTTTGCTCTGACTTTCTCAACATCCCTTTGAGAATACGTAGGCACAAGGTCTCATCCTTGGCGAGCATACTTCTTTCCCCCTCAAACCAAACAAACCATAGCTCCCTTTAGATCCGAGCTACAAATGCTCTGATTCCCATTAAGGGATATGTATGCAGAAGATCCCAATGATCTTTGTGAGCACAATAATAACAAAATCTAGGATCCCACATAATCTTCTCTTTCTTAAAATCCAAAGGAGAAACTTTCCCAACAATAGAAATAGCAATTTAAAACACACAAACATATCAAACATATTCATATATAAAGCTATAGATAACTATATATATTTAGGGTGCCACATCTATTCCCTTTATATAACAAACCCCCTTGCCCGGAATCTCCCCAATGCGTTGCGTCTAGTTCACGCTAGTCGTAATGCATATCATATTAATTGAGGGTATTGCAGCTTTCCCCTTTTTCATAATCATTTTTCTTGTGTTGGAAAAAAATAAAGCTTGATGCTCGCGGCATCTTTATAAACAAATCAAAAGAGTAAATCATTTCGAGCCAGAGAATTCGAATTCAGGTTCGATTCCCTAGCGCGTCACTTTTTAACGCGAACAGGTTCAAAATGACGTTAGGCATGAGCTGCTATTGCTGGGCATCATACTGGATAGCTTTCAAATAAACCAAGTCCTGAACCTTACACTTGAATGTATAGCAGTTTTCAATATTGTGTCATATTATGCCAGAATGGAATTCATAACTTGTATTGGCAGCATAATTTGTTGGACGTCTGTCTAGAGGAGGAGGCGGTAGTGCAGGCCTTACAGTCACCAATTTCAGATCAATTAATCATTTCATCATCTCAGCATAAGACATTGGAATGGAAATAAACCTTCAAGGTGCACGATTATTCTGTTGTCTTTGATATTGTGACACGGGGCTTGTTGAGCCTGCGGCTGAGACACAGAAATAGTCAAAGCATTAACTTGGGCTTTGCCCTGGTTTTCTCCATCATACACAACAATGGTCTCACCCTCCTTCTTGCTGGGATAACCGCTGAATGCTTTCTTTGTACCAGAGGAACTTCCACTCCCGGTGTGTTGGATCTTGCTGGATTTTAAATCACTTTCAATCCTTTCTCCATACCTAACCATTTCCGCAAAGCTAGTAGAGGTGTTATAGGCCACGTAGTAGTACCCGGAAAGAGTGCTTGTAAACATGTATATCATCTCTCTCTCTCTCTCTCTCTCTCTCTCCACCACAGGTGGATAAACTCTAGTAGCAAGCTCATACCACTTATGGGCATACTCCTTAAATGTTTCACCAGATTTCTTAGACAAGTTCTGCAATTGAGTCTGGTTGGGAGCCATATCGATATTGAATTGGTATTGCTGAATAAAGGCATCAACCAAATCACGCCATGTTCTGACATGATTCCTCTCAAGGTGCATATACCACTTCAAAGAAGCTCTAGATAAACTCTCTTGGAAGAAATGCATAAGAAGTCTTTCATCCTCAGTATATACCGCCATCTTGCGGAGCAGTGATATGTGTTTTCGAGAAAGTAGCACCATTGTACTTATCAAAAGTTGGAACTTTGTATTTTGGAGGGATCCTGACCCTGGGCGCCAATCCCAGGTCAGAAAGATCCAAACCAGACATCTTTTGTCCCTCAACAGCCCTTAGTCTCTCTTCAAGCAGAAGATACTTCTGGTCCTCATCGGGAAAACTAGCCTCACTGCCATTAACAAAGTAAATTATTCATTTCGATCAACATCATAACCCTGAGATCGAGGGAAACCTCGGCCATGATACCCCTGCATCATCTCATCATCATAAAAATAAGGTCCCCGAGGAAGAGGTGGAGATGGTGGAAACCGACCATTGTTAAGATGTAAACCCTGATCACGAAGGTGATCATTAACACCCAGATCATCGTTGTTCTGAGCATTGACTACACGCGGCTGCCCCACGGAGAAATCATCAAACGGGTTATCATGACGCTCAACCTCCAGACGGGGTCTTCCCACTAGAGCTCTCAGTTCTTGTCGGCCTCGATTCATGGTAGTGATCACTTCCAGGAACTGAGCCATCTGCGCTTCCATCTTCACCTTCATTGTTGCCATGTCTTCCTAGATTTGATCCATTTGACGACATTCGTTGCTTCGAGTTGAATAACGTTAGAAGGTTGAATTTGCAATTTTCTACTAAATAAAAGGAGAAGCCACTAATAAGAACTCCGAGCAAAACCTTTTATGCATGATAAATACATGAATGAATGTGATAAATGCAATGACATATTTGAACATTTCCAGGACTCTAACACTTTGATTCAAGTTTAGGGAGAAGCCAACAAACTAGATAATGGATACTGAAAACGCTAATCATCATTGAATCAAGATAAAGAGGTCTACAAATATTCTGATCATATGTTTTGAGATTCAAATAATAAAGTGAGCAATACCATCAACAAGCTTGATGGTGATTCTCCATAAAATTCATATAAGGCCTACATCAAAACATATGACATAGGGTATCCCTCAATATTTTGTACTCCCATCTGAATCTTGAGACGCTCCATTTCCTCTATAGCGAGAGTCAACTGAACATTTTTCTCTTCGAGTTGAGCTTCAAATGTCAACTTCTGGTTGTGCATTTTCTTCTTTAACTCGTCGACCTGAGCCTTGCACTTCTTCTCCATATTAGCTTTGGAAGTTTTAAGGGTCTTAAAGTCTCGACTTTTCTGCTTGTACTTCTTTTCCCAACTGGCAACAACTTTCTTGTACTCTTACATGGGAATGGGGGGATCTTCAACTCTGGATCCCTTCCTTGTTAGATCAGACGCTTCCCCTTTGAAATACTTGAGCTAGTGAACCAGTTGATTCTTTGCTTAAGTAGCAACAAGACAGTTCATTGTAAGTGCCTCTTTCTCTTCGAGCAGAAGACGGTTTTGAGCCTGCACCCGCTCATAATCTACTTTTAAAACAACATCGGGAACTAAATCTTGAGGGTAAAAATACTCTGCTCCTATAATAGAAGGCCATTGGCGATCAAAATTTCTTTCCTTAATCCACTAGATGTAAGAAGCATAGGTTGTAGGATCTTTCTTGCCAAAATACTGCTCTCCTTCAAGATGAATATTATTCCATGCTTGAATAGTCTTAATCATCGATCTGTAACGTCAGACATCATAATATAGAGTTTCCTGCACAAAACTCTCATCGGGAGGTCCCATCAAAGCATATCCCAATTGCCTCAAAGCGAGAGTTAGATTGTAGTTGACACCACCCCTTATGCCCATGAGAGGTACATTAGGGAAATCCCAACAATGGATGATAATCTTCTCACTTTTAGTCTTGGATATATCACGCCGATACCAACCAATATCTTGATATGTGAGACCCATCAATATTAGAACCCACCTCATGGTATCTGAGTATCAATAAAAGCACCACTACGAGGAAGAAAACCCTGAAACCAATGGTACAACAATGGCGTACAACAATGAACAATTCCACCTTTCCCTTTAAAACTCCTGGATTGTATGGAATGATAAACATCTCCCAAAAGAGTTGGAATAGGATTCTGCTGGATGAATATGGAAATAGAATTCATGTCAACGAAATTGGGCTCATTCAGAAACAAAACTATCCCATAGATACAACAAGCTAAAATGGCATTAAAACTCTTCAAATTCTTCTTCGTAGCTTTGGCATTGGCTTCTCGTAACAAGAAATCCAAATAAAAACCTCTTACGGCTCCCTTGCTTGCAACGTTAGCTGACACCACAGATTTCTCCATACAAAGAGCTTTGGTGATCTGATCATCGGTGGGTTTCTCCATGGAAGCGTGAAAAGGCACTTGCTATAGTATAGGAATGTCCAAGATATAAGAATACTCTTCCAAAGTTGGCATCTACAAGTAATCGGGAAACACAAAGCACTTCAACTCACAGTCATAAAACTGGAATAGAGATTAGAGACCATCTTTCTGATACTCAGTTAGAGGAGACTTCAAACATGTCAGAATTCTTCCATAATCTTTGGTGAAGACGCTAACATTCTCTGGTGGAGACTTATTAGCCAACAAGATAAGATTCTGAAGAGCAGGTGTAGGAAATTTGTACACTGGATGACATCTCTGATTGTCTTTCTTTTCAGTATCCATCTTCCGAAACGGCCTGACACTAGACTCAAAGGCTAGAAAATCCCGGAAATAAACTAATATGTATGTTAAGATATGCAAATTAAAAAGTCTTTATGAATGCAATGCATTGAGGTCATATCTCCTGCATGTTAAACCATTGTTATACTGATAACAGAATCCTCGGTCAAATGTAACCGAAACAAAGGTCCGACGTCAAACTGGAACTCCATAGAAAATACTAGAAAATACCAGGATCACGGAACACAGAACCTCATATCACGGAACCAGAATCAGTACCTGTAGTAATGATATCTCGTCCTAACTCACAGGGTAATTCTAGACACAACAGGGGGTCCCTAATGATAAACAGAGTCGGAAATCCTTTATCGAGTACTTCGCTATCTACACAATAGGGTGTAGGGCGAAAGCACCGTCAATTGAATCTCGTCTGAGTTCAGTACTTCATGCCTCCTCACATGCACCATGAGATGCGGGATTCGACATGAACATCCATATATCCTATATGTCACTGGTTGGGGTAGGGGGCCTTTTACCTCATGTAACTCCCACCCAATCAAGAGATCAACCAGTACAGCAGCAGCCAATATACAGGATATATGAAAGCAATAAAATTCCATATATAATGAAATGCATAGCATACAAAGGATGATGCGATAAAGAGAGTAAATAAATAAACACCTAATAGAAAAGAAAAAGGAAGCTAGGATCGACTCCTGATCGGACCAGCAAGAGTTCTAGACGATCCTCAATGAAGTCGCCAGCTGAAACAACCAGTTGAACATCATCCGATAGGAATATCAATGAAGTATCCATCGAACTTTTTTATCCCACGAGAGGAAAGGAAAACATCGAGTAAACCTGGAAAAGGGAGAAATCGCGGTCTTACGACCGAGAGATCGGGGTAAGAGAGTCTGTTACGCAAGGGGAAGGTATTAGCACCCCACATGCTCATAGTACTCTATGGTATCCACTTCTATTTGCTATCTAAGGAGTGTGTTATATATATCTATTGCTTACTCGCTATGTGGAAGAAAACAAAATAACGAAAAACACGGGGAAAAGAAAGAAGTTTTTACAAAGTTTTGCTCAATCGAGCCTCGTGACAAGATGCCTACATATTTCCTCGTGCAATGGGAAAGTCGGAGCGTCGTAGTTCCGCTCACATGTTTTGGTGGGTTGCAATTGTTTTTATGGGAAGTTCGATTTCGCGTCCTTACAATTGCAACTCGTGCTTGACGTTGCAGCTATAAGTAGTCTTATTCTCGGCCGCTCTCACACTTAGCAATTTGTTTGGATTTGAAAAGGAATGCCCTTTTTGAAAAGGTTTTAAACATAAAAAAGCGCCCATAGACGGAAAAAAAGTTTGAAGTGAGTTTGGTTACTTTTACCTTGAAAAAGGAGTCTGAACCGTTATTAAGTGTTTTGATTTTTGAAAGAAAAGAAAACAAGTTTTAGTTTTATTACATGCAAAGATGCAGAAAGGAACAAGACAACATGTAAAGGGAGACTAACTAGTTCTACCCTAATGTTATCATGCAATTTAGACCTAAGTTTGAGGATGTAAGGGAATCTCTACCTATGTTGACATGCAAAGGATGAAAATCCTAATGTCTAGGATCAAGAACTATCCTAACCGAGCGGTCCTAAGGGAAGCTAACCTATATCTGGCTTGGTTAAAGAACCAAGGGATGCAAAGGGATGAAGGAAGCAAGTGCTTTGGCAAAAGCACACAAACAATGCAATTCACAAACAAATGAACACGTATGCGTAGGAAAAGAAGGAAGTCCCATAGTCTGCAATAATAACAAGCATACCGGAGTCAACCAGGAGCCGATACATTCGATCCCTGAGAAAGTTATCACCATATGATATGAGCTATCAAGTTTGAATAGAAAATGAGTGCAGGTATCATCCATAAATGCGAACCCCGATAGAAGGCGTGGAGAGTTAGAATAAGGGACTCTTGCCACTTTTATTATTGACTCGATAAAGGAAGCAACACGATTCACGTGTGCTGAACTGACACGGACTAGAACTGTGTGGGGGTTGATTGTGAACCCTTTCTGCGTGCCCATCATATCATCATCACATACAACACCTGTAGATCTCATCAAAGCGGGTCTTTTCTTGGTGGTTCCATTTAGCGGTTTGCCTAACCACTCATCTGAAGAGCACAAAAGTAAACACACGATCTGAAGAGCCTCCCTATGCACGGAAGAGGACTTTAAACAAACCAAACACAAGTAGTAAATAAAATCGCCCAAAACGGGTCTTTAAATAAACCAAAGGGGTTCCTAAACATGCTCCAACTACGAAAGCCCCATCATGCATCTCTAATCCTACTTCTCATGGAAAAGAAAGCGGTAAAGTCCTACTTCTCATGCTCTCTAGAAAAGCAGTAAAGAATGAGATAAAAAGGTAAAGCAAATACCACACGGATAACAATTCGTAAGCAATAGCAAGCTAAGTAATACTCCAGAAAACTTCAAGTACTACTGCCAAGCAATAAATAAACCGGTGAGTAATGCGCAGAGGCATCAAAGCATGAATAGAATGTGCATTCGTACACATCTGAGGCAAGTAAACCTGCAAAAGGTTGCAATCCAAACAATAAAGACAATGGAATGTGCATTCGTGCGCAAAAGGTATCAGAATGTGTGTTCGTACACATTCGAAACAAGATAAACCTGCAAGAAACCACAATCTAGACAATAGAATGCGCGTTCATACGCAAACTAGAATTAGAATGTGCGTTCGTGCATATTCGAATCAAATGAACCTGCAAGAGAAGTGAAAACCAAACAATCAGACAAAGGATGCGCGTTCGTACGCAAACAAGTAATAGATTGTGCGTTCGTACACATTCAAACAATTGGATAACCTGCAAGAAAGGTGTAAATCCAAACAAACAGACAAAAGTGCGCGTTCGTACGCAAACAAGCAACAGAATGTGTGTCGTACACATTCAAAAAATTAGATAACTTTCAAGAAATGTGTAAATCTAAACAAATAGACAATAGAATGTGCGTTCGTACACATTCAAAATAATTGGATAACCTGCAAGAAAGGTTAAAATATAAACAAGCAGACAATAGAATGCACACGCATGTATGCAAAATCAAGTACATGTATATATATATCCAAATCTCAAGTATAATGCTCAATGTACCTCGCATAATCAACAAACATGTCAAAAAATAACAAGGAAAACATAGGTAAGCAAGAGGGGAAGAAAGCTCGGAGAAAATATGACATTTGACCAAAAAATAGTCAAAAAATGAGGAAATTTGGCAGTTTGCATCGACTCAGTTGGGTCTTGCGTCGACTCAAAAAATATGTGCGTTGACTCTAGGGTCGGCACGTAACATCCAGCAAGTGGCCAAAAACAGTAAACTGGGAGTTTGCGTCGACCCAACTGGATCTTGTGTCGACTTAACTGATATGTGTGTCGACTCAACTAATCTATGCATCGACTCAATTGATTTGTGCATCAACTCAACTAATATGTGCGTCGACTCAAGGGTCGGCGCGTAACTTCCAGCACTCAGCAAACATTCAGATTTTTTAGAAACCTCGAAACAACGTAACTTTTGCATCGTGCATCCGTTTCGCGTATTGTTTGAACCGTTGGAAAGCTTGAAAATAGTAGAATGTTCATGGAACGATACGAGAAACAAATAGATGAGCGATCATGTGACAAATTCTCCTCGAAAGTGATGTATCGACGCGTGAGTTTTGCCATACGTTTTTAAGGCCTCGACATGTTTTGTAAGCAACATTTTTTTGTCAAATAAAAGGCGAAGTTCACATCGATTTCACAATCGTCCTAACAAGTAGAGTTTGTACATGCAAAGATTGAAGAAAATTGTGCGTTGTATTGAAGTTCAACGGCTTAAGCATTTTCACAAACACATAGAATGCGCCTATTTACACATGGTTTTAGTACATGGATCAAGGTTTGAACCTAAGGCTAATCACGTGCAAATCAAGGTTTTGAATCAACAAATCCACAATATCAACAATTATCCTCTTGAAAATGCACTCCTCATGAAAATCAATTAATCAATAAGTGCTTATTTCATCCAATTCCATATTTCATCATGATGATCACATCAAATCAAAATATCTCAACCTAATCCATGATCTACATCCAATTCCTCAACCAAAACCTTGATTAAATTTTAATACTAGAAAAGTGCTTATTTCAAGAATCAATTATGCAAAAGTGCTTAAATCAAGAAATCTTATCGTTGAAACGAATAGGAGAACAAGAAGAAGAGATCGTCGATGTCGAATCGAAGATCGGAGGAGATAATAAGGAGAGAGAGAGAGAGAGAGAGAGAGAGAGAGTCTGGTGAAAATCCTAGAGAGAGAAGAGGAGAAAATTCTTCACTTCGACATCTTGAACATTCTTCAATGTTCTTCAATGTTCTTGAGAAAACTTGATGAAAAGCTTGATTTGATTCTTGAGAATTGAGAGAGAATAGAAGAGTGTGTTTGTGGTAAAATTTTGCAAATGATTCTCTTTTTTACTTCGTAAGTGGTAAAATATATTTATAGTATGAAAAATTGGGCCTTTGAAATCCTTGGATCCACAATTAAGTCTGAATCGCGATTATCCGAATTAATTTCGTCCACGGCCCAAAACAACCAAAATCATGCGAAATTTAAAGTCGGACTCAACGAAAAATTTCTGGAATGTGAAATTGCTTACGTAAGTCAAAATTTCTACTCAATCGGACAAAAGTTCCAGGCGATATGGATTTTTGAAGTTTCAGCACATTTTTCGGGCATTTGACACGTACAGAATTTTTATTGCGCTCTTCGAAGAAATTGCCTCGAACGAGGGTCTTCTGATCAAAATTTGAACTCCGTGTCTCCGTAACAAATGAAGCCAACAGAATTTGTGAACCGTTGGAACTAATCTCATCCTGTTTCAATAAAAATCGAGCGAGATATGATTTTTCGAACTTCGTGTATCAGATGAAAAACGCTTAGTTCGTCTCAAAATCAATTCCAAAGAATAAAAAACTGCTCTTAAATGGTGAGGAATCAGCCTTGGACTTGTGAATGAAAGTCGGAAAGGACTTCAATAGAGAATTTTAGACACCAGCCCCGCTCAGTTTCATTGTTCCATCCAGGAGTTATGACCTTTTTAGCGCACCGAGAACATGGTACAACACTAAAATTCAGTTTATTCCGCTTGAAAAAACAATTTCTTTGGGGGTCTTCCTTCACACAATTTGCTTCTGGATAGTGAACAAAAATTGTAGATAATTGTGAGAGGGAATTTCCTGTCAGAAATCATCAGAAAATACCCGACGAGATGAGAGATATGCCTTCCAGAGCACCCGAAACGCACCGAAAAACCCAAAATTCACTTTATTGAGACATGAACAATTAAAGTCTTTTTCTTGACGAAACGACCTCCGATCTGAACAGATGAATTGGAGAACATATTGATATGATGCCAATGCTTATGGAACCAAACCAAAATAGCCTTCTAACTAGAAAAACTTGCATCAAGCATACGAACCGAGAAATACCAATTTTGGTCTCGAAATTATCTGAGATAGCCGAAACGCATAGTTTCTTTCGCAAATTAAGATACTTCAAACCTGGTAGCCATGTTATCAATGATATGCATGTGGATGCATGTATATTTATGATGATGAAATTATAAGCCAGAAATACCGAAGTGAAGAGGGTAAATTTTGGGGTACAACAGTCCTCCCAAAACCCTAAAAACTAAGGGTTACTCGCAAGATCGACCAGTTGATCTTAAGACATGTGATAAGATTTTGATATTATACTGGTTCTGTTGAAATCCTTATCAAGAGAAACGGTTTTCTATGAATAAGGAAACAAGTATAACAGTTTTCCACACTATGATTTGACCGACTGACTAGTAACTCGTGACCTACAGTAGGTTTTCATACGAAGTAAGACTCAATAAACTCACTGACTGGTGACTCGTGAACGATAAAGAGTATTGAATTGTTTACCCGAAGCAGAAAATAGCATAAAGAGTTTGCTCGAAAGTAAACAGAAAGTAAGTAAAATAATCAAAAGAGACAATTGAAAGATAAAAGATTTGCATTGAAATAAAGGTGGTGATTCATGTACATCAAGCACTTCTTCACTCTTTGTTTCCTAACGCTCGGAATGACAGAGTTTTGGAAAGTGATTTTAGTATAAGTGAACACACGAAAAAACTACACTGAATCTACTTATTTATAGTATTTACAATGTAACTTCCTAGATGTAATCTACGAGCATATTTGAATCTTGAGGTAACTGCTCCACTGGATGTCGCCATCTATTTGGCGCTCAATCAGCACACGAACTACTGGTAACTGCTTGTAACTTAGAAATTTGAATCTTCCTGCTTCCGTCTTCCTTCGACACGTTTCCTTTGGCAAGATTAAATCAACAGAATCCTTCTAAGTTTAGAACTTCTTTTGGTCGACAAGAACAAATTCGACCGTCTTTCTTGTTCTTCAAACTCTGGTTGACTAGACCAATTTCCAAACATCTCAACATTTGTTCTTGTCTTCTTTTGGTCGACTAAATTAATTCTTCACTATTTTGCCAAGTGTTATTCTTCTCCTTATGGTTGACAAGGCTCAACTTCGACATTTTGGCTTAATATTCCCATTGGTCATTAATTTCTCTAGTTTGATAAAACCAAATTTCAAACACTTTAGCTTCAATTTCCTAAAATCCCTTATTTCATAAGATTACCCTTAACTTATGGGAACATCTTCATTTACTACACGTGCTTGAATACCTTAATATTTCTCAAGGTAACAGCGGGGCAGGGATCAGGGAAGCATCCTCCACATATTCTCTGCCTCATTGACATCCTTAATTTTGTGGGGTAGTGTGGATTAAGGTGCTAGTTATAATTATTTAGATTTAAATAATTTAGTTTATAATATTTAGAATTATTTAATAATAATTAAACAAAATAATTAGTGTGTAGAGATACTAAAGGTGTGATGGTAATATATGGTGATAAGTGAGGGTATAAACGGAATAACATATAAAGATTCCAATGGGTGAAAAGAGAAAATATAGGAGTTGAGATCATTATGTACGATCGTGGTAATTGAGAGAAACATGAAGAAAAGGGCCAGGGCACTGGAAAAGAGAATGGTTCCTTAGTGTTCGAAGAATAAATCACTACAAATTAAGGTAATGGGTTTAATCTAGGTTTATTATGTTTGATATGTGGTTAAGGTAGATGTAGGTTTTTCTTTGTGTGATGATTTTATGAGAAACATGATGTAAGTGTTCATTTGATGATGTTTGTATGCTATGATTTGTGTTCAATATGATAGGATGATGTGTTTTGGTGATGATATGTGTTATATGATGATTGATATATGTTTCAGACTGAGTTTATTATTGTAATTAAAAGTGGAATGGGGTTAGACAGTACACAAATTGCAACTAAGAAGTCGTATTTTCGCAAGCACCTTCGAGCGAGCTTCGGCCGAGCAAAATGCTCCCAGCGTTGCCGAGCGAGCCTACTGGAAAGCAGAATGGTGGGAAAGTGAGATACAGGAAAATGTATGGGGAGGGGTTGTCACTCCCAAGGTCGTCCGACGAGGCTTAGGCAAGCAGACCTGACAATATTTTTAAAGTGTTGTAACTTGAGTTTTACAACTCTATTTGACGCATCGTCCGAAGCGTTGGGAAGCTAATGTGCTTGAATATATTATGAAAGGCATATATGAGTTATTTGATGCATGATTCCCGTACTTATGTATTTATGAGATTGAATTATTATATCTTTTCCATGCTATGTTCTATTTTTAATGACAACTATGATGTTGCTATGGAGTTGTTATGATGTTAACTATGGTATTGTGACGATGTTATAATGATGTACGTGTTTTAAATATGTAATACATGTCATGTGATGTTTATATGAATGATGATCAAATTGACTAGTCGTGGTCAAATTTAATTTGATGTTTTGTGCATCATGTATTCATAGCATTTTTGGACGGTGGTCCGCTATTAATGCATGGTGGTCCACTTGTAACGAGCCTCAATCACATTGTACAGATTATGAGCGTTTTGATGTGCTCTGGTTCCAAGAAGGAATCAGTTTTATGGTGGGGATCTTCGGAGGGTGATGGAATAGGTGTTCATAAAATATTGGTACCACATACATTGAGTCAGTATTTGTTGCATTAACATTCTATGTGACATTTCATGAATTTTTTGATGAGTTGTAACGTGATGATGATTGTGAACTATGTGATTATATGGCGTTTTATGATGAAATATGCTTAAGTGCTAATACGATGTATCATTGATCATGATGTGTGTCATACCCCAAAATTTTCCCTCCTACTTCTCAAGACTTTCCATACATCCATACCCAAGGATTCCTCAAGGGTTGATCAGACAAACCTTCTCCTAGGTAATCAACCCAAACTAGGGTTTTGGCTATCCTCAGATTAAGATGGACTTCCAACATCTCCAATGGTCATCATGCCTCCTCATATGCTTCAAAGAATCTCCATGTCAAGTTTCAAGCCTTACAAGTCAAGTTTCCTCAGACAATTGCTCAGATGGTTGAAAATCAGCTATGTTGGACAAAAAGTCAACTGTGGTCAACATACAGTCAAATTTCATGATTTTTGGTCAACATCAATATTTTGAAGTAATATTCATCATTTGATCAAGGTTTGATCATGATTCATCAAGAAAACTCAAGATTTGATCAAAAGTCAAACTTTCCAAATTAGGGTTTTTTAGTGAAAAGTCAACTGAACTTTGACTGAGCATAACTTTCTCATACTTTATCAAAAAAATTTCCACCACCTCTCATTTTGAAGAGGATTCAATTCTCTACAACTTCATGTCTCACAAGCATGGTCAGAAAATGCTTCATTTTGAAGATATGGATCAAAACATTACAGGTCCTTTTCAAAGTCAACAAAAAGTCAACTTTTTGTAAAGAAGTTTTATTGAGCATGGAAACTCCAATTGAGATGAAACCAAAGAGGTTGTTTATAGAACATCTAGAGCTTTCTAAAAAGTCCAAGAAAACTCAAAAATGTTAAAAATTGAGCAAAATACACCTTGCACAAGTTGGGCATTTTTGAAGAATTGCACAAAGGAAAATATCTGACAAAATCCAATTTTTTCCAAATGGGCCTATAATTTTATGATCCAAACTTGATCATATTATTATTTGTGACCTCTTGATGCCTTGCCATGACCTCTTTCTATTTTTTTGATTTATTTTTTAATTTAAAAGCATTTAATTCAAATTTAAATTAAATAAAATATGAAAACAAGGTATAATTTAAGTTGGGTTGGATTTTTATCAAGCTTGAGGACCAAGGAAGCCCACAAGACACGCCAAATTCGTGCTAGCTCATGCAAGGAAGGAAAAATCAAATTTTGAAAAGATTTGATTTGAATTAAAAGAGAAAATATTTTTGCATTGAAGAACATATCTTTTTTCATTCTTTTTGCTTCAATCTTTCACTCTATAAATACACAACACATCCACAAGACCAAGGGACAAAACCCTAGCCTCTTGAAGCAACCCTAAAATTCCAAAATTTTTCACACAGTTGGCAAATTCGAGTTTGATTTTCCAGCCACTCTCAAGCATCCCATTGTGTTCCTGAGGTAAGTTTGAGTAAGTACACATCAAAAACCATGGTTAAACATGCTTGAATCGAGCCCTACATGAACATACATATGCATATTTTTCTTGAATTCGAATTTTTAATATCTACTTGTTTTAATCGAAACTAATCATTCTAACATGTTCATGAGATGCCATAGGAAGGATATGGGTCATCGTTCTTAAGCTTGAACGTCCAAATCGCGTTATGCCATAGTTAGGGTTTTCTGAACTGTTTGCTTCGCACCGGCTGATACAGGGACTTTCAGGCCAAACGGACACCACCATCGTGTTCGCAATGGTCGATTTAGGGGGGTAGGGTATCCCTTTGCTTTTTATTTTGCTTATTTTTGCAGGTTGAGGATTTGATTGATCGGAGAAGACGACTGGAGCTAGGGCTCCGACGTCGTTGACTGGTGGACTCAGGCGAGGCTTGTGTGGCGCGTTCGTGGTTCCTGATTCGTCCATCCATACAACCTGGGCCCCACGCATGTTGACTGTGTTTGAAATTCCAAAATAATGACACGTTGCAAGGCTTATAATCAATTATTTCCAGGATCATAACACCAAGCATCCTTGGCTCAGTTGGCAACGTGTTGGTTGATTTCTCCAGAGGGCGTGAGTTCGATCCTTGGCCCTAGCAATTCCTTTTTAACAGTTTTCCAAACTAACTTTCTTTTTTCTTATTTTCTTAATATTTTCATTTAATTTAATTAATCTTCTAATATTTTTCTCATGCATTTAAAAAACACCAAAAATATTTTCCTTTTGCATTTTAATCAGAAAAATACTTATTTAATTTTTGACATTAAAATTAATACTTTTGCATGCATATTTTAATTAATTGCTAATTAACCATTAAATTGACTTTTAATTGCTTTTAATTATCAAAATCGATTCAGAAAATTACCAAAAAATTACTCTATCATCTAATTGTCATTACTAGTCTAAAATATTTTTCCTCATTCAAAAGGCTTATTTTTATTAACATTTTTCTCTTATGCGAATTTCTCATATTTTCCGATTATGTATCTGTTCACAGGTTGTAATGTTTCGGACTATTTTTCTCGCTTTTCTTTTCAATATTATGTAACTGCCTATGGGATGTAATAGTTTAACTAGGACTTTTACTTTCCGCACTCCTATTATGTAACTGTCCCAAAGCCATGTAATAGCGTAGGACTTTATCTTTCCGCACTTTACTTTCCGCAATTTATTTTCCGCACCCTATAAACTGCTAGTAACTAGGCGTGTATGGCAAGATAAAATTGAACATAGATCACTCATAATTTCAAGATAAAAATATCTGAATTCAACACACTCCTTTCACATATGCACCCCTTAGGGTAATTCTCTCTCGTTGCCTTACGAATACAAATGGTCAAGTCCCTCGAACGTAGAGGTATCCTAGCACCGTTGCCTTCAAAACATATCATCATAGTCCCTTCGATACAAAGATCATAGACCCACGATGTCGCCTACAAATACATGATCTAGTCCCTCGATTGTTGCCTACGAAAAGTGATGATCGTCCCTTCGAATGTGCTAGGATACTCCTACAAGTTGCCTTCTATGACCATCCGATGTCCCTTCGAATGTCCCTTCTACATCCAACGAATAGGGTTACCTACCAACTAATGGTATGGATAGCACTATTCTAAAGGAACGTAAAACAACACGAAAACGACCATTCTGAGTAGGTAATAAAGACTTTTAGTTGCTTTCTCAAATCAAATGCTCTTCACACCTCACACTTTTGTCAAAGTTCAAACTCTTTTCAAAACAAAACATTTCCGAACACTTTGTATACATTCCTACATGAATCATTACAAAGTCAAAGCGAAATGCCTTTTCAAAACGTTTTGTCAAACACACTGAAAGCATCTTTTAAAAAATGAGCTAAGAGCAACTAAGAGCCCGTAGATAACTACGGATGGAAAGGGGTGCTGTAACACCCCTTCTAATAAACCCCGAATTAACGATATAAATTAAATCAGAGAAAATAAAATTTGCACGGAAGGAGTGTCACAACATCAATTGACATATTCAAGAAAAACAGACATGACATATTCGTCACTTTAATCATTTAATCACATAATACATTCATGGCATATACTTTCTTTTTCGTGCAAACGCAACGGAATCATAATATCTTCATCTCCAAAGGAGGAATCAAAATATAAAATTCAAGGCATTAAGCCATATGGTTCATACACCAAACATGTTATCAAGTCATAATATACATACATCAACATATAATCAAAACAATGGATTATATACAAGTATAATCCATATACAGAAAATATGAGTTCGAATGCAGACACTAAACCCTCAGTGTTACAATCAGAGCATCGACTCAAAATCAAAAAAAGTAACGGACTACAAGCCTAAGTCGTCCGCTAACCCGTGCGCCTCGCACTACCGTCCTTGGTACCTGAACAATGCCGAAGCAAACATTTTCCAACAGAAGGGTAAGAATTCTAATAAATATAAAGTATGTGATAAAAGCAATTGAAAGCATTAAATAAATAGGAATCTTACACTTTTTCGGATTCATGAGTAAACTACAAAAATATAGTCATTTAATCTATTTCACATAATCATCACATCAAAGGAATCGAACACAATTAATTCCAATTATCAATTAGCACACAAAGCATATTATTCAACAAAACATCAACTCAACAAAGTGTGTATGTGCGACCCGACACAACGACACGACTTATGCATGTGGTACCAATCATCTATTATCCTTCAGATTTACCGATTGTCTATCCCTCAGACGGATAATCACAAAGCTCATTCCCTAAGCTTTCAAACCCCCACTCGGAGTTTGGGACGAGCCACTAGCCTCCACGAGACTAACAGACATCGCCTCTTGACACGACATATGATGCGGTGTGCAATTCAACAACAACAATTATGCAAATCAAGACTAACCCAATCTCAATTACAAGCATACATCACCATAATTCAACCCTATGAATTAATCCCACAACATTGCACAACAAGCATCAATTATTTCATTTAACAATTATCACACAACACCGAAATATTTATAAACCAAACACATTATTTCCCGAATCGGCATTTCACAAAATATTTCGAATATTCAACACATCTACAATTTAATTCGTCTCCGGTCATATCCAAAATATCGAGTTTTATCGGTAAACCGTAACCGGTTATATTATTCATCACTATATTAATTAATATCTATATTAATATATTAATAATAATTATATTATTATGTTGGAATTCTACTTCCCTGTAACATAAAATAATTAAAAAAATACACAGTACAAATTATTTAGATATTAGTAGGTTGTATGAAATTTTTACCTTATCTAAACACAACTATGAAGAAAAACGTGTTAAAATGTTAATGTCCATTATTGCCAAACATTGCTATGTGGCAACTCCACACGAACAGAAAATAAAGCACTTTTTCCTGGAAAAAAAACTAAGAAAACTATGCTATCTTCAGAAGGAAACACAGCAAGTGTTATCTTTGAGAGAGGGAAGAAGAACCCTAGTGCTATTTCCACTTGTAAAGATTTGTGGACTTCACCATATGGTAAATACAACAACAAAGGTAAATAATGTTATAATAAAAAAGTTTGGGTGCATGAGAATTGTGTGACCAGCAAGAAATGAAGAAGAAAATAACAAGTCCCCCACATTCTTCATTATTTTTGTTTGTTAAGTGGCACTTGTTTCATTATCTCTTGTTTTCCCACAGAACAGCAACATACAGGGTAAAACAAAATATGCAGAACATATAATTTTCTAACAGCATCATTTTCTTCTCCCTATTTCAACCTAAATCCTAAATCAATACCAAAATCAAAAGCTATAAATACACACTAAATGTTTAGGGGAAGTCTAACCCTTACCGATTAATCTCCGGAACAAGCTTTTCGGTTTGATTCCAGAAATTTCTTCCCTCTTCTCTTCGACCCTAATTTTCCACTTTTCTTTCTCCTTCTGCTACCTCTCTTTCTCTTTTTCTATCCTACTGGTACTTTTCTTTCTAACATACATATATACTAACTTATATTTATATAATATAGAACTAACATATTATATAAAACTAAGTTATATACTATATATCACTGAAACGTAACATAACATATATATTATACTTACTTATTATTATATATTATAAAACAAAAACACACACACACACATATATATATATATATATATATATATATATATATATATATATATATTATATACATTACATACTTACTGATAGTTACGTAAAACATAACTTATATAATTAAGTTTTATTTTAATAAAATTAATTTATATTATTTAATTAAATTAACTTAATATAATTAAATAAATACTAATATAATTCAACTATCACCAATTAATCAATTAACACATATATTAATATATACACACCAAAATACGATATTATCTTATAAAAATAATTATTTTTCGATAAATCGAATAAACCAAAACAATTAACTACCTGACCGAGTAACCGACTAAATAATTATTAATTTACTAAAATAAATATCAACGGGTAATTTTTTTTTAGAAAATAATAATTTAATTAAATAACTCGGGATATGAATCCCGCATCCGGCTTTCAAGCTCCCAAGTTATGTTTCCATTAGCCGCACCACCTTAACCAAAGAAATCTCTTTTCCTCTAAGTTGTTTCACTTTCCGATCTTCGATCCTTGTCGGCAAAGTCTCAACGGTTAAGTCGTCTCTAACTTTCACATCATCCACTTGCACCACATGGGAAGGATCCGCAATACACTTTCGCAATTGCGACACATGAACCACATCATGTAAATTTGAAAGTGATGGTGGTAATGAAATCCTATAAGCCACATTACCAATCCTTTCTGAAATTTGATACGGACCAATAAACCGAGGTGTCAATTTCCGCGATTTAATAGCCCGACCAACACCCGTCGTAGGATTCACTCTCAAAAACACATGGTCATCCTTCTTGAACTCAAGAGGCTTCCTCCTCTTGTCATGGTAACTATTTTGGCGACTTTGTGAAATTTGCATCTTCTCTCTAATCAACTTAATCTTATCTGTAGTTTGTTGCACAAGTTCCGGTCCAACCACCGCACTTTCTCCCGATTCATACCAACATAAAGGTGTTCGACAACGCCTTCCATACAATGCCTCAAAAGGAGCCATACCTATACTAGAATGAAAACTGTTATTATAGGTAAACTCAATCAAGGGTCCCAAGAATCTCCTTGTTCCAACACACAAGCACGCAAAAGATCTTCGAGTGATTGAATAGTTCTCTCCGTTTGATCATCCGTCTATGGATGATAAGCGGAACTCAAGCATAACTTAGTACCCAAAGCTCTTTGTAAACCTTCCCAAAATCTAGATGTGAACCGCAGATCTCTATCCGAAACAATGCACGTCGGAATACCATGCAAACATACAATCCTCTCAACATAAAGCTTTGCCAGCTTCTCCATCGAGTAATCCATTCTAATTGGAATAAAGTGAGCAGATTTAGTCAATCTATCCACTATAACCCAAATAGCCTCATGGCTACTCGGAGTCCTCGGCAAACCCGAAACAAAATCCATCGAGATACTGTCCCACTTCCATTCCGGTATAGACAAAGGTTGTAACAAACCGGAAGGCTTTTGATGCTCTATCTTGGACTTTTGACAAACCAAACATGAATACACAAATTCCGAAATTTCCTTTTTCATACTCGACCACCAAAACAACTTTCTCAAATCTTGATACATCTTTGTGGCACCAGGATGAATGCTCAATCCACTTCGGTGTCCTTCCTCTAGGATCCTCTTTTTCACATCTCCCACATCGGAAACACAAACTCGATCACGACATCTCAACACGCCGTTCTCATCAATTCTAAACTCTCCTCCTTGACCTTGGTTAACTAAAGTCAATTTATCAACCAAAACCAAGTCCTCTTTTTGTCCTTCTCTTATCTCATCCAAGATTCCACTTGTAATCTTCAACATACCAAGTTCCACACCGAAGTATGCTTCTTCACAAACAAAACTCAAGTCGCGAAACTGTTCCAGCAACTCCCACTCTTTCACCATTAACATAGACATATGTAATGATTTCCTACTCAATGCATCAGTGAGCACGTTCGCCTTACCAGGATGGTAATTCAAACTAAAATCATAATCTTTCAAGAACTCTAACCACCTCCTCTGCCTCATATTCAACTCTTTCTGATCAAACAAATATTTCAAGTTTTTGTGATCACTGAAAACGTCGAATCTCGATCCAAACAAGTAATGTCTCCAAATCTTCAACACAAAAACAACAGCTGCCAACTCTTAAGTCATGAATCGGATAATTCCTCTCATGCACTTTAAGTTGCCTCGAAGCATAAGCCACTACTTGTCCACTTTGCATCAACACACCACCCAATCCCATCAACGAAGCATCAAAATACACTGTAAACGATTCAGATGGATTAGGTAAAATCAAAACAGGAGCAGTAGTCAACCTTCGCTTAAACTCTTGAAAGCTATCTTCACACTGAGTAGTCCACACAAATGCTTGCCCCTTTCTCGTCAATTGTGTCAATGGTAAAGCTAGCTTGGAAAAACCTTCAATGAACTTACGGTAGTAACCGGCCAAACCAAGAAAACTTCGAATCTCAAAAACAGACTTAGGAGATTCCCATTCTGACACAGCTTCAATCTTAGATGGATCCACGACAATACCTCCACGAGATATCACATGTCCAAGAAAACTCACTTGCTCCAACCAGAACTCACACTTAGAAAGTTTAGCAAACAACTGATTCTCTTTCAGAATCGACAACACAATTCCTAAGTGCTCGGCATGCTCTTTCTCATTCTTAGATATTAGTAGGTTGTATGAAATTTTTACCTTATCTAAACACAACTATGAAGAAAAACGTGTCAAAATGTTAATGTCCATTATTGCCAAACATTGCTATGTGGCAACTCCACACGAACAGAAAATAAAGCACTTTTTCCTGGAAAAAAACTAAGAAAACTATGCTATCTTCAGAAGGAAACATAGCAAGTGTTATCTTTGAGAGAGGGAAGAAGAACCCTAGTGCTATTTCCACTTGTAAAGATTTGTGGACTTCACCATATGGTAAATACAACAACAAAGGTAAACAATGTTATAATAAAAAAAAAGTTTGGGTCTGTCAGAGCACCGTGTGACCAGCAGGAAATGAAGAAGAAAATAACCAAAGTCCCCCCCCCCCACATTCTTCATTATTTTTGTTTGTTAAGTGGAACTTGTTTCATTATCTCTTGTTTTCCCACAGAACAACAACATACAGCAACATACAGGGTAAAACAAAATATGCAGAACATATAATTTTCTAACAGCATCATTTTCTTCTACCTATTTCAACCTAAATCCTAAATCAATACCAAAATCAAAAGCTATAAATACACACTAAATGTTTAAGGGAAGTCTAACCCTTACCGATTAATCTCCGGAACAAGCTTTTCGGTTTGATTCCAAAAATTTCTTCCCTCTTCTCTTCGACCCTAATTTTCCACTTTTCTTTCTCCTTCTGCTACCTCTCTTTCTCTTTTTCTATCCTACTGGTTCTTTTCTTTCTAACATACATATATACTAACTTATATTTATATAATATAGAACTAACATATTATATAAAACTAAGTTATATACTATATATTCTTACTGAAACGTAACATAACATATATATTATACTTACTTATTATTATATATATTATAAAACTAACATATATATATATATATATATATATATATATATATATATATATATATATATTATATATATTACATACTTACTGATAGTTACGTAAAACATAACTTATATAATTAATTTTTATTTTAATAAAACTAACTTATATTATTTAATTCAATTAACTTAATATAATTAAATAAATACTAATATAATTCAACTATCACCAATTAATCAATTAACACATATATTAATATATACACACTAAAATACGATATTATCTTATAAAAATAATTATTTTTCGATAAATCGAATAAACCAAAACAATTAACTACCGGACCGAGTAACCGACTAAATAATTATCAATTTACCAAAATAAATATCAACCGGTAATTTTTTTTTAGAAAATAATAATTTAAATAATATTAATTAAAACGGGGTGTTACAGGTGCTAATACCTTCCCTTTTCATAACCTTCTCCCTTACTCAGAATCTAACGAAGGTCTTTTCCTGTTCTTTTCACCTTCCCTTAATTGGATAAAAGAAAAGTCGGTGGCGACTCTTGCTATCCGCAACATTTGCGATAAAAAGCAAAACAAAATCTCAAAGTCAGTTCACCGTATTACAATGTGTAGATAATCATATGTGTTATTATATGATGATGTTATTGTAACTACTAATATTTTCCTTATATATTTTATAATGAACTATGATTATTCACCCTTTATGTTTGAATGTTTGGCTCCACATTGGTAACGCCCTGACCAAGAGTAGTTTGTAGAAGCATTAAAGATAGCTTCAGAGTGTTTTATTTATTTCCGTTAATTAGAGGTGTCTTGCTCTTATATGAAACATCAGGTTAGAAATGCTTCATTTTGCAAATATGATTGTTTCTTTTATGTCATGTTGACATGTTTTATGGAGGTTTTGATTTTTGATCTTTTTTAATAAGTGATGAGACCAATGTTATGAGTTTTGAAAGGTTAATTATGATGTACGACAATGAAATCCAATGTGATATCTTTAAATGATATGGTGAATTATATTCAGAAGTGCGTTTAAAATTGGTGTAACCTTTGTTACATGTCATGATTATTATTATGATGTTTATAATGAAATATGTCACCCTTAAGTGGTGATTTTTATTCGATTTAATTCGTAAATTATATGAGAAATACATATGGGGTTAAAAGAGTGTTACACCATCACCCATCAATCAACTAAAATACATAAAATCATAATTAAATCGATTAAAATAAACTAATTGAAAATAGGGTGTTACGATTTTCAGGGTCATATGCTAACGTTTCATTCTGGATTCTACAGGAGATATGTCTAAGCGAGAGTCACGTTTGAGGCATGGCCGAGTTACACAGTATGCTTCTTTGCGGCGAGAGAGGATTCAGGTCACACGATCTTCGAGGACTCAGGCCACACAGGCTTCGTCGATATCCGGACAAGCTATGTCCGAGGCTCATTCTGCTCCTTCCGATTCTACACCTTCTACTTCTAGTAGTAGACGAGAGTCTCCAGTCCATCCCTCCCCGCCTCTGTCATACTGTAGACGCACATCGTCACCATCCTTACCACCAAGGATTTTTTAGACGGGATCCATTTGCTACACGGGCAGGGCCGTCTGAGGTGAGACTTGATCCTACACCTCCTACACCCCTAGTACATCAGGTACCAGGGCCACCCGAGGTTCTGGTGGGATCAGAGGCACCAGAGGAAGAGGCTGCAAAGGCGGTACTAGAGGTCCCTCAGGTCTTTGGAGGGAGGCCTTTGACTTATTTGTGCTTACGCATTATCCCACCCATGTCGCTAGACATTTATGGGATGGAGGGTACGGGATTTACATTTATGTTTCATTTATTAATTATGTTATATTATGAATAATATTATGAATTCTAACACTGTGTTTTTTCTTGCAGGATCGAGATACACTAAAGGTCATCAACCATGGGAGGAAGATCAGCAAGCTAACTCCCCCTTTCGAGCCACGGTTTGATGATCTCTTACTGACTACAGGGTTGAGAGACTTGACCCTCTATGGATATAGCATGCTCAACTGGGGGATGACCAATGCTTTTGTAGAGAGGTGGCACGAGGAGACGTCTTCGTTTCATCTACCACACGAAGAGATGACGATCACACTCGATGATGTCGCTTGTCTGCTTCACCTGCCGATCAGAGGGCGGTTTTTGGATCATGAGAAGGTGGAGAAAGACGAGGTGATTGAGATGTTGGTTGAGAGGCTGGGGGTTACTATGGAGGAGGCCCTGAAGAAGGTTGAAAAGACACGTGGCAGCCATGTGAGGTATACCTGGATGAAGACTATTTTTGATCAGGAGGTTGCACGTGTTGCTACTGCTGATGGTGATTCCGAGTAGGTTACACTTTACATGGGGAATGCCATGAGAGCATACATCTTGTATCTTTTTGGGACCCAAATATTTGTGGACACCAGTGCCACCTACACTAACGTCATGTACCTCAAATTCTTTGCTGATTTAGAGCAGGTCAATGGGTGGAACTAGGGGGTTGCTTGCTTAGTTTACTTGTATACCAAGTTAACGGAGGTGGCTAGGTGGAAGACGAGGCAGATCATCGGTAGTCAGACTCTTTTGACGGTATAAATTATTTCTCTTAGCTTTGTTTTTTGATTTTTTGATTTTGAAATTAACTGATATAATTTTGATATTTCAGAGGATGGATCCTACAAAACTTCCCACAGATTTCAAAATGGACATTTCTTGATGGTTATACTGAGCAGCTGCCTCGTGTATGTGCATATGAGCCGCTAAGAGGAAAACAGACGACACTAGTGTATCGGGTTTACCTGGACCGGTTTGTGCATGAGGATATCCACTTCAGTGCCTACGCCGACCACTGCAAGACGATCGCTTTTGATGAGGTTTCTCTGTTTACAGGTTGGTTGGCTTACGGTACTTGGAAGACTGCTGCCTATATTCCCGAGCGAGTGATGCGTCAATTCGGGTATACTTAGATGATTCCTCGGCATCCTACTTTATCTGCTCCTCCGACAGTGAAGAGGAGGGAGATGGATGATATTTTTGAGGATCTTGAGAGTTACTCGTCCCTATGGAGGCCAGGAGTATCGTGGCTCTAGACGACTGGGGCTACGCGTTTGGCTACATGTTGTGGTACTTTAGGATTTCTCATTCATACCTGATACGGGAGGCTCCAGGGGACCCACCCAAGCCGGCTCATCAGGAGATCCTGGAGGAGGAGCAGGCAACGAGGGATCATGCTCAGGACGTGCTGCCTAGGTGTCGCCGTATCATGGAGCTTGCTAGGGATGACATCAACAAAGGGTTGTTTCTTGACGGATTCGATGTCAGAGGCGTTTTGGATGCCATCATGACGGAGGCTCAGGGTGTCCGGAGGAACGCCTCGAGTGTGACAGGTCGGCTCCGCCATACGAAGTAGTTTATTTTGGTTGTATTTTAACTTTGTATTTTTTTATTTCGTATTGTACGGGATATGTATTATGAATAACATTATTATAAAATTTATTTTGGATAACATTTTTGGGTGCAAATTCGATTTAAATATTGCATGATTTTAATTTGAATCACAAATGTAAAATCTAAATCTATTGCTTATAGTTAGGTTTTCCTTCTAACTATCATGCAAAGAACCGGAAGTTTATTTCCGATAGTACGCCGTAAATAAATTTCCGATTTCACTCAAAAATTTCAGAAAATAGTGCATACCAAAAATAAATTTCTGATTTCCTGAAAGATATTTTAGGGTTTTCACAGGGTGCATCCCACCCTTATGGGGCGGGTTAAGAAATTCCTCTAAAAAAAAAAAAGAAAGATTTGTAAAACTTAAATATTTGTTTGTCTTCAATAACATTTTAATGGTTTTTCATTTAAAATAATATTAATAATTTTAATATAATTAATGAATTTATAGTGTAATTAATGCTGCTTAATCACTATCGAAAAGGTTTTACCCTTTTATAAGTATCACACTTAGTTACTTATATTATTAAAAGCATAAAAAAAACTATTAAAAATAAAATAATGAGAATAATAACTTGGACATAGTATTAATAACATATTGATAATAAAAATATATTTAAGCATATTTAATGAAATGTTAAAAGTTTCTTTTATATAACTTAATTAAAATGGATGAGTTCTAAGTTTTAACTAAAAATATATCTTTCTATTTTAAATATTAGTCTTTGTAATTAAGTTAGAGGATATACGATTTATAAAGAAATAATAATTAAATAAAAAAAGATGTAGTTAAAAAGAATAATTTAAATTTTTTTTAGGACTTTCGCTAAAATTGAGGGAAATATGAGGAACTAAAACATCCTTATTTCTTTTTATTCAAATGCTTTTGGTGTTTAATATATTTGGATTGGATTTGATAGGAAAAATTGAAGATTTAGAGTATGAATAAAAATGTGGAGCGGGAGAGAAAGAAAAGAAAAAGTATCACACTTAGTTACTTATCTCAGTATCACTTAGTTACTTATTTCGTGGTGCGGTTTGGGCGATTTTGACGCAAAAAAATCATTTGAACTGCGAGAGGAAAAGGCGTGCGGTTTGGTTTGGTTTGGTTGACTTTTAGAAATAAATCAAACCAAATTAATGCGGTTTGGTTCGGTGCGGTTGATTCGGTTTTTTACAAATAATTTATTGAGTCATACATACATACATATATAGATGACAATATAACTTTATATTTGATCATTCATACACTACTAAATAACAACAAAACAAATCATATTTGGACAATAACTTTTTATTTAATATGTAAAAGTTAGATTAGACAAAAGTGAAATAAACATAAAATAATAGCATAAAACAATAACAAAATATTATAAATGAAACAAAAAATAGAAGAGATGAGAGATTAGTGAAGATGAAAAAGAAAGAACATAAGAGAAGAGAGATTAGAGATAAAGATGCGTGATAAAACGAAATTGAAAGAGAAAAAATTTGCATAAATAATGAGAAGGTGAAAAAGAAACAATATAAGGTAGTAGAGATTAAAGAAGAAGAGACGAGATATAAGTGGTGAAGATGAGGTGATAATGCTAGGAGATATCTAAGAAGATTGAAACTGAAACCATAACTGTAAAGATGAGAAAATTGTATGTAATCATAATGCTAATGTATAATAGGTTTAAGTTTGGGTTAGATGCGAGTTAAGTAAAATTTAGATTTTGACATAATGCGGTTTGATTCGGTTTGCAAAATACGAACCGCAAACCGAACCAAACCATGCGGTTTTGTTAAAAATGACTCAAACTAATCTGAATTAAATATGATTTTTTGTGGTTTCGATTTGGTTTGATTTGGTTTGCAGCTTTCTATTGGGTTGGTTTGATTTGGTTTGCAGTTTTCTATTGAGTTTGTTTGATTTTAAACACCGCTAGTTATTTATATTATTAAAAGTGTAAAAGTACCATTAAAAATAAAATAATGAGAATAATAACTTGTACATAGTATTAATAACATATTAATAATTAAAATATATTTAAGCATATTTAATAAAATATAATTAACATATTGATAACTAAAAATATATCTTTCTATTTTAAATATTAGTCTTTGTAATTGATTTAGAGGATATACGATTTATAAAGAAATAATAATAAAATAGAAAAAGATGTAGTTAATCTTAAAGAGAATAATTTAAGAATAAATTAGTAGTTAAGGAAATACAATCGACAAAATAATTAATATGGTTATTATGCTCTCTTCTTCTCTTTTTTTATTTATTGAAATGCTCTCTTTTTTTTGTTGACAAAAATCAATTTAACGACTTTCATTCAATAAGCAATTCTCAATACAAGGAGGTAACATAGTAATAAGGCTACGCCTAGATCAAGAATTGGCCGCCTTTACTAACAAATGGGCAATCGAATTCGCTTGGCGCTTCATGAACTTTACCTCAAAGTTCGAAAACAAGAGTAACAAACTGAATAATATGTTGATAATTTACTTTATTTTCTAAAATAAAAGTAATCAACAAAGATGACTTCTAATGTGGGAAAACAATCAAATCTTCGGAATTCAAAGAACGTTCATACAATTACTTATAAATTATTAACTAAACAAATTCTCACATTGAATTTACGATTTTTCGAATGAGACAACTTCTTATTAATTAAGTGAGTCTTCATTGAAATTTGACTATTGAACTTTGCTTACTAAAAATATATATAAAGAAATATTTTTTCTACAAATTTTATTTTTGTATTTGTAAATATGAATTATCATGTTTAGTCATTATAATTTATTATACAAATATTTTTTTTGGAGTATCTATATTCTTCCTTGCTACAATTTTGACCATTTTCCTTGGAGTATCTTCCTTTTCATTAACAACAAAGCAATCATCCAACTTAAGTATCCTCTCATCTTCAATATCATCAAGTGATAAATCATTAAATTTAAAGTCACTATCTTTAGTATCATCATCTTTACTATCATCACTACCCTCCTTTTCATCTGCATCACTACCAATGACGTCAACAGTATTATCTAGGACATCATCATCAACATTACTTTGGACATCATCAGCAGCATTACCTAGGACAACATCATCAACATTACCTTGGACATCATCAACAATATTACCTGGGACATAATTATCAACATTACCTTGGACATCATCAGCAACATTACCTTAGACACCACCAACATTAGTTACTTGAACACTATTTTTAGGATCAGCATATAGGTGAACTTCAGTTTTCATTATCATGGCATATTCATATACATCAATAACATCAATATCATTAAGCATTGTACTATACTTTTCTCGCTCATCATTATACCACTATAACAAGTATTGTGAATAATCAAGATGAGTAATTTCTTTCACTATACCAAATGCCTCAAATAAGCTCCATCTATGAAGGTCAATCTCTACTAAGTGTTCTTTATCCCCTGTGTAGTACTACATAGTCCTTAAAAAAAACCATACCCGTAATAGAATACCAAATTGAAACTCATGACTTAAATGCAACAAGAAATTGAAATAGGCTTACACTAAATACTATTAATGAGGTGGTTACCCAGAACAACATCGTCGTCATGTGGTTGTCTCCTCACAATGGCCTCCGCCATTATCCAAATGTCACAACACTTCACCTCCCAAATTTGGAAAATCCTAATTTACAAGGACTTGTTCCAAAACTCCTTTTATGAATAATTTGTTTGATTTCAAGTAAACTTAAGTCTTTGGCCACATATGTTATGCCATTAGGAAAATAAAAACTAAAAACAATTGCATGTCGGTGTCGTTTGGAAAATCAGCCTTTTTTTAACAGACCACGAATGTGAGGGATGGAAATCAAGACAAATTAGAGATATAAGGACTCGGATTTGAAAAAAAAAATGTAGGGACTAATCACCAAAACACGCTAACTTGCATGGACCAAAGAGCTATTTAAGCCAATTTTGATTTATTATCCTCTTTACGCTTGAACTTTTTCGTCTTTTAGTTTTTATTAATGGCATTCCAATCTCGAACATGTTTGTGCTTATAGGATAAATTATTTATCTTCTACTTTTGCTTTATAATCCCATTGTCTTTCACACTAAGTTTTTCTCCCTTTAAAAATTTGTATAGTTTTATCCCTGATTATTCTTTTTTGAAACTCTTTGGTTTTACTTGTTTTATTCTTTGCTCGCAAGTAGAATATAGTAAGTAGCCTTCTCGTTCTGCCATATGTGTCTTTCTTGGTTATGGGATGGTCAAAAGAGATATCATTGTTATTATCCTTCTCATGTAAGAAAAATTTATGTTTCTCGTCATGTTATTTGTCTATAACACATTACTTCTTTAGAACACATTACTTCTTTACTCTCTTTCCGCTGATTCATATATTACTAAAATTTTAGAGTTAGCTCTTAAAGTTCCTTTTGGTCTTAATGAAAATGCTTCTAGTGATTGTAGTTTTGAAACAGAGGGGTCGATATTACTACTAGTCTAAATATTGGCATCTCTCTTGTCCCCACAACTACCTAACAACCTCATGTGATTATTTTCATATCCTAATTTTTACCCCTAAGATTTCACCTATTATATCATTTGCATCTAATCAAGATCACGAGCATGGTTTCCTCGTAACTCCTACCTTTTTGGTTCAACCATTGGGGGAGATTACTAAGCATCAATTTTGCCTCTAAATGCCTTAATTTTGGAATACCCATTTGTACCCAAGCTGGTCCAAAACTTAGTTTGACCTAATGCCTGAACTTGTCATCCATGCCATTTTTAACTCAAGCATCCTTTTTGTGTGATTCTTTTTGCATTTGATTCTCCATTATGACATGATCAATTTGCATAAGGAACATTTCAAAATGCACAAGTGAATGAACTTTGTATTTTGCACATGACCTGTAATAAGAAATTTTCCAAAACTTCAATTGGGACCACCAAGAAAATGTGCAAATAATTTTTCCTTTCAAAATGCATAGATTGGAGAGCAAAATGACCTAAATTGGTACAAGAGTCACACGTTTAATCCCTCTTCTCACACAGATTACAAATTGGAAATTCTCAATTTGGTTCACACATTCTAGATCTAATTTTACACGTACCATGACCTCATTGTATTTCCTATAAATAGAGGACCATTTTGCCTTCATTTGGAAGCTTGAACAACCATAAAACCTATGACAGTTTCACTCCCCCAAGAACTTCAAAAATCAGAAACCCTTATTTCAAATTAATCTTGTTTAAGTTCAAATATCTTCCTAGAATCCCTCATCGGTATCATCTTAAGATAAGTGAACCATTACAGAACTTCAAAACCACCTGCAACCTTCAACTAAATTTCACTATTCTTGACCTTTGAAGCTTCAAATAGAAAGGTAGATACGAGTTACATTTTTGAACAAACAAGTTACCATGCTCTTCGTATTGATTCACTTATTCAAAGCACTCACCCATCTTAAATTTATTCTTCGTATTAGTCATTTGATTTTACTTTGAAGTACTTAGGATTTTTTTAAGTTTCTGAGTAATTTCTCTGTGCTTAGAGCCAATAGATGGCTCTAGTACAGAGATACATGAGCAACGACATAAGTATAAGCTTAATCATGCGGTGTTTGAGGTTAAAACTCTGAGTCCATGATATGCAAAATTGGTTCCAAGGTTGAAGGTGACGATATGCTTCACGTGCTTTGGCGGGAAGTTTTAATCTCAGCCAGCCATGTCTTGACATGCGTGTTAGCTGTTGTGTTTTATTTTCTTTTTTTTAATTCCTTTTTCTTTTCTGATTTATTTTAAATAGCTCCTTTAATAATTTTTCATAAATCACCAAAATTATTTTCTACCTCGTATATTTTTTCCAGATTTTAAAAATCATTTATAGCATTTTTCTGTTATTTTCTTTTTAATTTTTATTAAACATTTAATTTTCGTGCATTTTAAAACATTTTTGTCCCAAACTTTTGAGATTCAGTTATTTGAAAAATTTCTGACTTTCTCAAAATATTTTTCCATTTTATTTGATGTTTTTATACCTCTTTGAGAAATTTCCATTTTAAAATCATTTTTAAGATATTTTTTATATATTTTTGTTTGACTATTTAATCATGACTTGGTTGATTAATGCTTCATCAATTTCAATTGGTTATTAGATTATGCTTTGGTTGTATGAACTTTCGTCATTTCAAACTTATCATTTAATGATCATTTGATCATTTTTGGTACTTTGGATTAATGATAAGTTTATCTCATGGCATTGTGAACTTGAATGGTTGAAATTTATGATAGATGATCCTTTGTCACATTTCAATTGTTTTTGTCCATCTCTCTCTCCTCCATCATCTTCTTTTTTTATTTTGTTTTGGTCATTGTGTTAGGAGGACGATTTTGTATCATTTCTCTAACATGTTCACACATAAATTGTTATTGACCGACCTCACATATGTGTGACTTCTACATAAGTCCACTTATGATTTCTTAACACAATGCTAAATTGTCCCAACTCGGTTGACTTCTCATTAACACTAACATTGACATATTAGTTGTAACATTTACTTTTAAGCTCTTCACATTTATTGCAATTTAATTTCATGCCATTTACATTCATGTCATTTATATTATTGCAATTTATTTTGCTTTTTACTTTATATTTATATTCTTTTGCTTTATCATGCTTTATTACTTCAAAATAAAAAACAAAAGCATTAATAAAATGGCTAAAACCCTAAAAAATTATAATCTTCTCTTATGCACTTTGTGTTACCATCCCTTGTTTGAGGAGTATTTCAGACCTCGAACTTTAGGACTTAGTGCTTTCCTTTTCTTTGAGTGGTTTAGGGTTTAGGGTTTAGACCTTATGATTCATCTGGACCTCTAAACTTATGAAATTATGGTGACAGCAGACTCAAAATGTCATGACATCTGATCTGACATTATAAAACAGACAAGGTGGAGTATAACAATTAACAGTGCAGAAAACAAAATAACACAAGGAGTTGCTAACCCGGTTCAGTTTTAACCAACCTACATTTGGGGACATACCAAGCCAGGAATGAAGTTTACTATCAGCAGTATTAATTCAAAGAGAAACCTCCATGTTTACACTTCTCACTTAATCAGACTACCCAAAGACCCTTCTACCTAAGATACCACAGTTAGATATGAGAACCTCCGCTCACTTTCAATCACCTCGGTGATGTCTATCAATCACTATCGCACCAGCAACTGTAACACCCCTTCTAATTACCCGCGTTTTTAGTAAATAATAATCAGAGTTTTTAATCGCAAATCAAGAGGCGTCATAATTTAAATAATTTTTCAAATCAATCAACACATTTGTCATGCTTTCACTGAAGAATAAACCATTAAATAAAACAGACTCAAGTTATGTTTAACAGCGGAAATGAAACATAACAAAATCCCGAATACATCATTCATAGTTATTCCAGGATAATAAATCAAAACATAATTCAAAACCATTAAGGATATCCATTAAAGGATTTCAAAACAACCGTTTCCCCAGTGTTACATCTACCAGAGCACGACACTGACACGCGGATTAACTAACTGACTCAACTCTAAAAGCTATCCTCACCAATTCCAAGCAGCTAATCACTTCGGATCTGAAATCATTAAAGTAAGGGTGAGATCTCTATTCAATATAAAATGTATTATACGTTTTTAAATAAAACAAAATAATTCGATGTGTTAGTCCACTATCAAAACACATTCATGGATCAATTCACAAGAGCATTATACACAATTCATTATGCAATTAAACAATCAATGGAAATTGCAACACTGGAAACCATCCTAACATGTTACAATCCCATATGCAATGTAGACTCTATGCATGTGGTACCAAACGTGAACCGAGTTCACCCTCTGTTCCATCACACTTAGAAACAGCGGAAATCCATGATTCGCCCAGAACACTGAGTCAAGAATCTAGCCTCACTACCTCAAATTCCTGGTAAGTCTATTGGCTCTGCAAGCTCACTTCCGCACAATGGGAATGAACCAATTAACAAATGCTTATGCATGCATCATAAAAGCATGCAACATCAATTCAACGGATTATGATCACAACATAATTCCACATGTTAGTGCTTTAAGTTGGCATTACTTTTTGGTAAAACTAGGCTATGACAATGTCTTGATAAATGTCATGACATTCAAAGATTGAAGATAAATCCTACTTGACAAGGACGTTTAAAGTGCAGCTCAGAACTGGAAGCTAAAAGTTGTGCTGGAATTCTGCAGAAAATAGTCTGATGTCATAACAGATGTTATGACATTCAGTGTGACATTCTGTTCTGCAGAATCTGTTTTTCCTGAGATTTTTCAGGAAGTTTGTTGAGCTGCTGTATTATGTTTTTCTGTTATTAAAATGTATGCTCACGTGGCTGCTAGGATAATCTTAGTTAAACCTAAGTTGGTTGTTGAAAAGACCATGTTTTTAGGATTAAATTAAGTGAACCCTAGCTATCTTTATGGAAGCCCAAAACTGAAGTTTCAGGACTGCTTCTATAAAAGGATTACAACCCTTACACTGCTGTTGCGCCCTTGGAATGTATTGAAGATTTAGCAGGTTGTTATTTGTGTAATTCTAGTTACTCTTGTGAGCCAAGCAATTATCAATTGATAAGTGCCTTGGACTAGGATTTGTTTGTAAGGGTAGTGTATCACTCAAAGCTTTGAAGCACGAGCGTTTGTCTCTTGATTGAAGCTTTAAAGCAAGATCAAGATAGTTTATTGAAGTGTGTCTTCACAATTCAATTATTCAATAGGTTGATATCACTGCTGTGATTGAGGGAGAGTGAGTAGGAACTCAGGTCTAAGTAGGACTTAGATTGAAGTTGCATTGGGTAGGTTTTAAGTGAAGGAGATAAACTGGTTGGTTTATTCCTGAATTAATTCTACTAATAGTGAATTTCCTCCCTGGCTTGGTAGCCCCTAGATGTAGGTGTAGTTAGACACTGAACTGGGTAAACAATTTATTGTGTTCTTTACTACTGTTTAAATTTATCATGTGAATTGTTAACAGAGTGTCAGATACTGTGTCATAACATTCTCTGTGACATCACGTATCTGCTGCCAGGAATTTCACCACATAATGCCAACATCAACGAGTATCGCATGATAACAACATAATCATGAAATAATTATCACAAAGCATAAATATGCCAAACGCTTACTCTTCAATTAGTAAGACTAACACCAGTATATACAACAATAACAACTAAGATCAACAACCATCATGAATACACATCATCGACAACAAGACATGATATCAATACAATCATGAATAAACAACAAAGAAACCAACACATAAGCGTCAATCTTCGTTCACCCTGTCAGAACAATCTAAACCAATTCACAGATTATAATCTCAACATAGTTCACATAATTCCAATCACCAATGTATCGCATTCACTCATAATGAATAATAAACACAACATTGTAAGCATTAGTTCTCATCCGATAACTCAGACCATTCATAATAATTTCCCATTATCCTTAACTATCCACACTTTTTCAAAAATCGGAAGCTCGACTATTTTTAAAATAATTTTAGCAAAATAATATTTTTCCTTTTTAAAAAGATAGTATTTTAAATTTAAGAAATAATGCCGAAAACGGCACTCGAATCGGAGTTACGGTTTAGAAAATATGAATTTTTGAAGTTTTGGGTATTTTGAAAAATTACACATGGAACCCGGTTCCTACATATACAGGAACCGGTTCCTGTGAAGTCTGAAAATCACGCTTCCTGGAATTTGTATGGGAACCCGGTTCCTACCTATACAGGAACCGGTTCCTGCGTACAAAATTCCCCAGTTTTGAAAAATTAACACTGGGAACCCGGTTCCTTCCCACAGGGAACCGGTTCCTACGACCTGCAGAATCATTTTCTGCTATTTTGACAGCATTTAGGCATTCCTCATCACCTCCAACCATTCCCATATGACTTATGACATTAGAAACACCAGTTTACGACCTTTACACGCCAACACAAAATCCTATAACATTATTTTCACCATTCCTATCAATTGTTTGACACATTAGCAGTCCTAAATTCTATATTCCGACACAAAATAGGGTTTAATCCTATAAACCTATAATCACCTAATTCGAATTTCCTAATGTACCCAATCACCCGGTTGATTCCCAAAACCCATAAGGCATTAAAACCGAATGAAATCACCCCTTACCTCGCGATGATCTTCGATTTCCTCGGCGTTGGCTTTTTCCTCTCTTCTCTTCTCTTCTCCAATTCTACGTGAAAATAACCTTTTCCCCAAAACCTTCTTTTCCTTCTTTTCCTTTTAATACTCCTTGTTATATTCCTCTATTATTATTTATAAATAAAACACATAATTAATAATTAGTAAAAGTAGAGTGGTTTTCTCTTCACACCCACTATTTACTCTGCACACCTCCACATTCTTCTTTCTTCAATTAATCCAATTAAATCCAAAAATATAAATACTTAAGACTTTAATTAAATAAATAATTAAATTCCTATTTATTTAATATTCGAATTAAATCGGGGTGTCACAACTCTCCCCCACTAAAAGAGTTTTTGTCCTCAAAAACATACCTTAGACGAAAAGTTCGGGATACGAGTCCTTCATCTGACTCTCCAGCTCCCAAGTTACATTTCCTCCAGCTGGTCCTCCCCAAGCTACTCTCACCAGTGCTATCTCTTTACCCCGCAATTGCTTCACTTTCCGATCCTCAATTCTCGCAGGTACTGCTTCAACAGTCAAATTATCCCGTACCTGTATATCATCTACTTGAATCTCATGAGACGGATCCGCAATGTACCTCGTCAACTGAGATACATGGAAAACATCATGCAAATTCGCAAGTGACAGCGGTAAAGCAATCCGATAAGCAACTTTCCCAACTCTCTTGGTAATTTGAAACGGACCAATAAAATGCGGAGTCAACTTTCTTTGACTTCAGAGCTCGACCAATATCAGACATTGGAGTAACTCGCATGAACACATGATCTCCTTCACAAAACTCAAGATCTTTTCTCCTCTTATCATGATAACTTTTCTGACGACTCTGAGAAGCTCTCATCTTCTCCTGAATCATCTTGATCTTTTCCGAAGTCTGCTAGACAATCTCTGGTCCAATCACAGCACTTTCTCCAGATTCGTACCAACACAACGGTGTCCAACAACTTCTACCATACAATGCCTCAAACGGAGCCATACCGATGCTCGAATGAAAACCATTGTTGTAGGTAAACTCTATCAACGGTAAGTAGCTATCCCAAGCTCCACCTTTCTCTAACACACAAGCTCTTAACAAATCTTCTAACGACTGAATCGTCCTCTCCGTCTGCCATCTGTCTGTGGATGATATGCGGAACTCAATCGTAACTTAGTACCCAAAGCTTCCTGCAATCCTGTCCAGAACTTAGACGTAAACCTCGGATCTCTATCTGACACAATGCTAGACAGAATACCATGCAAACTCACAATCTTCTCAACATACAATTCTGCCAACCTCTCCATCGGATAATCCATTCTTATCGGAATAAAGTGAGCAGAATTTGTCAATCGGTCGACAATAACCCAAATAGAATCACAATTCTTCGTTGTCCTCGGCAAACCAGACACGAAATCCATAGAGATGCCATCCCACTTCCACTCTGGAACAAACAAAGGTTCCATCAATCCTGACGATTTCTGATGTTCAATCTTTGATTTCTGACAAACCAAACACGCATATACAAACTCGGCAATTTCCTTTTTCATTCCAGGCCACCAAAATAACTTCTTCAAGTCATGATACATCTTAGTAGCACCGGGGTGAATACTCAACCCACTACGATGCCCTTCTTCCAAAATAATCTTCCTAATCTCAGCAACATCCGGAACACACACTCTATCACCAAATCTCATAACTCCATTCTCATCAATTCGAAACTCACCTCCTTGACCTTGGTTAATCAATGTCAGCTTATCCACCAAACCAACATCAGACTTCTGTCCATTCCGAATCTCTTCCAAAATACCACTAGTCAGCTTCAACATGCCCAATTTCACACTATTCGGAGTAGTTTCACATACCAAACTCAAATCTCTGAATTGTTCCACTAAATCCAATTCACGAACCATTAACATCGACATACGCAAGGACTTCCTGCTTAACGCGTCTTCCACAACGTTTACCTTACCAGGATGGTAATTCAAACCGAAATCATAATTCTTGAGAAATTCTAACCACCTTCTCTGCCTCATATTCAACTCTTTCTGGTCAAAGAGATACTTCAGGCTCTTGTGGTCACTGAACACTTCAAACCATGAACCATACAGATAATGCCTCCAGAACTTCAAAACAAACACAACAGCTGCCAACTCTAAATCATGAGTCGGATAATTCCTTTCATGAATCTTCAACTGTCTCGAAGCATAAGTCACAACCTACCTATCTTGCATCAAAACACCACCTAAACCCATCAAGGACGCATCACAATACACCACGAAAGATTCTGCCGGATTCGGCAAAATTAGAATCGGAGCACTAGTCAACCTCCTCTTCAACTCTTGGAATCCTTCCTCACAATCTGCATCCCAAACAAACGCTTGACCTTTTCTCGTCAACTTAGTCAACGGTAAAGCTAACTTCGAAAATCCCTCAATGAATTTCCTGTAGTAACCTGCAAGGCCAAGAAAACTACGAATCTCTGAAGCATTCTTCGGCGCTTCCCACTGAGATACAGCTTCTACTTTTGTAGGATCGACAGCAATACCATTCTTGGAAATCACGTGACCAAGGAAACTCACTTCGCTTAACCAAAACTCGCATTTAGACAACTTCGCATAAAGTTCCTTTTCCTTTAATAATTCCAATACAATCCTGAGATGCTTGGCATGCTCCTCATCATTCTTTGAATAGATCAAAATGTCGTCAAATAATACCACCACAAACTTGTCAAGATACGGATGGAATATCCTGTTCATATACTCCACAAAAACACCAGGTGCATTAGTAACTCCAAATGGCATAACCGAATATTCATAATGCCCATACCTCGTCCTAAATGCAGTCTTCTGAATATCTTCCGCCTTAACACGAATCTGATGATATCCAGATCTCAGATCAATTTTACTAAATACACAAGCTCCAACTAACTAATGCATCAAATCATCAATCCTCGGCAATGGGTACCGATTCTTGATTGTCACTTTATTCAACTGCCTGTAATCAACACACAGTCTCATTGTACCTTCCTTTTTCTTAACCAACAATACCGGCGCACCCCACGGCGAAACACTAGGACGAATAAACTTCTTCTTAAGTAATTCCTCCAACTGCTTCTTCAATTCGATTAATTCAGATGCCGACATGCGATAAGGTGCCATCGACATCGGAGTAGTTCCAGGAATCAAATCTATAGCAAACTCCACTTCTCTCTCAGATGGTAGCTCACTAACATCTTCCGGAAACACTTCTGGAAATTCATTCACCACTAGCAATTCATTACTCTCAGCCCTTCCCTTCGCTTCCGTCGAAGAATATAACATAAACACCACACCATCATTAACAACTACGTAACTCTGATCATCCATCTTAATTCATTGTCCTTATTAGAGTCTTTGTCTACTCATATGGTTCACAAGATTCTACCACACTTCATTCATATTCATCACTTTATGTCCCATTTAGATAGTAAGACAATTGTATACCATCCAATACGATTTTGTCCACTATCAACAAGAGATTAAGGGTGATCAAGTCCTCAATTTGTTAATAGACATCCGATAATCATACTAGAGTATAAACCATCATTACCGACACTTTCTGTTCTCAAAATCGTACTCGCCTTTTGAACTTCCAACTATGACTCATGGTCCAAACGATTCCAACAACTCTAACCACACTTGCACTGTCTTCCCAAGCAGTACCTCGTACCATTGACTTACAATCGGAACATATCCTGGAAGCATCTCTTCTCCCCCACTTAGTTTCACACTACTCCTGCAATAACCAATCAGAAAAGTAACAAGTACTGACAATGTTGTACACACTTGTCGCGTACAAAGAGATAATGACATTAAGACACTGGTCACAACGTCCGACTATGCTCTGATACCACTATTGTAACACCCCTTCTAATTACCCGCGTTTTTAGTAAATAATAATCAGAGTTTTTAATCGCAAATCAAGAGGCGTCACAATTTAAATAATTTTTCAAATCAATCAACACAATTGTCATGCTTTCACTGAAGAATAAACCATTAAATAAAACAGACTCAAGTTATGTTTAACAGCGGAAATGAAACATAACAAAATCCCGAATACATCATTCATAGTTATTCCAGGATAATAAATCAAAACATAATTCAAAACCATTAAGGATATCCAGTAAAGGATTTCAAAACAACCGTTTCCCCAGTGTTACATCTACCAGAGCACGACACTGACACACGGATTAACTAACTGACTCAACTCTAAAAGCTATCCTCACCAATTCCAAGCAGCTAATCACTTCGGATCAGAAATCATTAAAAGTAAGGGTGAGATCTCTATTCAATATAAAATGCATTATACGTTTTTAAATACAACAGAATAATTCGATGCGTTAGTCCACTATCAAAACACATTCATGGATCAATTCACAAGAGCATTATACACAATTCATTATGCAATTAAACAATCAATGGAAATTGCAACACTGGAAACCATCCTAACATGTTACAATCCCATATGCAATGTAGACTCTATGCATGTGGTACCAAACGTGAACCGAGTTCACCCTCTGTTCCATCACACTTAGAAACAGCGGAAATCCATGATTCGCCCAGAACACTGAGTCAAGAATCTAGCCTCACTACCTCAAATTCCTGGTAAGTCTATTGGCTCTGCAAGCTCACTTCCGCACAATGGGAATGAACCAATTAACAAATGCTTATGCATGCATCATAAAAGCATACAACATCAATTCAACGGATTATGATCACAACATAATTCCACATAATGCCAACATCAACGAGTATCGCATGATAACAACATAATCATGAAATAATTATCACAAAGCATAAATATGCCAAACGCTTAATCTTCAATTAGTAAGACTAACACCAGTATATACAACAATAACAACTAATATCAACAACCATCATGAATACACAACATCGACAACAAGACATGATATCAATACAATCATGAATAAACAACAAAGAAACCAACACATAAGCGTCAATCTTCGTTCACCCTGTCAGAACAATCTAAACCAATTCACAGATTATAATCTCAACATAGTTCACATAATGTCAATCACCAATGTATCGCATTCACTCATAATGAATAATCAACACAACATTGTAAGCATTAGTTCTCATCCGATAACTCAGACCATTCATAATAATTTCCCATTATCCTTAACTATCCACACTTTTTCAAAAATCGGAAGCTCGACTATTTTTAAAATAATTTTAGCAAAATAATATTTTTCCTTTTTAAAAAGATAGTATTTTAAATTTAAGAAATAATGCCAAAAACGGCACTCGAATCGGAGTTACGGTTTAGAAAATATGAATTTTTGAAGTTTTGGGTATTTTGAAAAATTACACATGGAACCCGGTTCCTACATATACAGGAATCGGTTCTTGTGAAGTCTGAAAATCACGCTTCCTGGAATTTGTATGGGAACCTGGTTCCTACCTATACAGGAACCGGTTTCTGCGTACAAAATTCCCCTGTTTTGAAAAATTAACACTGGGAACTCGGTTCCTTCCCACAGGGAACCGGTTCCTACGACCTGCAGAATCATTTTCTACTATTTTGACAGCATTTAGGCATTCCTCATCACCTCCAACCATTCCCATATGACTTATGACATTAGAAACACCAGTTTACGACCTTTACACGCCAACACAAAATCCTATAACATTATTTTCACCATTCCTATCAATTGTTTGACACATTAGCAGTCCTAAATTCTATATTCTGACACAAAATAGGGTTTAATCCTATAAACCTATAATCACCTAATTCGAATTTCCTAACGTACCCAATCACCCGGTTGATTCCCAAAACCCATAAGGCATTAAAATCGAATGAAATCACCCCTTACCTCGCGATGATCTTCGATTTCCTCGGCGTTGGCTTTTTCCTCTCTTCTCTTCTCTTCTCCAATTCTACGTGAAAATAACCTTTTCCCCAAAACCTTCTTTTCCTTCTTGTCCTTTTAATACTCCTTGTTATATTCCTCTATTATGATTTCCAAATAAAACACATAATTAATAATTAGTAAAAGTAGAGTGATTTTCTCTTCACACCCATTATTTACTCTGCACACCTCCACATTCTTCTTTCTTCAATTAATCCAATTAAATCCAAAAATATAAATACTTAATATTGTACCCTAAAATTCACCCACTTCTTTTTCGTATCTCTGGCTTATAATTTGATTGCATAAACATACATGTAGGTGCATGCATCTCATTGATCATGGGGTTACCAGGTTCAAAACATCCCAAGTACGAAAGAAACGGCGTGTCTCAGCTATCTCAGATCATTTTGAGCCAAAATTCAATGCTTCTCAGTTCGTACGACTATTTGCAAGATTTTTTGGTCAGGAAGCTATTTCGGCTTGGTTTCACAATCTCTGGAATCATATCAATATGTCCTCCAGATTATCTGTTCAGGTTGGAGGTCATTTCGTCAAGAAAACTGAATTTATTCGCTTATTTCTCAATAAAGTGGATTTTGGGTTTTCAGTGCGTTTCGGGCACTCTAGAGAGTGTATCTCACAGGTCGTCGGGTGTTTTCTTATGAATTTTGACTGGCATGTCCCTCTCATTTTTATCTACAATTTTTGTTCGAAAGCCGGAAGCAATTTATGTGAGGAAGGTCCCCGAAAAATTCAATTTCTCAAGAGGATTAAACTGAATTTTAGTGCTGAACCGTGTGTTCTGCCCCCTAAAAGGTTCATATCTCTTAGCTGGAAACTCGAAATTGAGTGGGGCCGATTTCTAAAATTCCGTATCGAACCCTTATACAACTTTCATTTACAACTCGGGAGCTGATTCCTCATCGTTTAAGACCAGTATTTTATTCTTCGGACATAATTTTGAGCTGAACCGAACAATTTTCATCTGGTACACGAACTTCAAAAAATCATATCTCGCTTGTTTTTTATCGAAACGAGATGGGACCAGTGCCAAAAGTTCAAAAAATTTGTTATCTTCGGTTATCTCAGTAACACTCACTTGCAAATTTTGATCAGAAGACCCTCGTTCGAGGAATTTTCTCCGAAGAGCGCATTGAGAATTCTGCATGCGTCGGACGCCCGAAAACTGTGCTGAAACTTCAAAAATTCATATCATCTTGACCGTTCATCCGATCGCATCAAAATTTTTATTCACTCAAGCAAAATCACGTTCCGGACATTTTTCGTTTACATTCCGACTTCAAATTCTGGACGGATTAGGATGTTTTGGACTGTGTACGAAAATCATTTTGATAATCGCGATTAGGACTTAATTGTGGATCCGAGACACTCCAAAGTCCAATTTTTCATATTATAAATATATTTTACCACTAATAAAATTGGTAGAGAGAATCATTTGTTAAATTTGATCCAAGAGCTCTCACTTTTCTCTCTCAATTCTCTCTCAACTCAAAGTTGCACAACCACCTCCAACCACCAACAACCACCTCAAACCATCAACAACCATCACCGGAATTCCAAAACCACCGCGTCGGAAAAAAATTTCTTATTTTTTTTCTTTTCCTCTCCTTCTCCGGTATAGCCTCATACTCTTTTATTCCCTTTCAATTCTCAAGGATCAAATCAAGCTTTTCATCAATCAAGAACATTGAAGAGCGTTTATGGTGTCGAGGTGAAGAGTTGAAGTTTTCCTCTTCAATTCTCAAAGGATTCAAGATTCTCCTCTCTTATTATCATCCATTCAACTTTGATTTGGTATTTTCTTGGAGAATTACAAGATTTTTCTCATCAATTTCAACTCAAAGCTTCAAGTACAAGTAAGTGCTTATCTACTTAAGTGCTTATTTCAATCGATTTTTCAATTGTTGAATTTCTTGAAATTGAATATTGAGATTGCTTGCAAATTTCGTGTGGATTCCGATTATAGCATTTGTTTTGTCGAATTCATGGATCTTGATCCGTTTTTGGAGCCTTAAAGGTGTCGGTGTGAAACTTTCTACACACTACACCCACCTACACTTGTGTTGTGACTTTGCATTGTATTTAGGTACTTGATATGAGCATTGTGGATCACAAATTATATGATCATGCATCAAGTAATATGTAAATTCTTTGACATGCATTGAATCATTAATTTGAGGCTTATTTTGTGCATTGAAATTATGTTGAAATGTAGGAACTAACACCTAGTTTTTAGGTACACTTGCACTACACCTACATATTGCACACAACTCACATGGACACACTTGAATTCATACATTATAACATAAGTTGCATCTTTGCATATCCATGCATTTGCATGTAAGATAGTTTAACTAATTTGATGTGGTGTTGTTCAACTTTGATGACATGAAAATATGTTGAAATTTCACTTTTCACAACACTTTACCACTTTGCACATCTAATTTCTTTCAACATTCTTACATGTTTGCATAACATATAGGTAGTATTTGCATTGAGTATGTATCACTTGCACATGATATCACATACACTTGCATTTTTATTCATCTAAATACCACAAAAATTCATTGGAAACTAGTTTATTTATTTGAGTTTGGTGGAAAATAACATGACACTTTGAAAATTGATAAAGTTGGACATAATATTTGTTTTGGCTCTAACTTTTAATCCGTAATGAGTTTTTTCGACTTTTCTTAATGTAAATCACGTTTCTCGAGCCATACGAAGCTCTCCACGTGAACAGTTTCTTGATTTGGACATGTTTCAGTCAAATCTGGGAGCTGCTGACTTTTAGGCGAAAAATATATCTTTGAACAAGATTTGACCGAACCGTCCGCATTTTTGAGACCGTACGCGTGTGCATAGCTTCCGATATTTTTGATAAATCATTTTGATTGTTTTCTTTACCTTATGCCTTGTGTTTTGGTTCACTTTTCATATTTTTCCATGATGGTGTTTTTTGACTTGAAAAGTGTCGGAGCGAACCTTTTTTGTATACTACACACACATACATTTGTGGTGTTGATTTTCTTTGTATATAATGTCTAATACTTGTTCTAACCCTCAACTAACCTCTTGACTAATATGTGGGCATGTTTAGGTAGTTGGCGCTTTGATTTAGAACCCTTAATTGAGTCATATAATTAGGATCCCATGGTAGCTATCCGTTAGAGCGACGATTGATCGTTTTGGCTTCATTTTGTGCACGAATATGTTTTAAGCATAATTTTTCTTGTGCATTTCATTTGGGATCATTTAGCATGAGTTAGCTAATGACTTGTATGATTTTATATCTATTTGAATTCAATAGTTGCTTCATTCTCAAGTTTCTATTAACTTGTAATGTTTAGAAGCATGTTTTTCCTTTGTCACTTGAATTGATCAATCTTAAGAGTGTAATACCATGTGTTCTTAAAAACTTTAGGTTGTTTTCCTACCATTTAATTGTAGTTAAATGTATACCTTACCTTAGGATTGTAAATAGAACTTCAAAACTAACCTTTAATGGTTCGATTCTTAGGAACTAGTTCGATAATTGTATAGTTTTTCTAGCTTCCTTTCGCATGTCTAGTTTGTGATCCTTTCCTCCATTTGTTTAGATGTTTAGGAAAGCTTTAGAACATTTAGTTTCTGCCCCCTATTAGGAACTTACTTTTCATGTTTAGATTTCTTTGTAAATAATGCATTTTAAGTCATTTTTAGTGTAGATTTTTGATTTCTAACTACTCTAGGTCTCTAACTATGTTTAACATTACATTTGAGGACTATTGTGATGACTTAGCTCGATTTTGATATCATTCATGAGTTGTTTTGCATTATGTGTGCGTTGCTGCCCGGTTTTCCATTCTTATGTTGCTATACACATTTACATTCCATTTCTTCACCTTTGGATTACATTTTGACATGTAATGTGAATATGCAATTGTATTCCCGTTTCCTTGTTATTTTTGACATGTTTGTTGACTTGTGCAAGGTACATTGAGGATGTTTTGGTTAGGTACCTAATCTTGGTACACTAACATACCACTTCTCCCGTGGTTCTGTTTGCGTTTTAAACGCATTGTGCTTTGTGTTTTCTCATATTACGAGAAACACATATTCTGTTGCTTTGTCTGGATTGTAATTTCTTGCAGGTTCATTGGATATACGTCGAATGTGTATAGACACACATTCTTGACCGTGCATATCAATGCACATCCTTTGTCTGTATTATCTGGATAGTTTCTTGCAGGTTTATTGGATATACGTCGAATGTGTATAAACACACATTCTTGACCGTGCATATCGATGCACATCCTTTATCTGTATTGTCTGGATTATGATCTTGTATAGGTGTATTTGCTTTAGATGTGTATGACACACATTCCGATTATGCCTTTTGTGCCTCCGCACACTTCTCACCAGATTTCTTTATTGCGTACCAGCAGTACTTGAAGTTTTCCGGAGTATTTTTTAGCTCGCAGTGCTCTTCGGATCTTTATCCGTTTGGTATTTATTTTACTTTGTTTACCGCATTTCTTTACCGCTTTTCTAGAGAGCATGAGAAGTAGGATTTTACCGCTTTCCTTGCCATGAGAAGTAGGAATAGAGATGTATGAAGGGGCTTCCGTAGTTGGAGCATGTTCAGGAACCCCTCTGGTTTATTTAAAGATCCGTTTAGGGCAATTCTGTTTGCTAATTGTGTTTGGTTTGTTTAAAATCCCCCATCTGCATAGGGAGGTAATTCTCAGTAAGTGTTTACATTTGTGCTTGCATAGGTCAGAGTGGTTAGGACACCCGACGTGGTACCACTAAGCGAAGTCCCGCTTTTTATATTTCCTGTCATCGAGTCATTGATATATGGGCAAGCCGGAAGAAAGGGTCCGCAATCAACCCCCCGCACAGTTCTAGTCCGTGTCAGCTCAGCACACGCGAATCGTGTTGCTTCCTTTATCGAGTCAATAATAAAAGTGGCAAGAGTTCCCCTATTCTGACTCTCCACACTTTCTTGGAGTTCGCATTTATTGCAGAACTCGCATCATTTGCTCTTCAACAGGAATTGGATGTGTCGGCTCCTGGTTGACTCACGGTATGCTCGTTACTGTCGAGGCTATGGGACTTCCTCCTTTTCCTGCGCTTGTGTGCCATTTGTTTGTTTGCATTGCATTGTTTGTGCGCTTTTGCCAAAGCACTTGTTTGCTTCATCCCTTTTGTCGTCTTCGACTCTACTTTAGTTAGTGATTCGAGATGGACATAGACTTAGGTTTTAAACCTTTTCCATCCTTTTTGTCATCTTCGACTCCACTTTAGTTGGCGATTCGAGATAGACATAGATCTAGGTTATAAACCTTTGGCATGTTCCCTTAGGATTCTCTTGAATCTACTTTAGGTAGTAATTCGAGTTAGACCTTAGGTTGTAATCCATGCATGATAACATTAGGGAGAGTTAGATAGTTTCCCTTGTTTGTTTTCTAGTTTCTTTTGCATACTTGCATGTAACAAAATTAAAACTTGTTTTCTTTTTTTCCTTTTGCACATTAAAACACTTAATAATGGTTCAAACTCCTTTTTTTAAGGTAAAAACAACCAACCAATTCAAACCTTTTTGCCTACGGGTTTTCTTTTGTGTTTAAAATTATTTTTCATAATTAAAAAACACATAATCCACCAAAACATGTGAGCCGAACTACGGCGCTCTGACTTTCCCATTGCACGCGGGAATACGTAGGCATCTTGTCACGGGGCTCGATCGAGCAAACTTTGTAAATACTTCCTTCTTTTCCCCATGTTTTCTTTATTTTCTTTTCTTTCACATGCATTCTTTTTTTTTAGCATACAGATATAGCAATTAAGCAGTAAATAAATATAAACACATCCATTAGATAGAAAGTAGAAGTGGATACCGTAGAGTACTACGGACGTGTGGGGTGCTAATACCTTCCTTTCGCGTAATAGATTCCCTTACCCTATCTCTCGGTCGCAAGACCGTGCCTTATCCCTTTTAGGTTTTCGTGATGCGTTCACCTTTCTCCTTTTGTGAGATGAAAAACGTTCGATGGCGACTTCATTGATATAGTTATCGGATGATGTTCAGCCGGGTTGTTTCACTTAAGACTTTAATTAAATAAATAATTAAATTCCTATTTATTTATTATTCGAATTAAATCGGGGTGTCACAGCAACTGCATCAACTTCTTGGCTCCTAACACAATCAGATTGGAGATACCTCACTCCAAACACAACTAAAATAGTTTGAAGATACCACACTTCAAACACAATATAAAACAGTCACACATGTGACACAAACAAAACTCGGAATTGCTTCACAGTTTCTTCCAAGGACGCAACTACACTCATTGCTTCACAACTTTTGTGTGAGTAAAATAATCATCTTGCCTACATGCTTTGAGGTACAAATCAGTGACCATTCCACAATCCGGGTGGCTCACCTACAAACCAACTCACTTAAAGAGTTGTTACAGACTCAACCCTAAAAACTACATCAATACTAAATTCGACTGGTACCAAACTTAGGTTACAAAGCTTCTATTTATAACCTATTAACCAAATGTATTTGGGCCTTCAAATAAAAACTTGAAGTTGTAACAAACTGCAGTAATAAACTTTCTACAGAAAACAAACAAGTAGATAACTTCTTCTACAATCAAGGTCCTTGCTAATTTTTCTCCTTAGCTCTTGGACCTCCACAAATGCCTCTAAGATCACGCCACATATGATGCATAATATTCTGCATAATTTAAAACAGAACTGTAACAAACTTTGACAATTCAGTAGCGTGATGTCTGATGTTTGATGTCGTGACATCTTCTTCGACATGTTGTTCCAGATGTTGAAACATTTCAACACAACATGTTTCTCCATTAAATAGAACTTCAACCTTCTTTCTCCTTACAAGTTATAAATCCTATTTAACCTATTGCTGCTAAATTAGTTTTACCAAACATAAAGCCAATCCTAAAAATAGAGAATTAACAATCTCCCCCTTTGGCTTATTTTGGCTAAAACTAATTTACATAACCTTTGTATTACATAAGCATAATAAAATATGCAAGGGTTTAAACAATTTAATCCAGCAGCAGCAATTTAGAAGTCTTCAATAGTCACTGTTTATGATATTTCAAACTTTACAAGTGACAGTCTTCAGTCTTCTTTTATGATGTTGAAACATCATACTAGGACATCTTTTTGGCAGGTCCAACTCCAATGTTCTCTGTCTTTTAAGGATCCCACAGATCACACAAATTTTCTCTCCTTTAAAAGTTACTCTTCAAAGATTGCATAACATAACCACTTCTCCCCCTTTTTAGCCATAATAAGACAAAGGCTTGTTGAAGAAGAACTCACTATAGCACAGGAAACATAACATCATAGGCACCATCTTCACAAAGAAGGAGAAATATTGATGCCATGATGCACATGAGGAAGAAGATACTAAATACTCCCCCTCAAACTAAGAACTATGCTACGACACAGATTGACACAAAATCCTCTTTTGGGGCACAAGAGGAAACTTACTAACAGAAACAAACACTTGAACTATTCATTTACAGACATAGAGAACCAGAACTCTATATTGGATAACTCAGAATACAAGACATAATTTATGTTCATAACTAAAAAACAAGACACTAGACAAAAATACTTGCAGAAAATGCAAGAATCAGTAGACTCATAATATGACATCCTATTCAACATCTTTGCAAAACAACTAGAAAGATTGACCTCAAACTTAACAACGTCTGAACACTACCCCTTTTCCCTATGTTTGCCACAAGTTGACAAACATAACCTTCATAGACTCTAAACTTACCCATATCCGAATGAAGGACATGAGAGTAAAACAAATGAAGACACAACAAAAAGTGAAGGAAAGAAAAAGAAACAAAAAGACACTCTATATACCTGAGAAACCATGATAATTAATTCCTCCTTCTGGTCATTACATTTACTAGTAGTTGATGATACTAGTAAAGTCTTCAGACTAGAATAGTAGTCATGCATTGCCAGAGCATACTACTTCAAACAAACTTAGAATCTTCTTATTCTAAACCAAAGATAGAACTGCCAATTCTGAATGAGGTGATAGAATATCAAGATCCATAGTCCCAAGTCTCTTCCACAGACTATCATCAACAATGATGTTGCAACATCATTTGGGACACCATCAACTTTACTACAGAACCTATCAGCTTTGATTCTGAGATTATAATAAAACTGCTTCTTCAAGACTTTATGTCACTTCAGCACATAGTAGTATACACTCCCCTTGACATCAACTAATGAACAATCTCTCCCTCAATAGCAGCCTTACATACATATTAGCTTCAGGAAGAATAGATGTCTAAACATCAGATAGGACAGTCACTGATGTACACATAATTAGCAGATGCTCCCCCTTAACATCAGCACTTCTCCCTCTTAGCTTCCAGATAGAAGCTTACAATAAATTATTACTCCCCCTGAGTTATAAGGACATATTGGATGTTGGTCCTCATAATACTTGAAGTTTTCTTTATTTGAAATTTGTCACAGTTTCCAAATTAGGAACCTTTAGTTTGCTTGCTACACAAGATTCAAATTTCCACACTCTGTAACTTGTAATAGAAGAAACCATATAGTTAACCATGCGTATAACCAATGATACGTCTTCAAAAGATAAGTCTGAACCTTATGTGCCTTCTTCAATCTCTGGTGTCTTCAACAGTTGTGATGTTGCATCTTCATGTAGAACATTATCTTTTATACATCACATACTTCATCTCTTCTTGATTCAGATTTTCACACAATTATCACACAAACATCCATCTCCCGTCAAGATATTTGACAACATTTGTATGAATCTCCCAAATTGAATCATCTCTTCAAATAATCACCAGACAATGTTCCCACACATCCTAAACTTGTGAAGATCATAGTGAACTTTAATATTGATATTCAATTCACAATATACCTTGAATCCTTCAGACAAATACTCAGCTCCTAACAGAGTATAAGTGGTTTGGTATTCAGGTTACATACTAATAAGTACTAAGTCTCCCGTCAAAGTACCTACCAGATTAGTCAGTTAGAATTGTCTACTCACACTAGATCATCTTGATTGATTACATCTTCACACTCATATACTTCCTGGAAACAACACATAATTCTCATGATTGAAGACAATAAGATGATGTTTCAACATCTGATACGACATCATCCATTATGGTTCTGGGGATAACATCCATAACTTCTCATCCATAATACTTGGGGGGACATAAGAAGCACAATGAACATCAGCTTTACATCCAAACAATTTACATGATCAAGGAATAATATGATCCACATCTCAATAAACTTTTCTTTATACTTTCATTCTGATTTTGAGAGGAGTGATGCCATAGTCTGTACCAACAGAGGAGATTCCCTCAACTAGGTTTCTGGAACAGACTTAATTATGGCATGACACAGAATTATTCAGATTCTTCATAGCAATCTGACTTCCTTGATTCTTCTTGACAATACCCTTCCAGGATAGTATTTAGGGTAGTCAGCATTCATGACCATGATTTCACTGTGGTTGGATCACAGTATTCAGCTCCAAACAAAATATGTTTTATGTTCATGAATAAAATTCCACATATCTGGTTCCTTTGATCAGAAGAATATACCAGATATAATCTCATCTTGATCTTACATAAAGGGATTGAGGGGTATACCTTTATGAGTCTTTTACTTGTAATGAGCTTAACTTTTATACTCCCATAAGCTTAGGTCAGAAATAAATTGACATCTGGAGTATAAGAGCTGTTGATCGTGTCCTGATCAACTAATACAGATGTCTCCTCTTCCAAATCAGGAGCAGGCTCCAAACATAAGTACTCACACTATATTTGTTTAGCACCCAGAACATATGTTCTTCAACTAGTAGTTGCATACTAGTAGTAATGTTCTGACATCCTGTAGAACATCGATTCCATCTCCTTGGAACTCATCATCCTTGATAATCTTCAAGGTATTCAAACAACTTGCAGATGTATATGAGAATCATTGATCAATTGATACTCATCAACTCTATTATTACATGCCTTTATGAGTGGACTTGAGAGAGATCTCAAGTGTCTTTGACACTTTTAATAACGTTGTGAAGATCTGCCAAATATTCTGTTGATAAAAATAACCCTAGGATCCTTCTTTCACTATAGGGGTTGCATCAGAGGCTATGCAACGGAATATAGCCATCCTTTAACAGAATGTACACAATGCTTACTCCATAATTCACTTGTAAGCATAACACATAAGGATTGAAAAAAAATCAACCCTACAATAAACTCGCCTCTCCACCAAGCAACAGACTAGACCCAACTAATATCCGGACCAATATGTAAAATAATCTCAATAAACTTTAAATACAAATTAAAAATATAATTTTTGAAGTTAAATTTAAAAACTCGTGATTTTAATAAGATTAAAATTAATGATTTTTTACAAAGTACAATATTATAAAAAATTAAAATTTCAAATAAATTTAATAAAAAGTAGATTTTGAAAGTCATAACTTTTTGAAATTAAAAAAATTAAAAATTAAAAACATATTCAAATAACAAAAATATATATAAAAACAAAGTGTTAAATCAAGCAGGTTTTGAGGTATTAATTTGTTGCCCTAGAAAAAGAGTTGTCTGCTCAAATATCTTTGAAAATGACAATAAGTGAAAACAAACCTTTGGACCCATTAATTTATTTTTCTCCACTAAATTATTGAAAGCACACAATAATGTTTAAAACGTACTTATTCACAATTTCACATTTTTAGAGAGGATTTTTGTGAAGACCAACTCACACAATGCATTGGTTTTTTCTAAAATATTCATTGATTCCAAAATTATTGGTATATTTTGATTGAGTAGACCATTTGTATAACTTTAATTGATTTCTGATGGTATTTAAATTAAATGTCTAAAATAGATTTTTATATGTTTATAATAATTTTGGATCATGCTAATGAACACGACACGACGATTTTATCTATATATCTTAAAATTAATAGAAAATTTCAGTTCAGACAAATAGACTCAATTATTTTTTCTTTTGAATTAAAAGATTAAAAATGGCAGACCCCATTTGATGGTGATGTCAACTATCTATTATGTATGTCTATTCCTAAGAGAGAGAGAGAGATTTGATGTAGCAAAAATGAAATTAAATCATTATTATCGAATGATTTGAGCCTTACAAGTCTACATTATGGTTTACATGAAGATGTTATCGTGTATCCTTAGACTTTATTTGCGAAAATGATTTTTTTAATGAGTATAAATTGTTTTTAATATTTTAAAAAAAATAGATTTTCTTTATAATGATAAAAGTGTATTTTTGATTTTTGAAATATTACAATAATAAAAATTATATTTAAACAATTTGTTTAAATTCTCCAAATCTCTTATAGAATACAAATTTTGATGATCATATTAGATGTTTTTGGTGTTAGGAAAAAATAAAAGTCTTTTAAAATTCTCGCAACAAAATCTTTTATTCGATCTTTTCACTATATCCTTAAAGATTTTGTACAAAACTATGGTTTACATGAAAATGTTAACGTGTACATGAAAATTATCCTTAAATATTCTTAAATTATCATATTGGAAGTAAATGAGAGAAAGATTTAAAAAATGAAAAGAATTGAGTGAAAAGAATAGAAAGATTTTGATCGAGAATAATAACACAATTTTATATTTTTTATCTGATTCTTCTTATTTTTCAAAATCTCCCTCTCGTTCTCCTTCAAACTTCTATACAAAGCCTTAATAAATTAAATGCAAAAATCTTGTTTTATAAATTATGCGATGTCTTTTTTAAAGGTTTAAACTTTGAAATTTTCGATATAAAATTTATTTCTAAATATTTTGAGTTTCTTAATTTATGCTCATTAGAAAACAAAAGTTAACATGAACTTAGTTATATATATATATATATATATATATATATATATATATATATATATATATATATATATATATATATATATATATATATATATATTAGAATCTAGAATAACTATATATTGACTATGATAGACTAGCATGTACAGTATGTAAATTGTAGTCGAATATAATCACTCTAACGATTTATTAACTAATACTTATAAAATTGGTTTAAAGCGACTTGTAAAGTGAGTGATGATACTCTATATAAATTTTTTATAGGCTCTCTCTTTAACCAATGTGGGACTTGAGTTTTTTCCAATACACCCTTTCATGCTCATTAATACTGGGCTTGATGCATAAATATACGGGTGTCCCGAATTATCAATATGTAGAAATTGGTTTTTTTTAATACACTCGTTGCGCCCAACACTATTCGGTTTGGTGTGCATATAAAAGATGTGTGACCCAAATCGATATGCTCGTGATACCATGATAAAATTAGAGTTTGACCTTACTTATCTTTGCAAAATCGGCTTAAACCGACTTGTAAGGTGAGGCGTGACACTCTATATAAACCCTTTGTGGGATTTATCTTTAACTAATGTGTGAGTTGGGTTTTTCCCAACTGATCGGAAAAATAGCAAGTGTACTATTTTCACCGATGTAGTTATAATGAGTTTCCCCAAGTATCGATCTCGAGGACTGCGTAGTAAATACTTATTCGTGCTCTTAATTCAATTGAACAAAAACAATGGTTGGGTTGATTTTAAAACTTTCAATTACACTTGTAACCAGTAATGACTGATGAAATATAATGACAATGATGCTAGGGTGAGTGGTTGATTTAACAAAACTATGATCCGAATTCAGATTTCCTCATTGCATATGAAAGCTATCAATCACCTATCTCTAGATTGTTCTTCCTTAAGTCCTTAATGAAGACAACTATTAAAAACCCCAATCCTTATTCAAATGTCCATTCAAATAACTCTTGGTTTTAACCATAAAAATATCAAGAATTCAAGTGATTAAAAAGAGTTCTTAGTCCTAGGTTAGACTCCTAATAACCTAATTGTGCAGAAACCCTAACAATCACAGTCCTGCCAATTGTTAGTCATAGGTCTACATGTATTTGTCCGATACATGATCATAGGAACACTACACAATTAAATTGAAATATAAAACACTGCATTAAGGAAATCAAGTATTCGAATTCATACATTAGTCAAATCAGGACCATCCCCTAGCATTGGGGGGTTTATCCTCTCATAGTATTAGAGGAAAATATCAAATAAGAGTTAAACATTACAAAGAATAACGATGACTTTGATCTTCAATGGTGGCTGCCCTTGAATCTCGCCGTCTCCGAATTCCTCTTCGTAGCTATCTTTTCTCCGTGAAATTTCTTTCGTGATTTCAAAAGTGCCTTCTCTTTTTCCCAAAATTCCTTCTAATAGTCTCAGCCACATCCCAGTCTTAGCCAAAGTCCAAAATACCCTTAATGACAAAGAAAAGTTCCAAAACTCAAAAAGTGAAGTTTCCACACGCGTCCATCAACACGGGCCGTGTTGATTAACACGGGCGCCCGTGTTGGTCTTCAAAAGCAAAGGTTCACTCCAGGTCAATCAACACGGGTCGTGTTGATTCACAGGGGTGCCCGTGTTGATTCATTGACTTTGGCTATTTTTCACTTTCCACTGGCTTTTCAACACGGGCCGTGTTGATTCACACGGGTGCCCGTGTTGATTCCTCTGTAGCCTCTAATATTCTGATTTTTTTGCACTTCTTTTGTCCCGATTTGTTCTGTTTCATTCTTCTAACCCTGAAAACACTTAAACACATAACCAAAGCGTAAAATGCGATAAAAGACATATAACACTAGACAAATAAAAGAAACGATAACGAAACTCAATGCTAAATAACTGTGTAAAAACCACCGATCACCAACACTAACTCAAGAGAAAGATCATGCGTGTGAATGTGCATAATTGTTATCCAATATTCTCCAATAAGATAAAGCTTGGTAAATATCCATCATGTCCAACTTAGATTCAAAGTTTGAAAAGGGTATTAGATATATGGACTTAAGGAAATCATCCAGTTATTTTTGTGAAGTTACCAAAAGTAAATAAACAATTCATGCTTATACTCCGTGCAATATAATAATATATCTCTAAATGCTTAGTGAGTCAATAAAATACCAAGTTAACTGATATATGTAAGGGACTTTAATTATCGTCATAAAGAACAAGAATACTTGAGCACCTCATGTTTAGATCAACAAATAAGTGAATAAGTCATTGAATTTCAAAAGTGGCTGAATCTAAAGCTTTATATTTTGTTTCACTAGATGAATGTGGTACTATATTATAGTTCTTTGTGAACTATGAAATAAGGGAACATCCAAGAAAGAAACATATACCAGTTAATGAAGAATCAAGAACTTGTTTGATGTTATCAAACTCAATCACTTAATTTACTTCAAGGCTTATATTGTCCATATATTAGAAATGGAGTAAATGATTTTGAGTTAGACTTGGTAAACAACGGTTGATATGATGCTTCTGAAATGTATTAGTGTAGCACAAGAATAGATGTAAGTTTATTATACCATTCATACTAGATTTTTAAGTTCATAAAGTGACTTTTGTAATTTTCATACTTGGGTTGATTAGGTAGTGCTCACGCCTTGAGAATGATCTTTTACACATCTTTTTTGCAATTTTCCATGGAGAAATACATTATTTATGTTGTGAGGGCATGAGGCATGTTTTCATGATGTCAAAACCCCTACATTACCCTCAATGTGATATAAGTCTCTATGGACAAGAAAGATGTGCAACATTGGCATGAAACTTGAAAAAAATAAGCATTTGGCAAGAAATCCTGAAGATGCGTCGACGGAATGCAATTTATGGTCGATGCACTCTTTTGTGCAACTCCCGGGTTGTTCTGTGCCGACCCATTGGTCGACCAAACATTCAACCTGAATTGGGTGGCAAAAAAACATGAAGGTTGTGTCGATGCAACCCCCTGGTGCGGTCGACGCATTCAAGAATTTTGGCCCCTCCTTGGGCTCGGGCTGGGTTGCACCGACCCTCCCTCCTGGAGCGGTCGACCGCACACTTAAAATTCTGCAGTTTTCTTTAATTTTTTCCGCCTTGTAATTGATTTATCACTAACACATATAAATAGTATTTTATTTCATTTTGAGCAGTTAACAAGAACATTGTGAAATATACACATAGATAACACTTCATCTTCATCTCCTCTTCTCAAAATTCAACATCTACACATAATCATAGGTGTTGAATCAAGACTCGAGTTGAGGTGATAACGTTCAAATTGAAGATTCATTTCTGATTTGGGTTGTGCTTTGTGGGCTTGTTGTTGAATAAAACCATTAGAGTTTTGTCCTCCAAGATTCCAATTGGTGAATGGGGTTTTGGTACAAATCTTTGCTTCAACGAATTCAGCCGAGTGAAAGGGTCAAGGAACAATGGGTTTTCTCGATCAAGTAACGGTAATTGGAGGACCGTGAAGGAAGATTTGGGGTCAATCTTGTTCGATCGAAATCAGCCGAGTGAAAAAATTGGTGCAACAAATTGGTTGTGCATACGAGTAGTGGTAATCGGAGGTTTGTTCGAAGAGATCGACGCTTGGTTTGGCTCGAACCATGGAATAGGAAGAAGATAACTTCATCACCAATAGTTGATTTGTGTGAATTTGGAACTATTTCTTCACCTGTTACTTTTTGCAATTTTATACAAATCATCTAAATTCTATATTCTACGCGAGGACGACAAAGGCAACTCCCTTAACAAATCATGTGTTCTTCTCCGCCTTTTACTTTCTATACTTGCTTGCTATAATTTGTGTGATTCAAATTGTCGAACTTGCTTCTACTGAATTTGTGGCGCGTCGAGCTCAATTTAGTACATTGGTAACAATCTATTTGGTTGTTACTTCAGAAAAATCACCATCACAATTCAGTAAATTCAAGTCTTGTGAAGTCTGCACGCAAGGTGTTTGATAAATTGACTCAAACACAAATTATTCATTGTACTTGACTTTATTCTTAAACAAATTCATTGGAAGTATTAAGTACTCATTTATTGTGTTTAAGTATTTGACTATTTGAGCATTAATCATATTGATTCGCATTTTTCTTATATTATCCTGTATGATTCGCATATCTGATCTTTTCAATAGTGGATCATTTAGACGATTAAAAACTTAGGGAGATTTCGCATTAAATTTTTAAAAGCGTAAAATTTCAAACAAACGATCTATTCAACCCCCCTTCTAGATCGATCACATCTTGTAACATATGTTTCACTATTACAAGTGAAAATTATGAATAAAAGCCAAATAGAAGAATATTTGAATAGTAATTAGTTTGGCAACATGAGATAATGTGTCGAAGTAACCTGAAGCCTTTGATATGATTGTAGACTTTGGTTACCAATATGGCCTTGCATCCTTCAATAGACTCTCACAATTTGTGTTTGATATTTTAAACTTATATTTTTATTATTGTGGACTATTATTATGGAAAATCAACTAAAATACATGTTTCGTTGTTTCATATAGCATTAAATTTTGCATTCATAGCATGAATCCAACACTGTAACTTTACATCCCCATCATAATATGTTCACAAAGTTTAACCAATAATTAAAACCTATTGAATAGCAAATACATGTCAAAATGAAGAACATGGAGAAGGTGAAGGAGCAAGCGCGGTAAAGAATAATGATTTCAGGAATGTATAAGGCAATCGTTGGATACAGATGCATATTTCTAGAGGGTATGCGCAGGGTTACAAGACATTAAGTCTCAAATTTCTACCCCCTTTCTCATTTTGTTTTTTTTGTTTTTTCGCCCTTTTTCAAATTTTAGCTCCTTCTCATTCAGTTTTCTACGTATCTCAAAATTTTGAAAGTTAGAAACAATAACATGTTTAAGGTTTAACTTAATGCATAATTTTAGTATTTTTATTCACCTGTTTTCTCCACCTTTCTAATTTAGGGTTTTTTAAATAGGTAAAAAATGGAAGAATTTATTCATGTATTTGTTCATCACGGATGGTCAATTGTAGATGACGAACTAACTAATTATGAAGGAAAATTTTTAAAGCTGAAATATGATGTTGATAAGTGGAGTTATTTTTAGTTGGTAGGTATAGGTAAGGATATGTGATATAGGTAAATTGACATTATATGGTGCAATAGTTCAATGTTTGGGATGCATATTTTGGCTGATGATAAAGGTGCCTAACATATTACAGACTTACGTAAGGTGCACGCGAGTGTTAATGTTTATGTACAGCATCCAATGTCTTGGAATGAGTTTTATGATTCTCCTATAGAGGTATAAGATATATGTGTTATGGAGGAACACAAATTTATCAATGAACAAAGAATTAGAGCTTGATGTCGTGGAGAGGGGTTTTACATGCAAGGTTATCACTCTAACACCCAAGTCTGTAAGAGAATGAAAAAATATACAATTGAGAGTGAATTTAAATATCTGAGAAATGGAACATCTTTCCTCTTAACTATGAAACAATTAAGAATAGAAAGTGTGAAAGACGTGTTACAGTCATCCGTTAAATTGATCTCGACGGTTAGCAAAGTTCAAATGGGAGGAATTTTTTGTTTCTAGGGAAGAAATGGTATACCTATTATGCATTCTTTATTTAGTCCTCCATGTCATTGGACTTTTTTTCTTGGGCCTTGTGAGCGGCACAAACCAATATAAACCCTAAGGATATTGTAAATTTTGATGAAGAAGATTTGATTTGTAATCTTTAGGAAGAAGTAGGAATATGAACCCTAAGGATATTTTAAATTTTATTAATGAACTATTTCACATGCATTTTGACATTTAAAATATAAATTATATACATTTCATTTTCTTTTAATACTATATGATGTTGTAATAGGATGAATTATACAAATAATCCTCGTCACCATCTTCGTGGGTATTAAAATGCAATAATATGCCCCAACAAAATCTATATTTCCCAATAGTATACAATAAATTCGCCATTTTCGTGGGTATATTCCATCAAGCTTTAATAACAAAATCTATATGTCCCAACCCTCAAACAAACCACTGTTGCAACAACAAACCTCGTTTCGACATACTTTGATACACTTCAATCCCTTTACCAAACTTCGATAACTTAAACTCTCAACAACACAATCTTAACACTTTATTCTCCTAATAGCTTCAACATCCACATATAATGAATATTATATCCCTTCAATTGATCATACTTACCCAAACACTGACACACAACTAACACAATCTCAAAAATAATTTGCATCGATGGATGATTATGTTTTAGATTTTTATTTTTCAGGATGTACTCGATCTTTTATCTTGATTCCTAATAATTACTACTCTCTCTCACACTCTCATACACACACCACAACATGACCAAAATTCATCGTCAGACACTACATCGTCTCCTCCAACTCATCATATTCAAAAACTATGTTCTGACAAACATCAACCAAAACCTCTCTCATGTGAACAATCTCCTATTTCAACAACATCATTGATTAAGTTTTTATAATCTACAATGTAACCTCTTATCATATTTAAACATACATTTATCCTTGATTATTACTAGTGTATTTATTTATTTTGAAATAAATTATTTAATTTCTAGAATATTAATCTTTTAAAAGAAAAAATAAATAATAAAAAATAATTTATTATTAAAATTATTATTGTATTATTAAAATAATAAGAATATAAAATTAATTTATAAATACTAGAAAGCAAATAAATAAATAAAAAGAGGGAATGTGAAATTGAATGGATGAAGATCCAAAGGTACAAACATCCTTTGCCATTCAGTATTAAACAATAATTAGAAAAACTATTCATAAAAATAACTTTTAAATCGGGGACATTTAGGATTTTATTTATTTATTTTAGAGGTCTCATAATTTATTGTTATTAAATTTCACATTTTCAGATACAGTTTTGGGTTAGTCTACACGAGTTTTATGCAATGGTACTATACTACTATTTGAGAGCGAGCACAACCGTGAGAAAGAAAGAGCGCAACAAAAATATCTAACTACTTTTGCACTATCGTTAACCGGTAACCGACTCAGCAAGTCTCACACCATGAGAGAGAAAAATGTTTATATATTCCTTTCTCTCTCAAAAAGGCTCATAAAGCAAAACTATCTCTCTCTCTCATGGAATCCATCACTTGGTGATGCTTTCACTATCTCCGACGACGATAAGCTCATCGCCGAACAAATGAGTTATGTTTCTTCCTTCTCATCTTCGATCCGTGAGTCTCTTCCTCCAACTCTCACTTTTTTCGGTGACCGGAGAAATTTATCGGCGTTATCACGTTAACTGAACTGAACTGCCTCGTGTTTCTGTTTATTCTTCGTTTTGCTTTTTGTTTCTCTCTATCTAACGGTTTTTCAACTGTTTTGCTTACATTGTTTCCGATCGGGTTGTTGATCGGTTATCGCCGTCAGATTCATCATCACCGGCGACGTTGAAAGTTAGTTCATCTTGTTTCATCTCAAATTTAACTAACTTTAATAAAAATATTAGTAAAATAAGAATAGAAAGAAAATTATAGAGTTCAGTTAAGTTGAAGATAAAGCATTATGTTAGATCTTAATCTATACGATGCGAACTCGTCCGATTCAACTCAGGATATCGACTCGCCGATGATATCGGAGAAGTTTCATCAAACTTCATGGAATCAAATGATGGAATCAGGAACATCGAATTCTTCCATCGTCAATGCGGATGCAGGAGAAGAGATGAAGATTGTTCAGGCTCCACAACAAGCGAAAAAGATTAGGAGAGGACCGAGGTATCGAAGCTCACCATACAGAGGAGCCACGTTTTACAGAAGGACCGGTAGATGGGAATCGCATATCTGGTTCGTGAATTTCGTAGTAATTTGAAATTTGTTTTGTTTTATTTTTGTTGAATTCACCACTATAATTATATATGGAGTTTGATTTTGGTAGCTTATGATTGAATTGAATTACATCTGACACGTTTTTATGATTGAATTGAATTTTATAATTATTGTAGGGATTGCGGGAAAAAAATTTATTTAGGTATGGGTTATTAATTTATGAATTAATTATATTCTATGAATATTTTAGGCATTGTTTAATTTTTTATGAAATTTTGTTTGATTTTTGTAGGTGGATTTGACACACCTCATGCTGCTGCTAGGTAAATCGTTAAAACTATTTCATTTTTTTTATATTCCATTTTTGTAATTGTTGAATTGATTTGGAATTTTCACTTTAGAGCATATGATCTTGGTGCTATTAAGTTCAGAGGAGTTGGTGCTGACATAAATTTCAATCTAAATGATTACGATGATGATCTTAAACAGGTTAGAGAATTTTGAAGTAGTTGATGAATTTGAAACTAGATAGATTATTTGATGTAATTTTTCAATATTTTCTTATTTAGATGAAGAATATGTCCAAAGAGGAGTTGGTGCACATACTTCGTCATCAAAGTACTGGTTTCTCAAGAGGGAGTTCAAAGTACAGAGGAGTAACACTCCACAAGTGTGGCCGTTGGGAAGCTCGAATGGGACAATTCCTTGACAAAAAGTGAGGACCTATTTTTAATTTAACTCGACTAGTATAATATGATTGATTATATGAGATATTAGGAAATTTAGTATGTAATGTAATGGCTTCCATAGCAAATCAGTTTCAGCTTTAGCTCTTAATGTGTCATTAGGCTCTCTTTCATGTTAGGAGAAACATGTCAACGATGGTAGTAGTAAGATGCATGTTTCTGAGAATGAATTGGCAAAGGTGTTTTGGTTATAGAGGTTGCAATGCTTTCCTGCAGGTATATATATCTTGGGTTATTCGACAGCGAAGTAGAAGCTGCAAGGTCGTAATCACTAATGTGAATTATATTACTTGCACTGAATTTGTTACGCTGAATTATAAAGCTCATTAGGATTGCATTCAACATGTATTTCCCTTTTGTTTTCTGAAAATCAGGGCTTATGATAAAGCAGCTATCCAAAGCAATGGAAGGGAAGCAGTGACTAATTTTGAGCCCAACACATATGAAGGAGAGATGAAATCTGCATTCATCAATGATGGTAACAAACACTATAGCAAAGATCTTATTTAAATTAAGGAGTGATATTTGGAATATTACTAAAATGTTCTCGATGTGAAATCTTTTTTATTTCAACACAGGCAGCAGTCCAAATCTTGATCTCAATTTGGGCATAACCAAATCAGGACCGGTTCCCAAAGAAAATTGGGGAAAATTTCACTTTCCGTCTGTTTCTTACACACGTTCAAGGGTATATATTTGATTTGAGCTTTACATATTGATCAGTGCATTTTCATGCACATTCTTCCATGTTTGTATCTAAGCATTTCCTTGTTTTCCTTTGATTATTTTTAAATTTTATATTGTTTTTCTATTTTATTCTATTTTTGCACTTATTTCATTTTCGTATTTATTTTTCAGCTTTAACAACTTTCACGAATAAATTCATAACTAGAGCTATGAGAGTCGGATTGAGGCGTTCTACCAGTCGTTGGAAAGTTAAGAGAGAGAGCTACGACTTTCATTCAGAAGTCAGAAGCAAATTCGGACTGTAGCTGGGCCAGAAAATCCATCGAAGTTGCTGCATTAGTTATACTTTAGTTTTGGATCTTTTATTTTGGACCTGGGTTATGTATCCGACCCAGTGGGTTGTTTCTTTTTAGTTTTATACCTAGCCGCTACAGTAATTTCGGAGACCATTCACTTTTCACGAGAAATACATAGGCTTGTAGAATTCATGGAGAACTAAAACCTATCTGACGGGATTTACTGTACTCAGGTTCCAACTTTGAGATTGTTATAGCATTTGCAATTTAATTTCGATTCCTTTCAACTATGTTATGAGATTGTTGTTTGCTTAATTCGATTTTCATATAACATTGTTGATTTAATTTGATTGATAAATGTTCCCAAATTTTAATCGCGATTGACTTTGCTTAATTGTTAATTTGTGTCACTTTTAACCGTATGCTTAATCCGACCATTGGAACATGTATCTCATAGTGTCAATCGCGCTTGTTAATTGATACTGTAATCAAATAGGATAGAAACTTCGCTTAGGAGATTGTAATGTTAGCAGTCGATGATAGGTACGAACCGAGGCAGTGACTCCGTTTGTTATAATCACTCATTTCAAAACAGCTTATTTTATAATCACTTTTCATAATTAGCTTATTTGCCTAAAATCGAACCAAACCCCCCCTTTATTTCGATTTACTTTTAGTTGATAACAAGAATCCTTGTGAGAACGATATCCGAGTTGCATTTGTCGCTATATTACGGTTTTGAGAAACTACTCGTTTTTCATCCGCGCGCGACAGCGGATTAAATTGGCGCCGTTGCCGGGGATTCTTGTTGTTATTAACTAATTTTAGAGTCTTAGGATTAGTGTTCTCGCATTTAGGCCCTAGTTTCCTCACGGTTTTGGCCAATTCACGTTTAGAGTCGGAAAAAAACAGGTTTTTAGAAAATTTGTGTCCGATTGTATAATATTTTTGCCTACTGAAAGCAGAAAAATCGTGCGATCAATTCTCCCTTACTCTAAAAGAGTAACGGACTTCGACATCAAATCGCCAAATTCATCTTTTTTCTATTTTTAATTAATTAATTACTGTTTTCATAGAGTCGAAAAAAATCAAAAAAAATCTCAAAATTATTATTTTACGTTATTAGATTAAATTTAGTGTTTTTGTATTTTTATGAATTTATTTTAATCGTTTTTCTTCTTTCTATTTGATTCTGCATGTTTGGGACATAGTTTGTATTTATGTGTTTGTTGATAAGATGACTGAACAAAGAAATTTGAGGAAATTGGTTTCCCCTTATATGAACTATAATGGTTTATGTATTGACTATCCTACAGGTGATGCACCTTTTGAATTGAAATCTAGTTTAATACATTTGCTGCCTAGATTTAATGGTTTTGCAGGTGAGGATGCACATACGCATCTAAAGAATTCGGGTTGTGAGCTATGCACCTCCCAAGCCTTCACTAGAGGACATTGTTAAACAAATGGCTGCAAATAATCTCCAATATCAACAACAAATAGATTATACTTTACAAACTCTGCAAACACAGATTGGACAACTTGCCACTTTAGTGAATGTCATGCAACAAGCTCAAGGATAAACCAACAACCCTTGGAAGAGAGTTCTGTTTTTCAAATAGAGTTTATTTCTGAAATTGTTGATGATACTTGTAGTGATTTATTTGCAGCTAATTTTCCATCATTGTCTGGTTTTGACGATGTTTATTCTTGTGATGTTTGTACTGACACTAAAATTTGCTCAATTTGTGCTGAAATTGAGGTTGCCTTGCAAGTTGACATTCTTACTGCAGATGAGGTTGCAAATGAAGTTGTTCATGTAGATGAAACTCTCGACACCCCGGCTGCCTGGAACAAACCATCCATCGAACAACCACCTTCCCAAGAGTTGAAACAAATTCCTGAAAATCTTAAATATGCTTATTTAGAGATGAATGAAAAGCTACCGGTTATAATTTCTTCTAACCTTAATTTTTATCAAGAAAATAAGCTTTTGCAGGTTTTGAAGAAGCATAAGAAGGAGATTGGGTGGACTTTAGCCGGCATTCCCAATATTAGCCCATCCATGATTTTGCACATGTTCTCAATTGAAGGGGAAGATGAAACAAAAGTAGTGAGGAAGCCCTTCAATCTTTTGATCTCCGGTGTTGTTGAAAAGAAGATCACGTGCCCATTCGACACTTTTACTTATCAAAGATTCTTCTTTGATCCTCGAATAAAAGGCGAAGGCAGTGATAAAATTCTCAAGTTCAATGGACATTATCCAAAACTACTCCATGAGAGCCCCACTTTGGAAGAAGAGAATGTAGAAGATCTCTCTTTGAGAAACGATGCTTATGTGATTACTTATCCTCCTTGACTACTCGGGTGTCTTCTTTCCTTTCTCTCTCTCTCTCACTCCTATTTAGTAGTTATGTCTTTTCATTTAGGACAATGCTTGTTTTAAGTGTGGGGGAGAGAATCTTTTGTTTTATTTGCTTTTATTCCCTATTTTCTTATTATGTTTTGTTTTTAGTTATAAAATAAATTGCATCTGGTTTGAAAGTTCTGGGGTTAGAGATTAATCTGAGGTTAGTTGTGGAGACTTGGGAAAAGTTCATAAGATCGGTATCGTCTTAACACTGTAAGTCTCCTGCATATGGAAATTGATTTGAATTCTTATTATGTTTTAGCCTTGAATTCTCATTCTCTGAGAGCTCTTGAGTAGTTTATTTCAGCAGTCAGCACCATCTCACAGACACTCTACACAAGGAAGCTGATGAATATAAGTGAGTGTTCAGGAGAAAAAAATTTAAAAGAGGAAGAAAAAGGAATGCGCCTTCTAAGTTTGGTGACCCTCACCCGGTCACTTAACCCAATGGTCGTAGAGCCTACAAAAAAGAGAGTTGATAATAAGACTCGTTGTTAGTTGGTTCAGCGGTTTCTGGTGCTGAACTTGGTAGGAAGGATTACGGTCCGATCCCCCACAACTACAATTGAGTAAGCAAAGGGTTATGCCACGTAAGTACCAGAACCCCGTGCAAAAAGGATCAGAGTCACTAACCGGTCGCTTTGCTATGAGTGTGTGGAGATAACGGGCTTAATGTGATTGCGCCTGAATGAAAATAGAGTAAAAAGGAGGATGAGTAAGTTAGGCTTTAGCATAATAATTTAATTTGAATTGGGTTCTATATTCAGGAGATAATATTAGTGTTTCTACGATATCCTTAGTGTGTAAGATTAGTACCTATTGATGCAACCTTAACCGAAGAGGAGTTTGTAGCCTAGAACGAGTAACTGATGATGCTTTTGTGTTTCTTTTTACTTTATTTTTCTCGGAGTGCAAAAGTTCAAGTGTGGGGGAATTTGATCAGTGCATTTTCATGCACATTCTTCCATGTTTGTATCTAAGCATTTCCTTGTTTTCCTTTGATTATTTTTAAATTTTATATTGTTTTTCTATTTTATTCTATTTTTGCACTTATTTCATTTTCGTATTTATTTTTCAGCTTTAACAGCTTTCACGAATAAATTCATAACTGGAGCTACGAGAGTCGGATTGAGGCGTTCTACAAGTCGTTGGAAATCTAAGAGAGAGAGCTACGACTTTCATTCAGAAATGTATCCGACCCAGTGGGTTGTTTCTTTTTAGTTTTATACCTAGCTTTTACAGTAATTTCGGAGACCATTCACTTTTCACGAGAAATACAGAGGCTTGTAGAATTCATGGAGAACTAAAACCTTTCTGACGGAATTTACTGTACTCAGGTTCCAACTTTGAGATTGTTATAGCATTTGCAATTTAATTTCGATTCCTTTCAACTACGTTATGAGATTGTTGTTTGCTTAATTCGATTTTCATATAACATTGTTGATTTAATTTGATTGATAAATGTTCCCAAATTTTAATCGTGATTGACTTTGCTTAATTGTTAATTTGCGTCACTTTTAACCGTATGCTTAATCCGGCCATAGGAACATGTATCTCATAGTGTCAATCGCGCTTGTTAATTGATACTGTAATCAAATAGGATAGAAACTTCGCTTAGGAGATTGTAATGTTAGCAGTCGATGATAGTACGAAGGCGGTGACTCCGTTTGTTATAATCACTCATTTCAAACGACTTATTTTATAATCACTTTTCATAATCAGCTTATTTGCCTAAAATCGAACCAAACCCCCTTTATTTCGATTTACTTTTAGTTGATAACAAGAATCCTTGTGAGAACGATATCCGAGTTGCATTTGTCGCTATATTACGGTTTTGAGAAACTACTCGTTTTTCATCCGCGCGCGACAGCGGATCACATATACATTTACTTTAATTTGTGTTGAACAAAAAGTTGATAATACTCTTTAGGGAAGAAGAGATCCTTTTATCTTCATAAGTTCACTTGTAGCTAGCTAGTTACCACCTGTTTTCCTTTGATTCCTTCATATTTGTATAACTCTTTTCACAGTTGGTGTTTTAGTATCAATTCTTGGTTTACTACTGATACACTAATACACTAAATGATATACTTGAAAGTAATAGATGATTTTAAATGTTTAGCGATTAACTAATGAATTCTATGAGCTTTTGGTAGTTGGTATAATCTGTTATTGAGCAATCAAGGGAAGTTGTCCATATTGAGTTTATATATATAACTTAGACTAATTTATATCTTCATATCATTTCTGTAGACTAATTTACATCTTCATATGATTTTGACATATTGAATTGTATTTAATATTTCTTTCATGTCAATCAATCTTTTAAACAAAAATGAATTGGTTCCAAATGTGGCTAAAATATGTGGAGTGATCATCTGGAAAATAATAAGACGGTTCGTTGGAACTATCTTATTAATAAAATAAGATGAATATGGACTTCGGACTATGGCTAGAATTTGAAAACAATCCATCGGCATTTTGATTATATTGCTTTTGAATTTTCTGTGCATCATTTTCTTGTTTAGCTTTGAAGGGCTTGGGCAATGCAATAGCGGGCATTGGTGTGATTGTAAAAGATAGTTCAAATATTTTGCGGGAAAGAGCAGATGGTATCAACAAAGCTCCTTTAAAAGGACTCCCCATTTGGGCGTGGCAAACTAATGGTCTAATCACTGCTACCCCAGTGGCACGGGTCTCTGCACATCATCGGGATTCTCAATTTCAGCTCCCTTTCCACCAAGATCTATGAACTCGGTTCCCCAGGTCTGTTTTACCGTCAATGCACGTCCACAGCACATCTCAATAATATTATCAAGGTAAGTCCTGCAAGCACCGCTCTAGCCTATCATCATGTACCAAAGATGGAAAGCAAACCATAAAATGTGTTTGCGTTTAAATTCTTTGTATGATTCGAGCCGATTGATGTATAGTGAAACTTGACCACTGAATATCGCCTCTTGCTTAAACCGTTATCTTTGTTTTCTAATACACTTGTATTACAATAGTCCGATTTCCTTAAACTAGGATGTTTTGGCGGTTTACATTCATGAGATTTACAGTTAATTTTCCTGTTTGAAAATTCATGATATTTGGCCACCAATCTTGAGATTATAGGCCCTGATTGTGCGTGGGATTGGGAGGAATGAAAGAGTTTTAAATTTTCCATCCCAAAATCAAACCTGATTTGTTTACATACCTAATTATTTCATCAAAATTTCTAAGTATAGAGCAGTTCTCAATATATCCCCATGATATAAATATAAATTTGAGACTGAAGCTCCTTCTCCTCTAGTCTAGAGGTGAATGGGCTCTAGTATTAAGAGGAGAATAACTGAACTCGGGGACGATTAAACTCTGATTAAATATAAAATTCACGGGGAAATTAGAAGGGGTGTTACAATCCTAAGATGGGAAGCCAACTCGACCTAACCAAGGTTGTCAAAATTGAGTTTTTACCTTAACTCGTTTTGCTTAAATTGAAACATAAAATCATAGAGTTTACCTCATATTAAAATAATATTAAATATATATATATATATGTGCGCGCGCGCGGGGGCGTATGTGTGCGCGCGTGCGTGTGTTATAAAGCAAAAAGCAAAAATATATCATATCACCATAATAAAGTGTAATATTATCAAACGCGTATGAAACTACATAAATTAACCACCAAATTATAAAAACTAACATCCAAAAGATTATCCAAAAAACAGTAGTTTCATAAGTTTTTCAAGTTAAAAAAAAAGTGTTTTCATCTTCATCTTCAACTTAATAAAAATTCCAATTCTTCTACAACATCATCTTCATTACGGTATACATATTCGACTTGATTTAAATTCATCTCCAAATGATAAATATTTTTCAATATTATAACCAAGATATGAATGTAAATAAAATTAAAAGGTCAAAGAGAAGTTTTCACGGGGCAAAATATAAAATGTGATTTTTAAAATTTGATAAAAAAAGGTAAAATCACGGTATTTTAACATCAAAATCCATCACACATATCATAAATTCATCATGTTATCATATTCCAAAAAAACCCCAAATTGAATTCAAACACATGGACCTATAGCAACGATGATAATCATAAACTCTGGCGTACTTATCATTATACAATATCCTTAGAGAGGTGGAACTCCATCCTTACCTTAGATTTATTGGAAATAATATAAGTGTGAGTAATGTGGAGAAATAGTCCCACATTAGATAGGAATCTGGTGACTTGATCATTTATAAGTGGCATGTCTCTCACAAGGTGTGTTGCTCAAACGAAAAGTCCCTACAAAGCGTAAGAATGCTCCTCGCTTGACCTTCCAAGTTGCGCCAACAAATGGTATCCGAGCCTTTGGTTTGCAAAAGGGACCGAATTACTAGTATCGAAAGTATCTCCACATGATCGTGGGTAAGAGTCCCGCATGTAGGTAGAAGTGTCCCGTTGAAGAGTGAGATATTTTGTTATTAAGCTATAAATTAATGATCAAGTGAGATATTTTGTCAAAGTGTGTATGATATCCATACAAGCTAGTTTAACGATAATCAAAGGTATTATCAACAGTAGAGGAAAAATAAAAAATCAATTTGATTATTATTATTGCCAACTATATAGATGTTAACGTTTATAGACCACATAATAATAAACTCTCCCGCCCTACCTCCAACAGTGGTGGAGCAGTTACTTATATGAAAGTTAGGCATATTAGAATTAAAATTTTGATTTTTTTTATACAAAAAAATGAATGAGACCACTTAACTTTAGAAATGAAAATAATATCTAGATGACAGGTATATATCAATATTTTTAGAGCTCTGACTATGCGTGAGTTTCTCAATCCTCGACAATTCCAACTCAAAATCTCCATGGCTCTTGGCTGGTCCTAGAAAAGAGCATGTTGTTGATAATGTAGGACTGCCTGTGCTTTCTTTCAAGCATAATCTTCTATTCTTTTGGACTTCTAGGCCGGGTCTGTTGTTGAGATGAATGATAAGATCATGTTTATTGTTTTATAGGATTTGATGATTATGAATTTATGAAATCTGAAGCTTCCCATATTTTTAAAGCACGACTCTAAAATAGGACTATACATACCATAACTTGATGAATTCGTCAGATTGGTGATATAAATCTTTTTTGTTATTTTTTCAATATTCTTTTTCCATGTTTAGAAGATTCGATCTAGGGACTAAAAAATTGTTTACTATTGGGCTCAATTTTTTTTTTTTTGGATTTCTTTAGAACAAAAGTCTTTGTTATGGCACATGATGCCACAATTGAAGCATAACATAAGTAACTTTTTCATATCTAAAATCCACTCAGGTTGTCACATCTTTTATACTTCTAATCTGCATACTTGGTTTTAGAGATTTGATAACATCAATGAAAATGTTAACTCTGACAAGGGTAACCTTCTTATAATTATTATATATATTAATTTCAATGACTGATCCAAATTTGGATCTAATTTTTTGGCTCATCTGTTTAGTTATAATCTTTAACGGTATTCCACAATTTTGAACCAATATGAGAACTATGTTAAAATCTATGTCTTGTGGATTATCTTACAGATTCCACAACTTCATAACTAATCATGAGTTTCAAAAAATTCATGGATTACCCTTGAGAATGCATTTTACATCTTTAGGGTTATCCATGGTGATGTAATACAATCCTATTTTCAACTAGACTATTTTAATATGTGTGAGATCACACCGAATTCCAATTAGACCATCACTTAGAGATAGTTTGTGAATAAGTTTATATGATTTTTATCCTAATATAGAATATTGAATGTGTTTATAGGCTTCTTGGACATGATTATCACCCCAAATGAGAAAATTCATGTCTTTTGTTGAATCAATCATTAAGGGTCAGTTTGGTTATGGGGTTTTGGACGGAAGTGGAAGGAATATTTTAAGTTAAATATGTTTGATTCAATTTGGGAAATTTTTCGTTCCTCCCAAATTAGAGGGATTCAGAAAGGGTGGATGGGAGTTCTGATAAAATCTATTATTGTAAGAACTTATTATTCTATTTGTAAGAACTTAATTGTCTTATAAGTTGTTGTGTTAACATATCTATATATAATTATAGTATATGAGCTATATATTTTATCTAGAATTTAATTTTATAAATATTTTATAGGATTAGAAGGATAATCAAGATGATAAAATTATTCAACTTGACCATGGATCATATAATCATTGTATGGAATTTATCAATATTCTATTTACGATTTAATATATTTTATTTTAGAGTATTTGAAATATGAGAAATTCTTAAATGGATACAACCATAAGAAATAATTTTACACACAACTAGGGATGAGAATATGCCAGTTCGACTAACAGGGGCCTATGGCCTAGCCTACACAGGCCAAGGCCAAGTCAGATTTTTTTTAAATAGAAAAGGCATAGGCTTTTTTTATAAGCCTACTTAGTTAAATAGGCAAACCGCATGCTCTAAAAAAAACCTTTAAAGCTTACCAAGCCGACCTATTATGATAATTAGGAATAAATTTATTGTTTTTTATATTATATTTTGTATTTTATATTAAAATATAAAAGTAAAGTTCAGTTATCTCGAAGAACTTGTGAAAATAAGTTGAACAATTCTTAAGAATAATGTCATAAGTTGTTTTCATAAGTTTTCACAAGCAAATAAGCTCATAAAATTTATGCTATTATACAATCAAATAAGTCAATGCAAACAAATATTTAATCTCATTATACTTTTGATTATGTACTATATTTAAATATTAATTGAATTGTTTATTTATATATGTTCAAAATGATATAGGTTATTTAAGCAGGTTAATAGATTAACCAAACCTTTGAAAAATCTCATACTCAGGCTAAAAATTAAGTCTATGATAGACCACAAGACAAACTTAGACTTTAAATTTCTTAACCGACCAAACTCAAACTTGGTAAAGCCCAACTCAATCTAACTTATTTCCACCCCTACACACAACCAATCACAAAATTTTAATTAATTAAAAGATAAATATTATATTTTCTCTCCTTCATAATCTTAATCACCTCATGAATTTAATTAAAAAAATTAAAATATTTTATTTTATTTTATTTTTATTAATTATTTTAAAAAATATTGAATTATGGTTGTTTCAATGAAATAATTTCTCTCTTCAAATATTACATATTTTGTGTTTAACTATCTACTTTGGTTATGATTGACTTTTTTTTAAATGTTACTTTCTCATGTTCCTATCATACGTGACATTCTTTTTTTCTATTGGGATTCAAAATCCATCTTCATCATGATCCATAAAACGCTAACTTGTTCGTCTTCACAATCTGTTTAAACGACGACATTTTATCCATAAACCATGTCGTATGACTATCTCTTCAAGTACATCATCATAGGCGACACAGGTTCGTTAATTCATCTCTACCCATTTCTTTTCTCTCAATTGGGTATCTGATTCTGATTCCAAGTTTGGGTTTTTATTCTGCGCGGTGCAGGTGTAGGGAAATCTTGCCTGCTCCTTCAGTTCACCGACAAGAGGTTTCAACCTGTTCATGATCTCACCATTGGTGTTGAGTTTGGTGCTCGTATGCTCACCATTGATTCACGCCCCATTAAGCTTCAGATATGGGATACTGTCAGTCTCTCTCTCTCTCTCTCTCTCTCTCTCTCTCTCTCTCTCTCTCTCTCTCATTTTATTTTAGATTTTATTGTTGTTTTGGTTCGATATGATATTAATTTATTGGAACACTGAATTGAACTAATGTTTCATAAGTTTGCATTATATATTTTGTTGTTTCGTGACCGTTGATTGATTGACAGTGTAAAAAATGTTACTATGACTCGAATACTGATGCAGAGTACGTTGTTTAATTGTAGGCTGGGCAAGAATCTTTTAGATCCATCACTAGATCTTACTACAGAGGAGCAGCAGGGGCACTTCTAGTTTATGACATTACAAGGTGGGTGGCGTTATTGTCACTTTGACACAATCATGATTTGCGTCTTTATAACGACACCTAACTTTATATCCCGCTTTTCTATATGCACTTGATATTTGCCACTCGGATGAATGCTAAATGTTTGAACATGTTGACATTCGCAACGTATACAAAAAGATTTCTCTCTCTCAAGTTTATGAATAAATATGGTATGTGTTGAGAGTCGCACATTGGAGGATATATGAAAAATTTGTTTATAAGTGGGAGAAATTCTTCGCTTATAAGCCATCTTTGTAAGAGTGAGTTAAATCCAACCAAAATTTTAAGATAGTATAAGAGCCCGTCCAAGATTTTTGGGTCACCCACGGTCATATCACGCTTCACATGTCTAGTCCTAGGCATGAGTGGGTGTGTATTGAGAGTCCTACATTGATTGAGCGAAAACCTAAAAAGTGTGTTTATTAGTGGGGTAGTATCAGAGTCCTCCAAGATTTTTGGGTCACCCACGATCAGATCACGCTTCAGATGTCCACTTCTAGGCGTGAGTTCGTGTGTACTAAGGATCCTACATTGGATGAGCCAAAAGCTAAAGAATGTGTTTATTAGTGGGAGAATCATCATTGTATAAGTCAGTTTTGTAGGGTTCAATTAAATCCAATCCTGATTTTAGGAGTACGCATATCCCTTTTCCTTTGTTGTGGGCTCCAAATTAATGTACATTTCTGTTCCATATAAACAAATCAATTTATGTCCAATCTCGTCCTTTTATTTTCCGTCTTCCTGTGTGTGGTAGTGTTAAGTATGACTGTACAAGGTTTGCTTATTTTTCAAATCACGCTTTCGACTGAAAACTAGAAAATTATTTTTTTGATCAGGAGAGAAACCTTTAATCATTTAGCAAGTTGGCTAGAAGATGCGCGGCAGCATGCCAATCCTAACATGACAATCACGCTCATAGGGAACAAGGGTGATCTGTCTCACCGAAGGGCAGTCAGCAAAGAGGAGGGAGAGCAATTTGCAAAGGAGAATGGACTTTTATTCATGGAGGCTTCCGCCAAGACAGCGCAAAATGTGGAAGAGGTGATTGATCTCAATAGATAGCAAGAAAGATGCAGCATAAATATGGTAACCTCAAGCATATTATGATTTTGGTTACCATCAAAAGTAACCTAGTGCTTATTCTGCAGGCTTTCATAAAGACTGCGGCAAAGATTCTTCAGAATATCAAGGATGGTGTATTTGATGTCTCCAATGAGGTAACTTGTCTACTGTCAGCTCCATATGAAAAATATATGCGAAATTAGTTTTGATGATCGCATTGGTCCCATGCCACGCCCTATAAGGCAAATGGTTTATAAATCAAAGTCCATGTGATGGGCCGTTTGTTTAAGATGATGAATCAATGACTTTACGATAAAATAAACAAGAGATTTGTTTAAACTAAATGAATCAACTGAAGTAAAATCATGGATGCTTTTTCATCTTTTCACGCAATCATTTGGCCACCGATCTTAGCCATCAGATCAATCCCATTTTATTAACTCTATATTTTGGACTTTATTACCCAAGTCAGAATGCGAGCCATTCGATCTTGACCCGACAGTCCAGATCGTGTGGCCGCGTCAAAGGCTTGATTCGTTGTATTTGAACTACCTGGGTCCATTTTCCTGCTGCCTAATGTTTCCTTATGACTAACTTTTTCAATGAATCTACAATTGCAGACATGTGGTATAAAAATCGGCTATGGACGTCCACAAGGCCAAACCGGAGGCAGAGATGGAGCTCTTGCTGGAGGAGGTGGATGTTGCAGCTGATTTTGAGGAAAAAAACCTCTGAATCTAGTCCGTTTGTGCATCTATCTCTGGAAAACTGAGTGTATACTCTTTTAGACTTGACATCGAGCTTTCTTATAGCACTTCAATTTCATGTATAGTTTTAATCTTAAAGGCCTTCTTGTGACAAATTTGACTGAATGGTAGATACGTTTTAGTGAATGTTTCAGTTTTTAGTTAAATTCCATTATCAATTCGTTCTATGCCAGGTTTATATTTGTTTGTATCGTTCCATAGTTTTCCTTGCAATGACATAAAGTAGTTTTTGAGTGACTGACAGACACTGTACATGCATAAACCATTTAACTCTATTTTCCACGATCTATTTTCCACAATCTTCTTTAGTATATGAAGTGCCCCAATACTCTCTCTATATATATATATATATATATATATATATATATATATATATATATATATATATATATATATATATATATATATATATATATATATATATATATATATATATATATATATATATATATATATATATATATATATATATATATATTTTAATTTTAATGGAAAATCTTTCTAATCAATGTTTAAAAAAGTTTTAAAAAATCCGAATGATCATCAAATTGACAAAATGACGTGGATAAAAGGTTGGTGGTCTAATCAACAAAGTCATTAGTTGAAACACACAACTAAAAAAAAAAAAAAAAAACTTAGCCCATTAAATAGAGTCGGTTACATGTATCAACTTTTGCAATTGAATATGATCATACTTCTATTCAAATTATTAATCTCGAGATCTTTCTTAATAACATTTCTTATAGTCTTTCTAGGTATTCCTCTTCCTTTAGTTGTTTGAATTTTCTCCAACCGATCTACTCTTTTTACTATAAAATCTACATGTATTCTTACTACCTACCTAAACCACCTAAGTCTATGTTCCACAATCTTCTCTACTATAGGAGCTACCCCGATACTCTTACTAATATTTTCATTTCTAATCATATGATGTCTAGTCTTACCACACATCCAACACAACATCCTCATCTCTTATACACTTACCTTATTCTCGTGTTGATTCTTAAGCGCCCAAAATTCTATCTCGTAGAAAATCATAGGTCTCACCATAATTCGTTAAAATTTCCCTTTAACTTGAGTGGTACTGAAATTCCTGGCAGCAGATACGTGATGTCACAGAGAATGTTATGACACGATGTCGACACTCTAACAATTCACGATAAATTCAAAGCAGTAAAGAACACAATAAATTGTTTACCGAGTTCAGTGTGTAACTACACCTACATCTGGGGGCTACCAATCCAGGGAGGAAATTCACTATTAGTAGAATTAATTCAGGAATAAACCAATCAGTTTATCTCCTTCACTTAAAACCTACCCAATGCAACTTCAATTTAAGTCCTACTTAGACCTGAGTTCCTACTCACTCCCCCTCAATCACAGCAGTGATATCAACCTATTGATTAATTGAATTATGAAGACATTCTTCAATAAACAAACTTGATCTTGCTTCAAAGCTTTAATCAAGAGACACAACACTCGTGCTTCAAAGCTTTGAGTGGTAAACTACCCTTACAACCAAATCCTAGTCCAAAGCACTTATCAATTGATAATTGTTTGGCTCACAAGAGTAACTAGAATTACAAAATACAACCTGCTAAATCTTCAATACAGTTCAAGAGGCGCAGCAGCAGTGTAAGGGTTGTTTTCCTATTATAGAAGCAGTCCTGAAACTTCAGTTTTTGGGCTTCCATAATAATAGCTAGGGTTCACTTAATTAATCCTAAAGACTTGGTCTTTTTAACAACCAATTTAGGTTTAACTAAGATTAACCAATTTAGCCACGTGAGCATGTAATCTAATAACATATAACAATAATAAAACAACTCAACAAACTTCCTGAAAACTCTCAGGAAAAACAGATTCTGCAGAACAGTAAATGTCACACAGAATTTCATAACATCGGTTATGACATTAGTCAATCTTCTGCAGAATTCCAGCACAGTACTTGCTTCCAGTTCTGAGTTGTACTTAAACATCCTTCTTATGTAGGATTTATCTTCAACTCTGAATGTCATGACATTTACCAAGACATTGTCATGACCTAGTTTTACCAAAAATTAATGGCAACATAAAAACACTTACAGGTACCTTTGCGTCACATAAAACACCCAAATTCCATTTCATCCACGTAGCTTGAAATCAAGGATTTACATCCCTTTCTATTTTTCCATAATTTTGTATTCAGGACCTAAGATATTTAAACCGTCTGACTTGAGGGATGACATGGTTTCCAACTAACACTTCTTCTTTTGTTCAAATTATATTTCATATACTTTGTCTTACTTCTGCTTAGGAAAAAACCATGTGTTTTAAAGCTCGTCTCCAAGTCTACAACCTCTCATTTAAATCCTCCTTCAACTCTTTAAGTACGACTATATCTTGTGCAAAAAGCATGCATCTCAGTGTTAGCTCTTGGATATGTTTTGTGCGTACATCCAAAATTAAGGTAAAAAGGTAGTGGCTTAGGGTTGAACCTTGATGCAAACCAATTGTAATGAGGAAATCATATGTCTCCCCACCTTGTGTCTGCAGACTAGTCAATACTTATTCATACATATATTGATAAGCTCAAATATATGCAATCCTAACCTCTTTCTTCTTAGGGATTTTCACAAAATCTCTATAAGCACTCTATCATACGCCTTGTTCAAGTCAATAAAAATTAAGTGCATGTTCTTTTGGTATATCCGATATTGCTCCATCACACTCTGTAGTAAATACATCACTTCCATGGTTGACCTACCAGACACAAAATCAAATTGATTCTCAATGACTTAAGTCTTTTTTCTTAATCTTCGTTCAATCACTCTTTTCAATAACTTCATGGAATGAATCATAAGTTTAATCCCCATATAATTTGCACAATTTTGTATATCCTCATTGTTCTTATAGATTGGAACTAAAGTGCTTCTTCTCCATTCATCCGAGCACGTGCTTTGACATCATAATTTTATTGAAGAATTTTGTGAGCTAGTCAATATCTCCAACTCCAAGAATTTTATACACTTTAATAGGTATGTTGTGTGGCCCAACCACCTTACTTTTACTCATCCTTTTCAACGCTTCCTTTACCTCATTTTTATTCGACGATAGTAATTATAGTTTCAATTCTCTTCTCTAATATTGAGTCTGCTAGTGACCGACGATGTACCATATCCTTCATTAAATAAATTATAGAAATACGTCTTTCACCTATCATTTTTATATATATATTTTTGTTGTGAATCGGATGCCTTGGAAACAAAATATAAATTTGTTGCTCAATGTAAGGAAAAAGAATGAAGAACAAGATGAACACAAAGATTGGTTATTAACTGTTATTCTTTCCTTTATCTTCAAAACAAGATTACAAGTATACAAGAATAACAAATAACCCTCTCACCCTAAATTAGGATTTGCAGTATGCAATGATGAGAGACTAGTATGCTATTTATAATAAACCTAACATACTAAACTAATGGGCTTTTATCACAAATACCCATTACAAGCTAACTTAGGGTACAAGCTAACTTAACCAATTGGACATAACAAACAGGCCCAATTCGATGCTAACAATTCTAGCATCCTTCGACACAATAGAGTTCGACCCAATATCTCACAATTTTTAACCAATACTTTATATTCTTCAGTTTTAACACACTTCACTTGATTCAAATCATTTGGAATTGAAGCAGACAACTGATTCAAGTGAAATTCAATTACTCGATTATAAACTAGATCTTGGCAAAAAAATTGTATGTGTTAAATCAAATTGAATCAAATGACACCGTCTCTAAAATCTTCTAATGATAATATCACACTAAAAAAATTTCAAAAATAAAGGGGATAATCAAATTTTCTTATCTATTACACTTTTTTTCCGTTTTCTTTTGTGAAAAGAGATAAATGTTAACCGATACGATTTTTATTTTTTAATACTGTCAAAGTTTTAATTTTTAAAATTTATTTTCTATTCAAAGTTTTATTAATCTTTTAAATAAAAAATAGTAATTATGAAATGATTTCTATTTATTTTTTAAGAAGAAAAAGAAAAAGCAGTAACCCCTTTGATTCGTATCATAGAAATCTCAAGTTCATTAATTTCCTTTTTTAAGTAGTCTATTAGTTGATGTTCATCTAATTAAAAATAAATAAGTGATATGTCGCGGATTCGAACTCGAACTCATGCACTTGATTTTTATATATAATTATCAACTGAACTACCTTAATAGAACACATTCACTAATTTTTTGATTTTGACCTATATTCACATCGATTTCCATTTATTTTTATCACATGACTGATTCAATAATCAAATCAGACTAATTCTCACTCTAAGCTTATTTTTAAAACACTAGATGCTAATATTTAAATAAAGTCTTATTAAAGATTCTTCTAGTAAAAATATATATTAATTAAAAAATTATAATTGTTTTAGATTAATATTATTGGCTTGCAAAATTGCAAAGTGAACTTAAAACTATATTTTCAAAAAATTATTTTGACTAAAGAAAGAGATAGAATTTTTAGAATAAAAAAAAGCATATATATAACATAATGGCAACAGAAACATGAGGTTCACAAACTGTCACTGATTTCTCTCTCACAAATCACAATGCAAGCTGTTCAAGCTTCTTCTTCACCACACTTTTCTATCCATTCCCCAAAACCACCACACTCATCAACATGGCCAGGTATCAACTTCAACCCACTGCCATAATTCTTCACCTTATCACAATTTCACATGAATTTGATTTATTTTTTATTTTTGGAATTCTGGCTTTGTTTTTTCAGGTTTGCTTGCTTCTTCTGTAAATGTAAAGTCTTCACCTTTGTCTTGTTATAATAAAAGGGTCATCTTGAAAAGCACTTTTTCTGCTAGAGCTGCTTCTGTTGAAGGTGATTTTATTTTGATAATTTTATTTTTCTGTTTCTGCATGGAATGAAATGAATTATGCTTAATTCTATTCAATTGCTTCAACTGTATGCAAAAGTTTTATTTTTTGTTGACAAGGATAATTGGGTTGTGAAAAAAAAATCATTGTTAATTGGGGCTTAAGGTTTGGTATGGATAAAGAACTTAATTAAGTGTTTATAGCATAGACACTTATCATATAAGTGCTTATGCATGTGTTATTTCTGTAATAGGTAGAATAAATTCAAATTGTTTTTGGATAAGGGATTAGTTATTTTTATAAGATATCTTAAAGAACTTATGGAAATAAGCTGAAAACAGTTTCATTTATTGCTTTCTACATGTAGTTGGAACTTCGTCGGCATCAACTGGAACAGCGGAGGATGATGTGTTGAAAGCCTTGTCACAGATAATTGATCCAGACTTTGGAACAGATATTGTTACTTGCGGGTTCGTGAAAGATATGCAGATTGATAAAGCTCTAGGAGAGGTGTTAAGATGACAAGCCTCAAACTCTCAACAATACATGTGAATGAATGAATGATAATGTTCTTACAAGAAGTTTTTCATTTGAATCTCAGGTGTCGTTTCGGTTAGAGCTCACTACACCAGCATGTCCGATCAAGGACGTGGTAAATGACACAATTGCCATTGTTTGAGCCATATCTGACGTAGGTTAGAGTGGTAGACTTTTTGTTCTATAAACTCATTGCATATAGAAGGGATAATAATAATAAATGAAACATTGCGTATATTTTCCATGATATTTCTAAATGAATATTTTCGTACTCCATGATGTCTCATTTCTTGTAGTCTCTACATATATGATATTTGAGTTTCATGTGGTTTTGAGACTACAAAATGATTATATATGCATATGACAGTTTGAACAGAAAGCAAATGAAGTAGTGGCGGTGCTCCCTTGGGTCAAGAATGTAAATGTTACGATGTCTGCGCAGCCGGCGAAACCTTTATTTGCAGAGCAACTTCCATCAGGTCTACAGACAATTTCAAATATTATCGCTGTATCCAGTTGCAAGGTGAATCTCCTCATCATGTATTGGTCATATTAAGTTGTCTGACATAATTTCGGTCATTAATCGTGATTGATTTTTGTCAAAAATCTAAATTAGTATAATTACCATGAGTTGCGTTTCGTGTCATGAATCGTGATTGAATTTTGTAGGGGGGAGTAGGAAAATCAACTGTAGCAGTAAACCTTGCTTATACTTTAGCTGATATGGGTGCTAGAGTTGGTATATTTGATGCTGATATTTATGGTCCAAGCTTACCAACTATGGTTTCTCCTGAAAGTCGACTGTTAGAAATGGTAACATATGATAAACCATCCTTTTTTTCTTTAATTATGTAATTTAGTGATGTACAAGAAACATAATTGTTTTATGTATTTATAGAATCCAGAAAAGAAGACCATAATTCCAACCGAATACATGGGAGTAAAGTTGGTTTCTTTTGGATTTGCTGGACAAGGACGCGCTATAATGCGCGGCCCTATGGTTTCTGGAGTCATTAACCAACTTCTCACTACAACGGAGTGGTAAGCATTTCTGAAAAACTTAAAAAAATAATACAATGCAGAGAATAGGGATAGTTACAAGCTATATCGGCGTAACAAACCACGCCATTTAGAGGATTTTGCATGCGGTTTAATGTGTATGCGATATAGTGTATGGATGATATGTAGCCTTAGTTTGGTCTATTCAATGCAGGGGCGAACTGGATTATCTTGTTATTGACATGCCTCCGGGAACAGGAGATATTCAACTCACTTTATGCCAGGTTTTAACTTGCCGTTCCTATAGCTTGTTTTACATTGATTTTAATTTATGAAGCATAGACACCATACATGATACTGACTCATCAACACTGGTAATAATTTAAGAAAATGCCATTGATTTTTAGTTTCTAATTCTCGTTCATTTGTCTTTGATTGTATATCTTTATAGATAGTCCCATTAACTGCTGCTGTAATTGTTACTACTCCTCAAAAGCTATCGTTCATCGATGTTGCAAAAGGTGTTCGGATGTTTTCAAAGCTTAAGGTGATTCCTCTACAATCCTAAAACATAACTATTACATTATTGTTTTTTCAATCACATATCATACTCATGTAGATTATTTCGTCTGTTAATGCAAAAAGGTACCTTGTGTAGCTGTTGTGGAGAACATGTGTCATTTTGATGCGGATGGGAAAAGATACTACCCATTTGGTAGAGGCTCAGGTTCTCAGGCAAGTGTAACGTTTCGGAGTGTTAACTTTTTGTCTGCTTAATATAAAACACATGTTTGACTGTTTGATCAAATTTGCAGGTTGTTCAGCAGTTTGGAATACCGCATCTGTTCGATCTTCCTATAAGACCGACTGTATGTCTACTCATGTTACTTGGTCTTTTATATTTCAAACTTCAAACCTTTCTTCTCTATCATCTTTCAATGTTCTTTTCTTCTTGCTATATTTCTAATTGCAAACTATGATTTGAGAACAAGTCGAGTATATTTGAAAAATTGTCAGTTATCTGCTTCTGGAGATAGTGGAATGCCTGAGGTGGTAGCAGATCCTCAAGGCGATGTTTCGAAGATATTCCAAAATCTAGGAGTATGTGTCGTGCAACAGTGTGCCAAAATACGGCAACAAGGTATTCTTTTTCAGTGTAAATTTTTTCAAAATTTCCCCTTACCTTTCATGCTTTTTCTATGATTTATATTTTTGTTTTTTCGATTCAGTTTCAACAGCTGTAACCTATGATAAATCAGTCAAGGCAATTAAAGTAAAAGTACCGGATTCAGATGAAGAATTCTTTCTGCATCCTGCGACAGTGAGGCGGAATGATCGATCTGCTCAGAGTGTGGTATGTCAATATTAAAAAAAAAGAAGCAATTCAGTTTAAATTTTGCATGACATAAAGCAAACCGAAAAATGATGTTAGTTCATTTCATATGTAGCTAATTTCATTTTAAACAGGATGAATGGACGGGGGAGCAGAAATTGCAGTATACGGATGTTCTTGAAGATATTGAACCCGAAGAAATTAAGCCGATGGGAAATTATGCAGTTTCAATAACTTGGCCCGATGGGTTTAGTCAGGTAATATACACATCAGATTGGACAATTTCGTTGAAAAACTCAACTGCGCTATATAGTTTTATCTTTGTATAATAAACTATGCTCTATATATGATGCAGATTGCTCCTTATGATCAGTTGCAGACATTGGAAAGGCTAGTTGGTGTTTCTGCACAAGCATGATTTTTTGGTTCTTCGCGATGCATGTGTGATAGAAGCTTTAATAGTTATTTCAATTATGCTTCAACAAGTAGGCACATATTTATTGGTAGAGTCTAAGAAAGGTTTGTATGTTATAGGTTCAGGTTGGCCTTGAGATTCTATGAACAACACTAGTTTTTTTTCCTGTCTTTTGTTCCATTGAGTAAAGTATTTATTTCTCATCTGTGAATAATCTAACAGAAATATGAATCATTTCCATCCACACACTGGCTTTTTATGTTGAATTTGTAAGAGTTTTACATTTTCGACTCATATATGCGCTTGGACATCCTTGTCATTTGAGTTAGCTTTCGAGAGTAATATCCAAATTCATTTGAGTTAGCTTGAGAGTAATATCCAAATTCAATTAACATGGTACTAGAGTGAGGTTAAAGATAGATAGCATATATTTATCGGTAGAATATTCGAATGATTGAGATTTAAGTATTGTATTAAAACAAATCTTATCCAGATAGAAAATGAATTGTACATGTATAACATTCACACTTGTAGGCATTGATGTTGAAAAGAACAAAATTTAGCTAACCAATGACCAACAATCATCTGCACATTGTAAATTGCAACATCAAATACTCATGAAATAGATAACTTATAGTGTCAATTTTCACATTCAACATACAAAATCAGTACCTCTCTCTCTCTCTCTCTCTCTATATATATATATATATATATATATATATATATATATATATATATATATATATATATATATATATATATATATATATATATATATATATATATATATATATATATATATAAAAAAAATTAAAAAGTTGAACTTAGTGTTCTCAAGAAATTTGTGATTAATTTCTGATCATTGGAAAACTCCTGGTGAATAGGCTTCTATCCATATTTTGGATCGGCCTCTGGTCGCCGCATTTTACAACGCTATCATGGTAGAGAGAAATTCGGCCTGCAAACCATACCTGATCCTAAATTAACTGAAAAATCACATAGGAACTTCCCCCTGATGATCGCTTGCACTAGTTCCTCATGCAGCGAAGTTGTCTCAAACTGAGCCATCTGTGTTGATTTTTGTCCACCACCAATTTGGTTTTTCTTTCGACTAACTTTCATGTGTTGTTTCTTTCGATTGCCTGTAGTTTGTTTACCATAGTTGACTTCCATTGTTTATCTTTTAAAGTCTCACTATAGTTGATTGGTTCAACATCTGTAAGTAAAACAAAATGAACTAGTTTTCCACCTAGTGTGACATCATCACCAGTCACTTCATGTCACGAAGTCTTGCTGATGAACTCTAGTTCTTTGAGGTCTTTAGCTTGCGTTATCCACACCCTCTTCGACTTCGATTGTGTCGGGAATGTCAACAACTACTTCGACTGAAATATTGGCAATTTATGAAAGTAGAGAAAACACAAGAAATTGGGGGTTTGAATTGTGTTTATATAAAACATTCCCCTTTAGAAATTCTAGGCGCTCAAATGATAATAGCAATAAAGATAATGAAGATAAAAGGACACAACTAATTTATCCAGGTTCTCCATAAACTAGGCTACTCCTGTCCACCCCCCTGCAAGAATGATTTCACCTTATCTAAGGACTTAATTCACTATAACCAAATTGATTACACTTGCACGAGCAACCATCAGTGACTAACACACAATGACACATTCAGTGATCCAACCAAATATAACATTAATTGACCCAATAGAATATGATCCCTCAAGATCTTCTAGCATGTTTTCCTTACAATGATATCGATCAGTGATTTCATAAGAGTCTGACAGTTACTCGGTCCCCTTTGAGATATGACTACCATTGACCTAACAGAATCTGATCCCACAAGATCTCCTATAAAGATTTCCTACAATGATATCTATCAGTGATCTCACAAAAGTCCGACCTTCACTTGGCCCCCTTTGAAATATGACTACCATTTACCTAACAGAATCTGGTCCCGCAAGATCTCCTATCATGATTACCTATAATGACCGCAACCATTATCTTCTTGAGATTCGACCTTCACCAAGTCTCCCAAGGAATCAATCAATAATAGTTGATGGGGATCTTATGTTTACATGAATACTTCTTCTAAGAAGATTACACAAGTGTTTTAAGCTCATATTGTTTGACGCTTCTTCGAGCAATAACTCAAGTGTTAAAACAATTTATATGAAGAGATTTAAACAGAAACATTATACGAGCAACAACTCTAGTGTTCATTATAATGTTCTACAAAGATGTACGTGATCAGAAGTTGAGTAGCATCTTGTAATGTTCTTCTTCATCTTCTTGTTGAGCAAGTTCCGAGCAACAACTCCTTGCTTCGTCTGAGATCTATCAAGATGTATTTGATTAGAAGTTGAATAACATCTTGTAGTCTTCTTCTTCTTTGAGCAATCTACAAGCATAAGATCCTTGCTTCTTCTATTTCAATCAAGATCTATATGATGATAGTTGAATGGCATCTTGTTGAAATCTTCTTTCTTTCTTTTCTCTCTTCTTTGGTTGCCTTCAGAATGTGTAGCATGACAGCTTTAACATCTTCAACATTCACTACTTTCCTTTCATAGGATGAAGCTTGATGGCCAATGACAAATGATAAACCGACAACTTTTCTTTGCATCTTCAATTTTCATTTATAGCCTTTGACAGAGAGAGATGTTGTGAGGATGGAAATGAATTTTCCTGCACCAGCGATTAGTTTCCAACGGATAAAATAAGGTGTAAGAGTTTAGACAGTATAAAATAATATTTTTGTATCCTGTACTATTCAATGATAGATTTCCACCTTTTCTCTGAATAATGTTTTTCTATTAAGCTTGTAAATAGAGATCTGTTAAGTAAATAAAAATAGCTATAAATCTAGCCGTTTGTTCCCAACGGTCGCAATGAGAGTGGTTGATAATACAATATAAAGGACTGTTCTTACGCCACCCTAGAGGGTAGAGGTCACAGACACTTTATGTACCTTTTGTACTTCATCACACGTTAACCATTTGAACTTTCTTCTTATCATCAGAGGCTTCAGATATTTGAATATTGAACATTGAGGCTTATTGTATAATAATATTCCTTAAGCCTTAAAAACTAAGTCTTTGAGCCTTCAAAACTTGTCACACAGAACCTTATCTTTCGAGTCTTCCGCACTTGGTTGTAAGAACTTGATTTTCTTCAGATCATCAGAACCTTTTCAACAGAACCCCATCTTCATAATTTTCAGAACTTGTAACACATAAAAGTAAAGCTTTACAAGACCTCCAAAGCTAAACCACAAAGTCACGATCAAAACCTCTTGTACTAACGTTCCTTAGACATGTTACAAAAGATAGATTTAGAACCTTGACTTCAACAAAACACGTAACCACATGTTTTCTTCCAGGGTGTATATTCAGAACCTGATGACGTTACACGCCTATATATTAGAGTTAGAACATTATAACAACAACTATACACTAGAACAAAACCATTAGTGTATACATTTGTTCTCTAAGATAACATGTAAAGTTATCATCAAAATCTCATGGCCAGATTTTGAAACACTTCTTGTTCTTACAATCTCCCCCTTTTTGATGATGATAAAACCATGTATTTTGATAGAAAAATTTATACAGGGTAATCACCATAACCGGAAAATTCAGAGTTAAGCTCACAACTCCTCCTGAATTTGTAGAAACCAAAATTTCATTTAAGCTTTTTCAGAGTCTCCCCCTGAGCCCTAAAATCACAAAATAAATTTTTAGTATTCAGAATAGAGAATAGAGAAGTAGCACTTCCCTACAGCAACTCATCAGAGTCTGACTAGAACACCTGGTCTTAATCTTAGAACTTGGTTTCTATCAACACTTGATGAAGAATCAAAATCTTGATTTGAGCCTGATTGAATAATGCCACGCATCATGTATCAGCGCTTATGTTACTTGATTTTGATATCACAACCAAAACACTATACTTTTTAAGCATCAACTTTTGATCAAATATTTTCTACTGTATCAAATATTCAGACAATTCACAAATTTTGAATATAGCGTATGTTGCAGAAGCACACGTATCAGAGCACATCTTCTAGCTGACATCTCTGTATGAGAGCATGCATCAGAATTTTTACTTGTCTTTCTTTTAGGATATCACAACTTTTATGCTTTAAGTCTGAATTTCATACTTCCATAAAGTTAACAACTTCTGAACACTATGATATCAAGCAAGATTACCTTACTTTCAAAAAGTTTATAACTTCTGAATTGTGTTTGGTTCATCTGTTTGAATATTCATATATTCACAGAGTGTAAAGTTTCTTTGATATGAAATCAGAGTTGATTTCACCCATGAGGTTTTCAACCTTTGCATCAGGATCTTCATCTTCAACTTGTTCTTAGAATACTTGGTGAAGTTGTTTAGAGTTCCCAGATTGAAAACATTAAACAAACAATTAGTAGCAACAACATTTTATATATTTGAGTTTTAATGTTTTGAGCCTAAGTATTATCAAAATATCATTTTACATTCTCCCATTTTGTCAGAAACCAAAAAGGTGATAGAGGGGCAGACAAAAGTTGAAATACAAGTTGAAGGAAATAGAAGATAGAGAGAATATAAATCACACGTATTATAAAAACTAGAAAGGTAATTAAAAATAGAGAAAATTCAATCTAAGAGGATAAACAACACAAGAACCATATTTCATTGATTGAAAGAGAAATAGTATAGACTCAATAGAGAAACTAGAGACAACAAACACAAGGAAACTTAAACACTAAGCAGGCATCATTCAACCCTGAAAGACTTCACACTTTTCTTCACTAGACCATTTGCAGGACCATTTTTCCCGATAATGTTAACAACTCCTTCTTTAAAGAAGATTTCAGAGAGAAGTCTTCCAAAAGGTAAGGAGGATTTGACTTCATTTCGGGAGAGAGAGATGGCTCTTTGTAGAAAGTTGAAGATAGACTGTGGAAAGTTTATCCGGTTATCATTGACCAGTAGAGCCTCATGATTGCAACTTTAACATCTTCAGCATCCACTACTTTCCTTTCACAGGATGAAGCTTGATTGCCAATGTCAAATGACAAATCAAAAACTTTATTTGCATCTTCAATCTTCATTTATAGCCTTTGACAGAGAGAGACATTGTGGGGATAGAAAGGATTTTTCCTACACCTACATTTAGTTCCCAACAAATAGAATAAGGTGTAAAAGTTTCGACAATATAAAATAATAGTTTTGTATCCTGTCATTATTCAATGATAGCTTTCCACATTTTCTCTAAATAATGTTTTTCTATTAAGCTTGTAAACTGAGTTCCGTTAAGTAAAGAAAGATAGCTATAAATCCAGCCATTTGTTCCCAACGGTCACAAAAAGAGTGGTTGACAACACAATTTAAAGGATTGTCCTTACTCCACCATAAAGGGTAGAGGTCACAGATACTTTGTGTACCTTTTGCACAACATCACACATTAACCATTTGAGATTTATTCTTATCATCAGAGGCTTCATATATTTGAATGTGTAATGTTGAAGCTTGTTGTATAAGAATCTTTCTTAAGCATTAGAACCTAAGTCTTGGAGTTTTCAGAACTTGTCAAGCATAACCTTGTCTTCAGAGTCTTCAACACTTAGTTGTAAGAACTTGCGTTTCTTCAAATCATCAGAACTTGTTCAGAAGAACCCCATTTTCATAATCTTCAAAAATTGTAACATATAGAAGTAAAGCTTTAAAAGGCCTCCTAAGCTAAACCACAAAGTCACGATCAAAACCTCTTGTACTAACGTTCCTTAGACACGTTATAGAAGATAGATTTAGAACCTTGACTTCAACAAAACACGTAACCACATGTTTTCTTCCAGAGTGTATGTTCAGAACCTGATGACGTCACACACCTTGATATCAGAGTCATAACATTATAGCAACAACTACACACTAGAACATAACCAATAGCGTATACAATTGTTTTCTAAGATAACATGTAAAGTTGTCATCAAAATCTCAAGGCCAAACGTAGAAACACTTACTGTTCTTACGATTTCTTCTACTCTGACTTCATCAGTTTCTTTGTCGAAGCCATAACTCATCAATGACTTGTTAACTACATCACCACAATTCCAAACCATGCAGAACTCTCATCAATCCCAATATCTTGAATGAACACAATCTTCTCATTAATTGGATTGAATAGTCTGTGTGCACCAATTTTATGATACCTTACCAGAATCACAGGTTCATTTTTTGAAAATACTCATTTTGGTCCCTTAACTATACCTTTGGGTTCACATTGATCCCATAACTTTTTTTTCCGTGTCATTTTGGTCCTTAATTTTAAAAACGTTTTATTTTAGTCCTTTTTGTCTAATTAGTGGCAGATTTAGCGAAAAATTTCAATGTTTTTTCGTCGCTAATTAGATAAAAAAAGACTAAAATGAAATTTTTTAAAAGTTAAGGGACCAAAATGACACGAAAAAAAGTTAATGGACCAATGCGAACCCAAGGGTATAGTTAATGGACCAAAATGAGTATTTTGCCTCATTTTTTTCATCAAACTTCCTTCTTCTTGCATCAGGAACATGCTTGTAACACATAGAGTCAAACACCTTCAGATAATCCACTAATGATCATTTGTTACTCCAGACTTCTTCAGGAACCTTGTTCTTTAATTTCTCGGTAAGGCACCTGCTCAGAATATAAACTGCAGTCAAAATAGCTTCTTTCCATAAGGATTTTGGCAAATTCTTTTGCTTCAACACATACCTCACCATATTCAACACGGTCATGTTTCTTCTTCTTTTTCGGTTGAAATATTGTAGGTGTAATATCCTATTTCTACCCAACGAATTATATAAAATCAGAGTTACAAAAATTCTCCAACAAACAAATGGAGTGTCACACATTCAACGTAAAACAAACAACAATCAATCACCTTTAGTTCAGATACATAGCACATAGTTTTGGTAAAACAATAACAACCTGTTTAGTCTTCAAAAATAAATAACTTTTATTTCTATGCAGCGGATTCATAAAATTCAACTAAAATATCTTGGCATTATGGCAAATTCAAAATAGCTTAAAAATAACAAGTCTTTAACGTTAAATAATCATAGCATCTTCTTCAGCATAAAATAACTTAAAATAACATGTCTTCAACAAAAACAACTCAAATATATAGAAACAAAATAAAATCAATCAATAAAGAAAACATGTGTGATCCCCCCGAGTGCTACGTATCAAAGCGACAACATCGACTCGAACTATTGAAGGTAGACAACCTTCACTTTGGATTACCTGCATGTTACCCACGTTGAGGCAACATCACAACAGAAGGGGTGAGATATCTAATAATATAATAAGTCGTATGATAAATAATATATGTCAGAATCAGATAAGGTAAATCACCGCTTTGCAAATTATTCACACAACAAACAATTCTATAATTTATTCAATAATCACAACAAACTCGAAATGCAACATGAGATGCAACAACTTATTCAAATGCACATGCATGTGGTACCAATGGAGCAGCACTCCCATCGTAAAAATATGCCAATATCCGAGGCATCAACAAGGCATAAGCCTTCATCGTAATCGTGTTGCCAATCTAGGCCATCGTAAACAGAGCAAAGTTTTCATCGTAATATTTTTTTCAATCCATGTCATCGTAATTATGCAATTTATGCGACAATATGATGCAACACAACAACAACAACTAAATCGTCAAATCAACATCAACTTAATCATAATTTCATCACTGGCTATAAGCCTTCATCTTAATAATAGTTCAACAATATCATTCAGCGTTGGCACAAGGCCTACAACATGGTTCATCAATCACACATAAGGAAACACAACTAATTTCATCACAACCTGTAATTTCGCAATTTATCAACAAAACTAACCTTGACAATTCTATACCGAAAACAAATTATATACACACTACGGCTATTTAATTATTTCTACATTTACCACTTAATTAACTAATTCAACCACTTAGTTTTTCTGTTAAATTAGTTTAAATACATGTTGTTCTATTCTATTCTTTTCTACCAGTGAGATAATTTTATGTTTGCTAATGTTAATTCTAATACTCGTTGCTATCAACATATATTCGTTGCCTTTAAACTCTATAATAATTAATTGATCTAGCCCTATCGAATTAATCATTCTAACAATTAATTCTGTAACCATTAATCCTAATAATTTATTACACTATTTAGGTAGTTAATTAATTAAGCTAACAAAAAGATACTACAACCAAATAAAATATATAAAAAACAATGATGGCCCCCGCCACTGCCACAAAAATTAACAATTCTCAACGACGGAATAATTGCAACGCATAGTGAATTTATCCACTATCCTAATTCTCATATACTAATCGTCATACAACCTATTAGAAAGTCAGAACCTCACCCTTACCTTGGATTGAAGGTCGCTCTACAGAGTTTCGGTCGAATTTTCAGTTTGACTTTCGGTCTGCAATTCTCTCTCGACGACAAGCTCTTCCAAAACCTCTTTCCTTTCTTCTTCTAATTTCCTCATGTATTGATACTTCTATTTTTTTTCCTTATTCCTTATTTTCCAAAATAACATATATACTACTTATTCTTATTATTTAGTCTTATTGGGCTTAAATTCCTATACTCCCACTTTACTTCATACTACCATCAAAACAAGCCCAACGCATTTATTCTAATATTATTATTATTATTTAATAATCAACTAATATTATTATTAATATTAATCGACCGACTATTCAATAATTAATCAACTAAATAAATCAACTAACAACTTCGACAATTAAATCGGGAATAATTCGAAAATATTTAATTAACTAATTAATTAAATAAACTGGCGTTACAGTAGGCTCCTATGAGATATCTCTCTAAAGGATTAGAAATATGATCTTGAATTGAAACCTCCATGATTTCCTCTTCGGTAGCATTGATTCAGAAAACATCATGCTTGTCTTTAGGATGCTTCATGGCTTCAAAAAGATTAAAAGTTACATCTTCATCTTACACTCTTACTTTCACAAGCCCATCATCAATATCTATCATCATTAGGATGGTCTTCATGAATGGTCTTCCAATAATTAATGGTGCATCTAAATCTTCTTCCATTTATATAACTACAAAGTCAACCGGAAAAAAGAATTTATCAACCTTAACTAACAATTCTAAAACTACTCCTTGGGGATGAGTAGTCGACTTGTCAGCTAATTGCAATGTCATCTTTGTAGACTTCAACTCAATATTTCCTAACCTTCTTACAATAGACAATGGAATTAAATTTATGCTAGAACCCAAATCCAATCAATCCTTTGTCAACATACATGTCACCAATTGTATCGGGTAAAGTGACCCTTCCCGAATCACTTTCTTTCTTTGGAATAGTTCGTTGAGTGATTGCGCTACAACTAGCGTCAACCATAATCTTCTCTTGATCTATGTATCTTTTCTTCTTTGTCAAAATATCCTTTATGAACTTGGAACATTTTGGCATTTGTTCCAACACCTCGGTAAATGAAATATTAATTTGGAATTGTTTGAATATATCCATGAAGCGAGCGTAATGTCGTGCGTCGTCCTTCTTTGAAGAAGCATGGGGATATGGTAAATTTTGCACCGGCAAAGTGACTACTTTCTCCTTCCCCTCTTAATATTTTTCTTTTTCTCTTCTATAATTTTCTTTTCAACTACATCATTTTCAACTACATTCTCCCCATCATTTTCTTCTACAACAATCTCTTCATCAATTTCTCCATCTATCACAACTTCTTCCTCTTCAACATTATCACTTATTCCACTTTCAACAAATCTTCCACTCCTAGATGTGATTGCTTTACAATGCTCCTTAGGATTTGGTTGAGTAGTTTCCAAAAACAATGGCCCGACACTTTGATCAGAAATTTTCTCTGCTAGTTGACCCACTCGGGTCTCTAAATTCTTGATCGCTGCTTCATTGCTTTTTTGGTTTGCCATAGACGCTTCCATGAATTGAGCAAGTGTGTCTTGTAAGTTTTAACTTCTAGCTTGAGGTTGATACGTGTTTTGATATGGACTTTGTCTATGTTGATTATTGTTTTCTTACCTCCACCCTTGTTGATAACCTTAGTTACCTCTTTGTTGGTAACCTTGGTTATTTTTATATGGTGGTGTTTGTTGATATACTTGGCCTTGATTGCCCATATAATTAGTTTCCTCTTCAACCGGAGGATAAAGTTCGGTTTTATGATCACCCTTACACAACTCACAACAAGCAACTTGTTGAGTTTTCTTGCTCGATGATTCTTGTATTTCTCTTATTTGTTGAGGAAACCTTGGCATTTACTTTGTTAATTATTCCACTTGTTGAGAGAACAATTTTTTTGGGGACATAAGAGCATCATTAACACCCATTTCAAGAACTCCCAACTTTCTTTGCACATTCCCTCGGTCACTTTGAACTTGATGATCATTTCTTGCCATTTTGCCAATGATTTCAATGGCTTCTTCGGAAGTCTTTGCCATTAATGAACCACCCGTCGTAGCATCCAACAACAATTTTGGTTGCGGTTGAAGACTATTGTAGAAAATATGAATTTGTGTAGATTCATCAAAGCCATGATTTGGGCACTTTATCAACATTGACTTGTATCTTTCCCATGCTTCATTAAAATACTCACTCATACCTTGTGAGAACACGAAAATTTCGGTTTTAGCCTCCATGAACCTAGTTTGTGGAAAAAATATTTCAAGAAATTTCTCCTCTAACAAGTTCCAACCTGTCATTGTTTGGTTGGGTTGGTCAAGGTACCAATCCTTTTCTTTCCCTACCAAAGAATGAGGAAAAACTCTTTTGAACACTTGTTCCTCTTCAGCTTATGAGCTGCCAAAGAACTTAAAATTTTGCAGAACTTCGTAAGGTGCGTGTAAGGGTCCTCATGGTCATGACCATGAAAAGGATTTGCATATAATAGTTAAAGTATCCTAGTTTTCATCTCAGTATGCCTCGCATTAGCTTAGAGAGCAAACTGAGTAGTGTGTCTCGGGCTATTTGTACATGGACCTCTAGGTGTATCCTCCATGACTTCTTCTAACCTCAAAGGTGTAGAAAAAGTAGATGCTTCTCTTCTTGCTTCCATTTCTTTGGCTAAACTTCTTATTCTCCTAGTTTTGCTATTAAGTTTCCTGCAAGTCCTTTCGTTTTTTGGATAAAAAGGAGTTGATCTTTAGGAACACTTCCTCGCATAAACTATCGCCTGAAAGTACTAACCCAACAAATAGAAACAAGAGATATTAATATAATAAATTATCTTAAAACACTAAAACTATTATAATGCTTGCAATATCAAACGCCAATCCCCGACAACAACGCCATTTTGTTGTATGCATTTTCTAACACAAGTATTTAATTTATCGTTTTCCACAGGGATTGGTGTGATATCATTGTCGTTCTACAGTTCAAGTGTATTTAAGGTCTATATTCATAAAAGGGGTTTTGTTTTTAGTAAAAAAAAAGATTAAAGGTCATGCAAAGATGTTTAGTATCCTTTCAAAGAGAGTTGTTTGGATTTAAGAGAGTTTTGGTTTGAAACTGATTGGTAAAAGCATGTCAAAATCAGTTTTATTAACCTATTTTATATATATTCAATTAACCAAGCGTATGAACTAATTAATGATCGATATATTCACGTATCCTCTCAATATCATTTATGTCTAAACAATATTGTGAGTATTATCATGTTATTCTTTAAATGATGTCTCAACCTAACTATTAACATGATAATCTTTAAAGCTTTATACGAGTGAATATTAACTCTCAAATCTATGTTTAGAGTTTGTTCATTAATAGATGAATATCTTAGGTCTAGTTTGAAACATACTTCTCAATAATGATCCAAACCATAAAAAGAACAACTAAAGCAAAGATATTCAACATATATTAATCATCAACCAAGTTCATACACAAAATGATCAAAAGAAATATATACTAGTTAGGTTAAATACCTCTAATCTTGACACAAAAGTGTTTAGCTATCCATTGTCATGGTAGATTGATGATCAAGAAATTGAGAGATGATGATGAACATGAATGGAAAACAAGCAAAGATTCAAGATCTCCTTATTTGATTTTGAGTTACAATGGAAGAAATTAATGTTATTTTGCCCTAGAATCTAATTTGGAGTGTTTTTGTAAGATTTGGTGAGAAAAATTTCTAAGACATCCTTATATACACATTTAAAATTCCGCAGGCCGCGCTAAGCCTGGTCAATCGCGCTAAGTGCACTTCACTTAAAAGTTAAACCGCCCCAAATAGCGCTACCACCTTCAGACCGGGCTAAGCGCGACCTAAAACAAAAACCACTGTGCTACAACCACGCTAAGCACGCCCTACAACATGCTCACACTCCCAAAAGTGCTTAAATTCATTCCTAGGGCTCTTCCAATGCCAAAGCATCAATGCTTCCAAGTAACATCAACAAAAACCTACAAAATAAACATAAACGAAGTAAAATAATATATTTTCAACAAAAACTAAATAAAAGCACATATATATCAAAGTACAATCTTAAATACTATTAATTAACAAAATATATTTTAAAGAACCACAAAATTATCTACAAATATATCAACATTTTGGTCTTTAACAACGTACAACTTTGAGTATGCAGGAGGATCTCATTGGCATAAACAAAATGAAATTTTTTCTAGATTGCTTCCCTACTAAGCAACCTTCACATAGTTTGTCAGGCATCACAAGACTTGGTATACCCATCACCATATCTTATGTGATCATTTGATTGAGTGAACTAAAGGTCAGATTACCAAACCTTAAATGCCACGACAAATTATCCTTGTGGTCGACAATTGTTTTTTCAAGCATTGTACCTCTGTCGAACTGATTATAGTCTTTAATATCATGTTCTTCGATTGAGGAGATTTCAAGACCACGTTATTATGAGTTTTGAACAGTTCCAATCCTCAATGTTTCATAACCCCTGAGAAACCTTTTTCGACCAGTTGTCCAACACTTAGTAGATTGCACTTCGTGCTAGGTATATAGAGTATATCTTTGATCATAGCCTTTGTTCCATTGCTCATTTGAAAAATTATGTTGCCAGTACATTCTGCTTGGAACGAGTTATTATCAATAAGTTTGACCTTGCTCTTCTTCAAATCATCGAAATATGCCAACCACACCTTTTGACCAATCATGTGATTTGAGTAACATGAGTCGAGGAATCAGATCTTAGATTCGACATGTTTATCTACAATTGCAACCATAAACACCATACCATAAAACTCAAATGGATCTTGACGTGCACAATTTTTTCATTTGTCCTTGCCTTTTGTCAATCCCTTGTCTTTCATGTACCAACAATGCTTGGCCAAGTGACTCACTTTTCACAGTATTAACACTACACACCTTTTTCTTTTCTCTGTCTTTTTTATAGGATTTTTGTTCTTATCTTTTCGAGGATTCATAAGCCTTGACATTGACCTTATTCTTACGAGGATTCGACCAAGACGTCTTGCCCCGAGTCTTTTCGATTTTTCCTTTGAATTTGTTAGAATCACCATTATTTTTCCATGATTGAGTATGCAGTACTTGTATAGAGTCTTGAACTTTTTTCCTTTTGTCAATTCTAATCTCATGCGTTTCCAACAAACCAACCAAGTCTTATAATTTTAGGGTTTCAAGTTGGTTGAATTCTTGAATAGCTATGAAATTATGGTACTTACAATATAATTATTAATATTGATGTCTCAACACAATACACAATATCAGGGCAAATGTTATAACATCATCTGCTGACAGAAACTTGCTAAAACAAGAGATTATGCATAAAATAAATTGCAGAAAATTAAACAACAAAATTAAATGTTAACTCAACTTAGTGCAACGTCACATACTCTAGGGGCTACCATGATAGGAAGAAAGTTCACTATGATATTATTAATTCAAAGCCTAAACAACCCTAGTTTACAACTTCTCGCATTATCACTACCTTGTGCAACTTCTAACAAGACACCTCTAGATATGAGATCCCCCTCTCACTTCTAATCCCCTCAGTGATACCTACAATCACCACACGTGACTTGACCAAAAGAACCAAATAGAAGATTACACTTCCAATAAACAATACTTAGTTTTGCTTAAAATCTTTGCTAAGAACAATACTCAACTCTTTTCTTAAAAGCTCATGAGTGAGAACAATCACTCTACTTCAATGTATCAAAAGATACATGAGTGACATACTAAAAAACAAAAAGACCTTAATATACTCCCTAAACCCTAAACCCTAAACTTTTATGTTGCACCCACAGTTTCTTCAATATCAATGCTTACTCTTCAAATCAAATTCAATCTTCCGTTTTAAATCAAATGCAATATCTTCACATAAAAATAGGAATAAATCTTCAAAGTTTCCTAAAAGTCTCCAAGATCCTTTTCATAAATTCAAATCAAACTTGCACTTGTTCCTAATAAAATCTCCTTGACATGAGCAAAATAATGAGATATATCCAAAAGGATCTCACAAAATCAAATCAAATATGTCAAGAGATATAACAATAATACATGTTGTACAACAGACCAAGATGTCAAGACATCAGCCTCAACATATGTCTGATATACATGATAGCAGAATCTGTCATGAAAGTTAGTCAAGATGCTGTGACATCTTGTTTAACATCAGTCCAGAACCATATTTTAGCAAAATTTATGCCAATCCTAAAACCATGGATTTAACAAGCTACGATAATGTGAACAAAGTGAGAGGTCAACTTATGCATTACCTTCTCAACTATTATTTTATCAATTAGGGTTTCACATGAACCCTTCATAAGATGGATGAGTTTCTGCACCTTCGACATATAGCCTGCAATTTTCTCGTCTTCTCTCATCGACAATAATTCAGATTATCGTCGCAAGGTTAGCAAATTAAAAATATTGGCTTTCTCACCTCCTTCATATTCACATGCCTCATCCGTCGATTCTGCATGAGATATTCTGTCGAAATCTGCTGCATCTAGATGTTTGAATGCAATACACAACCATTGAATCCTTCTTCTTTGTTGTGAGCAGTTCTTTGTGCGTTGGTTACATCTAGAGCCAGTGCAAGAACACCATTAGTAACCACTTCCAGAGTTTCATGAAAGCCAAATAAAGATTGCATATGTTTCTCCACCGAATCTAATTCTTGCCGCCAAGAGTTTGAAGAGAATTGAGAATGTCATTAGTATTATTCATCTTCAAAGTGATTGATTGATAAAGAACCAGGATCCCAGAAACACGATCTTTGACGTGTGATTCTTGAGAGCACGTGAAAGCACAATCAAGAATCTAACCAGATCTCTAGATACCAATTTGTTAGTGTGTGAGACACTTTTAGTGATGGGAGAAAGAGAGAATAAATAAATAAAAATTATATTATTATTGAATTAAATTGTTACAAACTGATTTACAAACTAGTCTATTTATATACAACTAACATGTATATTAAATAGATTAACAAAATCTAATTAAGCATGAGTTTAAATTACACAACTTAGAGTATATATAATCTCAACAATAATGTCTTTCAACTTCTTGTGCTCATGATAAAACTTCTCACGAGTTGAAAATATATACATAAAGACATAATTTACCTTTAAACCAAATTTTTTCTTGATTAGATTTAATAATGTATCAATCATAATAAAAAAGAAGGTAGAGAAATAATATTATATTTTAGTATTTTTTATTATAAAATAACATATTAAGTTGAACAACTAACTTTCACTTCATATTAAATTGAACAACTAATATTTATATATTTATTTGAAATTTATAATTTATAAAAAAATAATTTTGAGATTCCTATGTTTTGAAAGCCTAGGACAATGACCTCGTTGTTGAGAATCAAGTGTGAGGAAGAAGTCTCACATTGATTAGAAAAGGGAAGATTAAACACTATGTAAGTGAGATAACCACAAACCTATATCTTTAAGGTTTTAGGTGGATATGTGGTGTGCCTCTCACAAAAGGTGTGTCCCAATCAAATGCCCTCTCATCGAAGTTGCCCCCTAATAGTGGTATCATGAACCTATGGTTTCGAGATAGGGACCGATTAATTTGTATCGAAACACTTCCCGCAGGTGGTGGGTAGAAGGTGTTCCGTTGGAGAGTGCCAACAGTGGTACAAGTGTATGTGGAAGAGAGAACTTTCACATGAGGGAGAGCATTGTGATTCACACTTGAGAGAGAGAGAGAGAGAGAGTGTGTGTGTTGAGAATCAAGTGTGAAGAAGAAGTCGCATATTGATTAGAAAAGAGAAGATTAAACACTATATAAGTGAGAGAACTCACACATCTATAACCGTAAGATTTTAGATGGATATGTGGTGTGTCTCTCATAAAAGATGTGTTCCAAACAAATACTCTCTTATCAAAATTGTCCCCTAAGACTCGTCGCTCGGGCTCATGGCCGACCCAGCACTTCAGTAGAACTCATTAACTTTTCAAACACTTCAAAAATGAATTAAAATGTAATACATTATTGAATTCTTATAGAGCATAATGTAAACATCTCTTTTAAGTTTCTAACTTTCAAAAAAGCAATAATTCTTACTTTCAATAAATCAAATAATGTTAGTTTTATTTTCCTTTCTTTTCACTTTTCCTCTTAATCCAAATAATATAAACGAATTTTTTACTGTTTTGCCATCTTTTTCAAACATATTTCCCATTATACCATTCCATTCCCCAATATTTCTCATTCTACCATCTTTTCAAAAAAAAAACGTAAAAAGAGAACCACCGCCGAAGCAATGGGCGGTGGCCTTAAAAAATTTGGAAGCACCGCCCTTTCCTTTGGTTGGCATGTGTATTTTCCTTTTCTTTTTTTTAATTAAAAATATACAAAGAAATATATATATATATATATATATATATATATATATATATATATATATATATATATATATATATATATATATATATATATATATATATATTTTAACAAATAAATAATTTATTTAAATAAATAATTTAGTAAATCTTATTATTATTTAAGTATATTAAATTATTTTAATAAATTATTATAATAAATAATAAATATAATTTTTAATATAATAATTAAATAATAAATATTATAATTATAAAATTTAATAGTAAGTACTATAAAAAATTAATATTTATTTTTTATATTATAATGAAATATTAATTTATTTATATTATAAAAGTAATTATATATATATATATATATATATATATATATATATATATATATATATATATATATATATATATATATATATATATATATATATATATATATATATATATATATATATATACTTTTATAATATAAATAAATTATTATATAAAAAAATAAATATTAATTACTATTAAATTTTATAATTATAATATTTATTATTATATTATAAAAATATATTAATATATATATATATATATATATATATATATATATAATATATTTCTATATATATTTTATATATTTACTATATATTAAATATATATTTTTATTAATTTATTATTCAAATTCAGTTCCGCCATTGTAATGGGCTGAGACATTGTTTATTTTATTTTTGTACGGTTCCGCCACTGTGATGGGCGGAGAGTCTCATTATTTTATTATTTTATTATTTTTATTGTGGTCTATAAATACCATTGATGTTGGATCACCACACTTACACATAACTTTTATCTTCTCTCATAAAAATGTCTTCAACTGACAGAGAGTTCCCAGAGTTTCCATACATGAAAAGAGATGCAACTTTGATTTTTTCTCCTGTGAAGCCTCCGATGAAGATCAAACTGCTTAACACGCAGAGATTGGAGCAGCTCCATAGGCACTTGGCTGGATGGTTGGGGGAAGAAATGGGGGAAGGTGAGAAGATCCAAAAGATTGAGAGGCTAGTTGTGGAACCCGGCTTAAACGGACCAAATCGTTCTTGGAGACTTGTTCACAACGATGCAAGTGTCCTTATGATGATGATGGGATCAACCGAGATCGTGTTGTTGATTGTAATATCCTAGAGATATTTTGGTGTCAAAGATTTATGTTTGTTTAAGTATTTAATTTGTGTGTGTGTTTTGAACTTGTTGATGTTGTTTAGGTTAAATGTTGTTGTTACTTATTAATTTTTGTGCAAGTAGGTAATTAATGTGATGTAAAATTTATATTAAATGCAAAAGTAGTAGTGGATGAAACACTAATTTTTTTGATGTCATTATATAATACAACTTAGAAGCATGAAAACAAAAACTAATTGTTACTAGTTCCTACATTAGGGCATCGTTTTCGGTTGTGCCCCGGGAGATGACACAATGCACATTTTCTCTCCAATTTATTAAAATTGTCCATTTCTGTTGTAATACGGGTGCTTACAGGACGACCTTTTGTATTGCGCCTCATGGTTGGGTTGTGGCAAATTTGGTCTCCCTCATAAGTAGGCCAATACGCATCTAACGGTAGAACGGGAAAACTTGTACTGTAAACCCCAAAAAGGTTAGGCACCTTGTAAACGTCAGCCAATAGAAGATATGCGTCACTACGCACCACAGAACATGCAGCGATAACATGTGAACAAGGAAGACAGTATGCTTGAAACTTTCCACAGTCACACCAATAATCGCTCAAGTTGACCTTGTAACGTCCCATAGGCTTCCCCTCACCATGGTCAATGGTTTCCTTCACACTAAAAGTGTTATTATTGTAGTCAAAAACGCTAACCCGATGCGTGGAGGATTTTGATGTTTCGTGTTTCATGACCTTCACGCATTGCTCCGTAAATGATTGGCCAGAATTCAAGACTGCACTCCACATTGCACCCCTTTTAGCAGAGAGTGTACCCATTCTATAGTACGTTGTTTGTATAATTGCTGTGATGGGCAGATTACGAGTTCCTTTGAATACAGAATTCAGTGACTCGACAAGGTTCGTTGTCATGTGCCCCCATCGACGACCTTCATCAAATGCCCTCGTCCATTTTTCAACAGGAATTTTGTCTATCCACGCCAAAGCATCGGGGTTAGCCATGCCAATCTTTTGGCGATAATACCTAAATGTCGGTTGGTTCAACGCATACCCTATATGGTTTAAGAAAAAAGGTGTTAATATTAAGGTGTAATAATAATGTTACATAAAACGTGAATAAAATAGACTTACCCATGTTGATCATAATTTTCCGGAGGCTTCAGTCCTTGATTTCCTTAACAAAATTTTGCGCGATATGTCTGATGCAATAAACATGGAAAGATGGAGGATTATGCCAACCATTTTCAAGGATTGTTGTAAGCGCTTTCAATAGATGCGTGTCTGTCAGAAATCAAACACAGATCAGGTTGGGGAGCTACATGAATTCTCAAGTTCTTTAGAAAGAACCCCCCAATCATCCGCCGTCTCACCTTCAACAATGGCAAACGCAACTGGGAAAATATTACTATTTCCATCTTGTGCTACCGCCATTAGTAGTGTACCTTTGTATTTACCATATAACCATGTACCATCAATTTGCAATATAGGCTTGCAATATGCAAAACCTCGTATGCATGGCTGAAATGCCCAAAAAAGTCTATGGAATATTTGTTTTCCTGCAACAAGAGTTCCGTCATCTGTATACATCGGAGCTGTTTGCATATCTATCACTGTACCTGGAACAAAAGCTTGAAGTGCTAACAAGTAATTTGGAAGATCGTTGTAAGACTTTTCCCAATTTCCATAAACTTGTTCGATTGCCTTATTTCTTGCAATCCATGCTTTCTTGTAAGTGGGAGTGTATCGAAATATAGAAACAATTTCGTTAACACATACGCTCACCTTGATAGAGGGATCTTGTTCAACCAGAGGCATTAATCGAGCACTCATCAAACGAGAGCTAAGTTGTCGATGATCTTGGTTAAAGATAGTTGTTGAACAACTGTGTGGGGGCTCTATGACTCCTATCTCCCATAGCTCGCTCCTTTTCCTATATGATGCCACCAGACGAAATTTGCAACCACTACTCTTACGCTTACAACGAAGTTGATATCTCGTCGTGTCAGAAACTGATACGTTGAAATCAACATCGTGTTTCATGTGATATTTGGATATCGCAAGCATACAATCGATTTGCTTCGGCGGTTACCAACTATGTCATCCTCTGAGGAAGACGAGGATTGTGGGGCCATTCAAATGATGAGTCATCGCCACTAGTTCCCAAAGTGGTCATGTGGGCGGTGGACAATATACATTATCAACTGGAATGTGATGTTCATTCATGTTGACCGCGCCTCGTCACCATCTTCTTCTTCAAATAAGGTAGCGAACATTTCATCAACCTGCGCCTCGGACTCTTGTTCTTCATCGTCGTCACCAACTTCTTCATTTGGAATTATGGGAGTTGGTACAACAGGTTATTGATTTGGAATTTGATATATAAATCAATCGCATACAAACCAGACAATTCATGGTTGCAAAACATTGTTTCCACATCATCATCGTCGCGGATTTTCAATGGAACATATTTCACGTTGTTATCACCAAAATGAACAGCATTTCGATATATAATTTGTGAAACATCTTCAGATTGCATTCTCGTTTGAATCATCTCCTTCAGGTATTCAAACTTAGAATTTCTTTGCAGTATGATTCGACAAACATCGTTATTTTCGAATACAATGCCCATATCATTGGAGACAAGGATCTCTCCGTTGTAATGAGCATCAACCACATAATTTTGTTGATTTGAAGACATAATTTTTTGAAAAAATATTTGGGTTTTGTGGAGAAATATTTGAGTTTTATGGAGAAATATTTGAGTTATGTGTAGAAATATTTGAGTTGATAAAAAAACAGCACTAAAAGCTACATTTATAACATTGTAGTATTGATTTTATAAAATATTTAATCCATTCCGTAGTCAAACTACAGTCAAGATTCCAAATGAAAAATTTAACATACCACCGCCCATCCTAGCTGCGGAGGACAGCACGTGGCAGGCATGCAAGCACACCACCGCCCATCCTAGTTGCGGTGTGTCAGGGAATAACATACCACCGCCCTTTGCATGTGAGGTGTGTCAGGGAAAAGAAGAAGCACCGCCCATCCTAGCTGCGGTGTCAATGAATGACATTTCAGTGAAAAGCTTCACGTACCAGACTGCATGCATGTATAATTTAACTCTTTCAAAACACTTTCCCCCAAACAATAATTCAACTCTTCCAATATTCAACTCTTTCAAATTATTTCCCCCCCAACAATAATTTAACTCTTCTAAATATATTTCTCAAACTATAATTTAAATCTTCCAACTCTTTAAAATTAATTTAAAAAAAAAAGTTAATTTAAATTATTTAAAATAATTTAACTCTTAATTTATTATTTTTCTCCCAACAATAATTTAACTCTTCTAAAAATATTTCTCAAACTATAATTTAAATCTTCCAACTCTTTAAAATTAATTTAAAAAAAAAGTTAATTTAAATTATTTAAAATAATTTAACTCTTAATTTATTATTTAAAAAAAAAATTAATTTATTATTTTTCTCCCAACAATAATTTAACTCTTCTAAATATATTTCTCAAACTATAATTTAAATCTTCCAACTCTTTCAAATTAATTTTAAAAGAAAGTTAATTTAAATTATTTAAAATAATTTAACTCTTAATTTATTATTTAAAAAAAATAATTTATTATTTTTCTCCCAACAATAATTTAACTCTTCTAAATAAATTTCTCAAACTATAATTTAAATCTTCAAACTCTTTCAAATTACTTTCCCCCCAACAATAATTTAACTCTTCCAATATTTAATCTTCCAAATAAATTTCTCCAACCATAATTTAACTCTTTCAAATAAATTTCCCCAACCATAATTTAACTCTTCCAAATAAATTTCTCCAACCATAATTTAACTCTTCCAAATAAATTTCCCCAACCATAATTTAACTCTTCCAAATAAATTTCCCCAACCATAATTTAACTCTTCTAAATAAATTTTTCCCAACCATCTCCTATCTACAATTAATTTTTATCTACCCATATCATTCTATTCTACTCTATAAATACCATCCAAATTTTCATATAATCTACACCATATCATCAACCCTCAACTCTTTCTCTTCATATAACCTACACCATATCATCAACCCTCAACTCTTTCTCTTCATATAATCTACACCATATCCTCAACCCTCAACTCCTTCTCTTCATATAATCTACACCATATCAACTCAACCCTCAACTCTTTCTCTTCATATAATCTACACCATATTCTCAATCCTCATATATTCATATACGCACAATGGCTCTGCTACATTACGGAGAAACTCATCGAGGAACATTGGCAAACATATTGACATATGTAAGTGTACTAACATTTGTTCCATACAAATTTTATATTTCATCTTAGCCATATTCTCAGAATTTTCTCCATGCAAATTATATATTTTTTTCTTACCCATATTCTTACTTTAATTATTTTCTTTTATAGGATGAAAAAAAATTTAGGCCTCGTAGTAATTCCTTCGTGGCCATAGACGACTACATTCGTCCGTATTTGATCCAAGCCGGTTTTGGACATGTTTGCACCATAACATCGTATGGCGTTGATAGAAAGTATATTCTTGCACTCTGTGAAAGATGGAGGCCAGAAACCCACACTTTCCATCTTCAAATCGGTGAAGCCACTGTCACTCTAGAAGATGTTCACATGTTGATGGGTTTACACATAAATGGTTTAGCCGTGAATGGGAGAACAAATTTGAACTACACAATAGTTCAAGATCTTTTGGGTGTTGAATTGCCCGAAACGGCTAGAAGGGGCCAATTCATTAAAATTACCTGGCTAAAAGAAATATACCTTGCATTTCATTTAGATGAAAATTCTAGCATCGAAGAATTTCATCAAAAAACTAGAATTTATATTTTAATTCTTTTGGTTCTTTACTATTTCGACACTAATGGTAATACAATACATCTCATGTTTTACCATTATTATCGACTTTAATAAAATAGCACAATCTGATTGGGGATCTGCGGTTTAGCGCATCTATACCGAAATTTGTGTAGATGCGCTAAAGTGAACACTCATAACTTTTCGGTTGTTCAACACTACTACAAGCTTGGGGTGGTCAAGGATGAGGAGTCTTGCGCCTAGGAACCATAACCCATTTCACTTTCCATACGACCAAGTAAGTTGAAACTTCTATATTTTCTAAAAGTTTTTACTACTTAAATTAATTTACTTGTTAAACGATTTAATTATTTTTAGGTGGTGCCTATGGGATGGATTACGAGAAGACTCCTCATCATTGTGCACCGGGTTATCGCACTTTCATCGATCATCTACAAGAAAATGATGTACTTTTTTTCTCAACCAAATTAACGCTTACTTTTACTTTATATACTTTTATAAATTAATATGGTTGTTAATATTTTATAACAGTTTACTTGGAGACCCTACCTAGAACTTGAAGATTTAGATCCAACTGATAGTCATGTGTGGAGTTCAAAAACATATCTTATCTGTTTTACTACTGTGGAAATGCATCATACAGATAGGGTCAAACTCCAATTTGGAATTCTTCAAGGCATACCTGATGCTCCAATCTGCATGGACAACTATCACACAATCAACTTGTCCGACCAATGGTCATCTGATTCGTGGAAATTTTTTTAGAAGGAAGAGCATCGTCATTGGAGAGACCGCGCAAATAGAGTCTTACAAGGAGAAATCATGTCAGATGAATGTAAACCGAGTCAAGGTTACATGAATTGGTATAAGTCTGTTTCATATTTATATTTGTCACCAAATAACTATTTATTTGACCCTCGTAACCAACCATCATCTTCAAACGTCCAACACACCGGACCATCATCAAACACCTACCCCCAACCCTCATTCATGACCAACCAACAACAATTCACTAACACCCAACTACCATTCTTCCCAACGCAACCATCTTTTACCCAAACCCAACAATCCCATCAACAACAATTTTCAAATTTTTTTCCATCTACATCACATAACGTACCACAATACTCCACTCAACAAACCCCACAATACCCCACTCAACAAACCCCACAATACCACACCTACCAAACACCCCAACAACCACCCCAACAACAAATGCATTTTTCTCAACCCCAATATTTTACCACACCTGAATGTTACCAACCCGCAATGCATAGCCAAACACCAGCCGGTAACCTACCTAATTGGAATTTCGAGGGTACAAGATTAAGTTATGGAAGTGCCGCTGAACCGACTTTCACCAATGATGACATGATAACTACATTTTTGATGAATGACAATGACGCTGGACCTTCTACTAAACCACAACATGCAGAACAACAAAATGCAGAGCAACGTCAAGGTATGCGTCTACGGGCCAACAGACAAGCTCCTCGTTGTGGAACCCACCAACGCTTAACACGTCCGGGTCAAGATCCGCATTAAATTTCAATTGTTTTCATGTACTTTTTCTTCTCTTTTTTGTAAATGTTGGTTCAAAAATTAATGAAGTACTTTTTTTTATTTTTAATTGTTTTACTTTTATAATATAAATAAATTAATATTTCATTATAATATAAAAAATAAATATTAATTTTTTATAGTACTTACTATTAAATTTTATAATTATAATATTTATTATTTAATTATTATATTAAAAATTATATTTATTATTTATTATAATAATTTATTAAAATAATTTAATATACTTAAATAATAATAAGATTTACTAAATTATTTATTTAAATAAATTATTTATTTGTTAAAAAGAAAAATATATTAAATATATAGTATATATATATATATATATATATATATATATATATATATATATATATATATATATATATATATATATATATATATATATATATATATATATATATATATATATATATATATATATATATATATATATATAATTTCTTTGTATATTTTTAATTAAAAAAAAAAAAAGGGAAATACACATGCCAACCAAAGGAAAGGGCGGTGCTTCCAAATTTTTTAAGGCCACCACCCATTGCTTCGGCGGTGGTTCTCTTTTTACGTTTTTTTTTTAGAAAGATGGTAGAATGGGAAATATTGGAGAATGGAATGGTATAATGAAAAATATGTTAGAAAAAGATGGAAAAACAGTAAAAAAAATTCAATATAAACTCTACTCATTTTCTCGCCATTTTCATCTCTATTCACTACTATTCTATTTTAGTACTAAATGTTTTACTCTTTTTTTTTCTTCTTCTTCTTTTCCTTTTGGTATTAATGTTTTGTTCCCACTCAATCTTATCCAAGTGAGCCTTTATTGGACATGTTACTTCACATTGAGTGGTTAGGGATGAAGAAATTAGTTTGTTAATGGAATAAAAGAAAAAAGTAACATTAAATTGAAGAGGTTGTTCAGTTTCACATGTAACTACTTGTAGCAGTATTAGGCACCGTCCAATTAATGAAAATAAAGACGCTAGGATATTTTTCTTGGACCAAATTGAAAGAAATTGCATTTTCACACATAAATATAGGCATTCTTCCTTTATATAGCTTTAAATATCTTACCTAAGTGTCTGCTCAAATCTCATCTTCTTTGATTGTGACCTTCGTTAAGATTTGTTGTATTTACTCATTTTACTTCAATTCATCATGTCTTTTCACTTTAGTTTTGTACAACTTACAACCTTTTAGTATATCATAATAATTTCATTTAAAGGAGTTTCATCTAGCTTACTTGAGAAGAACTCCAAACATTTAAAACAAAAACATATCAATTTGATTTGCATATAAAAATCGCACCCTTACTATTTTCTCTGTTTTAAAATAAATGTCATTTTAATAGATAAAATTTATTTTAAAATTATTATTATTCTCAATTTTCAACGTAGAAATTATTTTTTTTTTTAATTGTATCATTTAATTTTTATTTTTTACACTTTTTCTAACACACTAATAAAGTTAGTTTGATAAAAGATGAATGTTTTATAACTAACATCATTATATTTTTAATTAATGTGCAAATTTTTTAAATGATTGTCATTTTAGAATAGAAAAATAATTTAATTCAAAGTCAAGTTCACCCAAGAGTGTCATCCGATAAGAATTATGTGATTGAACTTAATTTATCTCTATAAAATAGACTTGTAGATATAGATGTCTCGCTTATTAGTATATGTTTAAGTTTGATTAATTTGATATTCTTGACACAATCTCTCACATTTAAGATTGAACATCTAAAACGTAAAAATAATTGGTGGGTGTTCCGATAACAAATAGATGATAATTGATAACATATGATTTAATAGATTTTAAACCATTTGATATCATGTTATAAAATATGATTAAGTCTAACTCAATCCTTCAAAAATGATATTTAGAGTGAAAATTATTGCCATTTATAAATATATATTCGTGTTATATATTATTTGAGGTGAAACTCATATCATAATTAACTATATCATTCAAGAGATTAATGGTCTGTTTGAAAGACTTCTTAAAAACTCTATTTTAGTTTTTAGAAATTTAAAATTTTAAAACTTGTTTGAATATAATATTTTGTAAATATATTTCTAAACTTTTTTATTTTTTCAGTTTTTTAAAAACAAAAAACTAAAATAGTTATTTGTATTTTTATTTTTATTTTTAATTTTTAAAAACTAAAAACAAAAACTATTTCAAACACGTGTTTAGAATTTTGGGTCACAAATATAATATTTAAGGTGCTTGTGCTATTATTTTAATTAGTCAAGACTTAAAAGAGTCTAATTAATGTAATATTAAGTTTGTGGTTAAAAGTATAAATGTCATGAAAGGTCGGGTTATTGTGTAGATACCATAAGCCAATATCTAATTTGATGAGGGATCAAATTATACTATTGAATACTAATAAATAACATAGGGGTTATGGCCTCCATTTGTAGACAACGAGAAAATGACTTATTAGAAAATCTTTCTTCATCTCCATCAGAGGAGAATCAATGAGTCATAAGGAGCTCTACAAATTGGAAGATCAAATATCTACAAGTCTTCGATGATTCTCAATGGCAAATTCATATACGCTTCCGCTTTTACTCTCATAATTGTATTCAAATATGGGTTTAAGAATTTATTCTTGATTTCTATATCAATAGAAATTATATGGTTTAGGAATAAAACCTAACAAGTGGTATCAGAGCTACCTATATCTGATTCAATTTAATTTTAGAGTTATCTTTCAATTGTATAAATAAATATATTTCATGTTTTGCTTTATCATATGATTTTAATTTTTCTTGATATTAGGGTTCTTAAATTAGAATCTATTTTTAATCTTCTATTTTGTGTAAGGATTAATTATTTTTAGTCTTATTTATTAGAAAGAAATAATTATGTTTTAGTTGCTAAATCTATATTGGTTTTCGTCGGAAAAAAAAAATTCAGCGTGCCAATTATAGAACAAATTTATGTGATTTTCTTTAACCTTTATCAATTTTATGCAAATTACTATGTAATTAATATGGCTATTTATATTTGCTTGTAAGAACATAATGTATTTCATTATTATACTAAATTTCTTAACCCCACTCCATAAGGGTGAGACGCACCCCGTAAAAATCTTAAAATATCCTTCACAAAATCGTAAATTTATTTTCGGTACGCATTATTTTCTGAAATTTTTGAGTGAAACTGAAAATTTACTTACGGTTTACTACCGGAAATAAACTTCCGATTTTGTGCATGATAGTTAGAAGAAAAACCTAACTATAAGCAATAGCTTTAGAATTTACATTTGTTATTCAAATTAAAACCATGCAATATTTAAATTGAATTTGCACCAAAAAATGTTATCCAAAATAAATTTTATAATAATAGTATTCATAATACATATCGGGTACAATACGAAATAAAAAAAAGAGTTAAATCCAACCAAAATAAACTACTGCGTATGACGAAGCCGACCTGTCACCCTCGAGGCGTTCCTCCGCTGCCTTCTATAGACCAGGACACCCTGAGCCTCCGCCATGATGGCCTCCAAAACGCATCTGACATCAGATCCGTCAGGAAACAGTCCTTCGTCGATGCCATCCCTAGCAAGCTCCATGATACGGCGGCACCTAGGCAGCACGTCCTGGGCATGATCTCCTGATGAGCCGGTCTGGGTGGGTCCCCTGGAGCCTCCCGTATCAGGTATGGATGGGAAATCCTGAAGAACCATAACGTGTAACGTACGCGTAACTCTAGTCGTCTGGAGCCACGGTACTCCTGGCCTCCTCAGGGACGAGATGACTCTCAAGATCATCAAAAATCTCATCCATCTCCCTCTTCTTCACTGTCGGATGAACTGATAAAGAAGGATGTCGAGGAATCGTCTGAGTATACCCGAACTGACGCATCACTCGCTCGGGCATATAAGCAGTAGTCTTTCGAGTACCGTAGACCAACCAACCTGTAAACATAGACACCTCATCAAAAGTTATCGTCTCGTGGTTGTCGGCGTAGGCACTGAAGTGGATGTCCTCATGCACAATCTGGTCCAGATAAACCCGATGTACCAGTGTCGCCTGGTTTCCTCTGAGTAGCTCATATGCACATGCACGAGACATCTGCTCGGTATAACCCTCAGCAAGTGACCATCCTGAAATCTGTGGGAAGCGCTTAGGATCCATCCCTGAAATATCAAAATTATATCAGTTAGTTTTAAAATCAAAATAATTAAAAAAATGAAGATAAGAGAAAAAATGTATACTGTCAAAAGGGTCATGCTGCCGGTGATCTGCCTCGTATTCCACCTAGCCACCTCCGTCAACTTGGTATACAAGTAAACCAAGCAAGCATCCCCCTAGTTACACCCCTGCTCTAAATCAGCAAAGAATCTGAGGTATATGACGCCAGTGTAGGTGGAACTGGTGTCCACAAATATCTGGATTCCAACAAGATACAAGAGGTATGCTCTCATGGAATTCCCCCTGTGAAGTAGACAAGCGACGTCATCGAGTGTGATTGTCATCTCTTTGTGTGGTAGATGAAACGAAGACGCCTCCTCGTGCCACCTATCTATAAAAGAGTTGGTCATCCCCTAGTTGACCACGCTATATCCACATAGGGTCAAGTCTCTCAACCATGTAGTCAACAATAGCTCATCAAACCATGGCTCGAGAGGGGGAGTTAGCTTGCTGATCTTCCTCCCATGGTTGATGACCTTAAGTGTATTGTGATCCTGCAAGAAAAAACACACTGTTAGAATTCATAATATTATTCATAATATAACATAATTAATAAACGAAACATAAATATAGTTTTCGTACCTCTCTATCCCATAAATGTCTAGCGATATGAGTGGAATAAAGCGCGAGCACGGATAAGTCAAAAGGCCCCTTCCAAAGACCTCATGAGCCTCTGCAGGTGTCGTCGGTTCCGCCTCTGTTGGCATTGGTGCCTCTGGTCCCACCGGAACCTCGGGTGGCCCTGGTACTGGTACCTGATGTACTAGGGGTGTAGGATCAGATAGCCCTCTTGTGTAGCAGATGTGGATCCCATCTCAAAAATCCGCGGTGGTGAGGATGGTGACGATGTGCGTCTGCGGTATGACGGAGGCGGGGAGGGATGTACTGGAGACTCTCGTCTGCCACAGGAGGAAGAAGTAGAAGGTGTAGAATCATAAGGAGCAGAATGGGCCTCAGACATAGCCTGTCCGGATGTCGATGGAGCCTGTGTGGCCTGAGCCCTCGGAGGCCGTGTGGCCTTACTTCTCTCTCGCCGCAAAGAAGCATGTTGTGTAACTCGGTCATGCCTCAAACGTGACTCTCGCTCAAACATATCTCCTGTAGAAGCAAGAACAAAACGTTAGCATATCACTCACAGAGGAAAAAATGGAAAAAAAATTATGCAGGCAGATACCAAAAATTTATTTTCGATTTTGTTCATCCCATGAAACCGGGAATAAACTTCTGGTTTCCTCTGCGAAACAGAACAACGGAAGCCTCAACCCCAAAATCCCAAATAGCTCAAAATACACTGATTGATCGTCAAAAACAGTTTATAAATAGTATTATAATGACCCCTAACGATGTAAACTACAAAAAACAACACATTTAAAGCTCTATTTCACTAATTTCAATTGATTTTACATAAACTCTAAAAATGTGTAAATCACTTACTTGATTAATCGATTTTACATAAACTCTAAAAATGTGTAAATCACTTACTTGATTGATTGAGAGTTGGTTGTTGATTGATTGATTCCTTTACTTGTTGTAGTTATGCAATGCTTGATGATTTGTGTTGATTGTTTGAGAGAAAAATTGATTTTGGTGAGAAGGGAAAGAGAGGGTTTTGAGAGAGTTTTGATAGAGTTTTTAAAATTTTGTTGTTATGGGGAGGGAAAAGGTTCTGGTGCGATTAAGTGCATCCAGATACCGGAAATTTATTTCTGGTAGCATACCGCAAGTAAAATTCTGGTTTGCACCCAATCTGAAGAACCATTGAATAGGGTGCTAACTGAAAATTTATTTTTGATATTTCAAAGGCAAAAATGGAATTTCACAAGAGTGAATAAGAAAGACATGGGTGGATTAGAAAATCCGCTTTATATAATAAAGGAGAAAGCACCGGTAGTGTTTCATACACAATATAGGAAGCAATTTTAATTATTATGGATATGGATATAATGTTAGCATTCAACTATTCTTTTATTGAGGAACTAGTCCAATGGCAAATTAAGGATAGCTACGACTATTAAATTGTTGAAAAGTTTACAAAACTCTGTATTTAGAAATATGAGCTTGCCTGGATAACAAAATTTGAAGTGTTAGTTTTGTGTAAGTTATTTGCGATTTCAGTACGAAAAATGCTATTTTTACAGCACTTTTATATATTAATATTTATATTAAATACTATTAACCGTAATATGGTGAACAATGTTTTTAAATAACATAATATATATAAATAGTAAAATATTATTATAATAATATTTTTTAAAATATTTTTATTTTATTTTTTTATTTATTTAAATTAAAAGTTATCGATAAAAAATTGTGTCATTAACCAATTTCATATCTGCAGTAACCGATATTTTAGATTTTATTAACCAATTTTATATTAATACTATTAATTTTAAAATCTAAACGTTTATTAACTAACATTTTGTACATCATTAACCAACTTTATTTTATTACTAAAATATATATAGCTTTAATATTTGGACGTTAATTAACCAACTTCCTAACTTTATTAACCAATATTTTTTACTTCATTAACCAACTTTATTTTACTACTTAAATTTATTTTTGATATTTGAGCATTTACTAACCAATTTTTTATATTTCATTAACCAACTTTATTTAAGTACTAAAAAAATTAAAAAAAAAAATTTTCTTCAAAAAAATATATTATTTTAATAATATTTTACTGTTCATAAATATATATTATTTTATTTAAAAAACACTATTCATCATCATATAAATACAATCAATAGTGTTTTGTGTAAATATTAGTGTAGAAATAACATTACTTTTCGACATATATCACAAGTAGTTTTTTTATTGGCGATTTTTTTTTAAAATTTGAAGTGTTTGTTTTGTGTAGTATTATTATTAATAATATGATTTTTTATTATAATTAATAAGAATTCAATGTATTGCTGGTTAGCTTTTTGATCAGTTTTGTTCAAATATTGACAACAAATTATATTTTGTACAGTAATTTAACATTTTGAGTAAGTAATTAAAATGAAAAAATTGTTAAAATGATAATTTTATGGAAATTGCTTATGAATAATGTTAAATAATTTGTTGGTTGTGTGTATGTTTGTCCATGCGAGTATCAATTGACCCAAAAGACAATTGGTGGTTGGCCGATTTTCATATGTGCATGTGATGGTAAACATGTGATAATTATAAGGTCTTACATGTGAATATTAAATCAATCCAAATAGGGGTTTATATTCGACATATTTTTATTATCAATGTTTGATCGTTACAACAAGAGTACCACTAGCAGTTAATATTAGTGTCAAAAGACTCAATATTGATGGTGCAGTAAGTATCTTGAGATGAGTTATTTCTTTATTTGAACAAATTGATAATTAAGTTTTTTTTTGTGAGTACAATTATGATATTTAATTTTGTTCTTATTTTCCAGCTATAATTACTTAAATATCTGCTAATCTAAATTCGACTCTGGTCCTTAATGGGACAAATTTTAAGGAATGAAATGAGAACATGGAGTTTGTTCTTGGCTGCATGAATTTTGACCTTACATTAAGGATGAAGCAACAACCTTCTTTTCGAATTTTGGTTTCTCTGAACAAATAAATTTTTATGAGAAGTGGGGATCGCTCCAATCGCATAAGTCATATTTTGATTTGTTCTAATGTCAATTTAGATCAAGTATCTGAAAAGACTTGGTGGTTATATTTTGGTGCAACTACTAACATCAGTGTTTCAATGAAGGTTGTCTAAACTACCGAAAGCCAACTGATGTTGAAAGATACATCTATGTGGAAGATGACAAGTCGGTGGAGGTGGAAGCTATATGACATTTTAGATTATTAATATGTACCGAATTTTATTTGGATTTGAAAGACACTTATGTGGTTCCATCATTTATACGAAAGTTAATTTCGGTTTCTTATTTGGATAAATCAGGTTATTTTTGTTCATTTGGAAATAATATGTTCAAGTTCTCTTTCAATTCATATATTTGTGGAACTCGTTCACTTATGAATCATGATAATCTATATTTTCTTGACAAAATAGCTTCATATAGAAATTTTTTGAAAGTTGAGGTAAGACCTTATAAGCCAATAAAAATAAATTGGACTCTCGAACAGTGAGTAGTTTTTTATTGGTTATTCTAAAATATCTAGGGGATAAAAATTTTATGATCCCAAATTACGTTCAATTTTTGAGACGAGAACAACCACATTTTTTGAGAATATTGAGTTTGGGGGAAAGAGTAAGATTTGAAACTTTGTTTTAGAGGAAGAATCGGTAACAATTCATTCAAATACAATTGCTTTTGATCAAGCAAGTATGGAACCTCCACAAGACATTGTTGATTTTTCTCCTACTCAATATGATTTAGTAATTCATAAAGAACAAACCCAAAACCCTCAAGAACAAGTATCACAAGAACCAATATTTTTGCCGAGATCCATTAGAGAAATGAGAAATGATATCCGGATGATTACATAGTATTTTTTCAAAAACATGAGGAAAATAATGGTAAGTGGATTAGAGCAATAAAGTAGGAGTATATAGTCCATGCAAGACGATAAAGTTTTGGGAACTTGTCTCATTACCAGAAGGTGTGAAACCCATTGGATGCAAATGAATTTTTAAGACCAAACGAGATTCTATCGGTAATGTGGAAAGGTATAAAGTTTGTCTGTTGTTAAGGATTATATTCAAAAGGAAGGGATTGAATTTAAAGAGACTTTCTCTCCAGTTTTATCGAAAGACTCTTTTAGAACAATTATGGCTCTTGTTGCACATTATGATATGGAAATCCATCAAATGGATGTTAAGACGAAATTCTTCAATGGATGTTAGGCAAATATTTGAGCAATTCAGGAATGGATCATTGGAAAAAAGAAAAGAGTTTATAAGGTATTTAAAGGGAACTAAAGACTATATGCTGACATATAGAAGGTTATACCAATTAGAGATCACTGGATAATCTGAATCAGATTTTGTTGTATGCCAAAACAGAAAAAGATCCACTTCAACCTATATATACATGTTGGCTGGTGGTGCAGTGTTTTGGCAAAATGCCAAGAAAGCTCTTACGGCTTCATCCACCATGGTATCATAGCTTATAACATGTTATGAGGCATCCAACCATATGATACAGCTAAGGAATATTGTCACTGGGCTGCGAATTATTGAAAGAATTGAAAGACCAGTTAAGTTATATTGTGACAATATATCACTCATCATGTAATAATAATAGGAGCTCGACCAACTCAAACATATTGACATCAAGTTCCTAGTTGTTAAATAAAAGGGTACAAAGTAGACATATTTCTATAGAACACTTAGGGACTAACTCCACGACAACAGATCCTCCTACAAAAGGTCTTCCACCCAAGGTCTTTCATAAGCACACTGCCCGCATAGGTGTTTTACCGTTAGAGGAGTCTTTGATTTAGCGGGAGTTAGTAAGATTTTATATTTTGGTATTATGCATGCATACTATGATTTTGGATATTGTCCAAATTAATAAGGTTTAATATTCAGCAGTTTGCATTTTGTGCGATAAATTTATTGAGTGATCTCACTAAAGTAAAGTAGGACCAGTTGAAAATCGACATATACAGACCAAATTCATGTGATTCTCATGCTACACATTTTATGATGGATCTATGCCATTTAATTGTGTCATTATTAGTGATCATTGACGGTTTAGTTATGATTGATATAACGAAAATCACTTTGGTTCTAAATAGTGACATGATTAATGGACGAGATAATTTAGATATGCTTAAGGAATATAATGGTGAATCTTGAGCTCATAAAGTCTAACACATGTATATGGTTACATATGTGACCAGTGGGAGATTGTTAGAATTTTGGGTCACAAATATAATATTTAAGGTGTTAGTGCCATTATTTTAAGTAGTCAAGACTTAAAGGGGTCTAATTAATATAATATTAAGTTTGTGGCTAAAAGAATAAATGTCATGAAAGGTCAGGTTATTGTGTAGATACCATAAGTCAATATCTAATTTGATGATGAGCCAAATTATAAAATTGAATACAAAGAAATAACCCTAAAGTTATTTATAGGGGTTATGGTCCCCATTTGTAGACAACGAGAAAACAACTTATTAGGAATTCTCTCTTCATCCCCATCAGAGGAAAATCAAGAAGTCATAAGAAACTCTACAAATTGAAAGATCAAATACCTATAAGTCTTCGGTGATTCTTAATGATAAATTCATATACGCTTCCGCTTTTATTCTCAGAATTGTATTCAAATATAGATTTAAAAATTTTATTTAAGATTTTATTCTTAATTTCTATATTGATAGAAATTATAAGGTTTATGAATAAAACCTAACTACATGCCCTAAATTTTTCATCATATTGAAATGTGTAATCAACAGTGTATTAATTATAAGTAACATCTAGCCCTTTCTAATTCCCCTTCACTAATCTAAATCTATTAGTCATCCATAAAACTAATTCTCTAAATGAAGTTGTACTTCTTCTTTACTTTTAATCAATCTACACTACATTTTATATATTATTTTTGTTCGTTTATTTTATTTATTGTAAAATTAATTAAATTAAAATTAATCTCTATAATATAAAATGTTTTATTTTAGTTATCATATAATTAATATATTTTTATCTGACTAACTAGAAGTTATTGAAAAAAATAAATAAATAAAAAACAAAGATTATTGTTGAGATTAAAAGTGCAAGAAATGTAAGGAAGTTTTACATTGATTAAAAATACGAGGATTTAAATTTATATAAATGAGAGAACTCACAACTGTCGTTTTAAGGTTTTGATTGAGTATGTGATTTGTCTCTCACAAATGTGTATTGTTCAATAAGAAAAAACTCTAAAATTAAATACTCCTTCATTAATCTCTGAATTGATAATCCAGTAGCGGTATTATGAATTTTTATTTCAAATGAAACAATCAATTCACTTGTATCAGAACTTTTTTTTTGAGTAGGAGGTGGACAGGTAACTTGTTGAAAAATAACAGAAATATAAATATAACTCAAAAGAAAAAATTATAAATAAACTCACACGTAAAAAAGAATATTAAGAGTAACAAATATGAATAATAATAAAAAAATCTCACATTGATTATAAATACGAGAACTTAAGTCTCATTAATAAAAATAAATGGAAATGAATGGATATTATATAAGAAAAAAGTGAGCGAATAAAACTTGGAAACAAAGATTACTCTAAATCTTGTGCAAGAGATTTTTTTAATGGTTGAGTTTTCTAATATTTTCTTGAACTTGAAAGCAAAAGAAGTTAAGCAATATTGTAACTAGTATAGTGAAATGAAATGGGTAAGGAACATTCCACAAATTAAAATCAGTTTTTGCTTTGTCCACATGATTTTGGACTATATGCAGACAAAAGGGACAAATTTTTGCCGGCAAAATTCTTATACTAAATGGATTTTTGTATCTAAGATGAAATTCTCATTAAAAAAACACTCAATTCTACAATGCTAGTATTTGAAATAAAATTTACAAGGTTAGTCAATCACAATGGTTCATTAAAGTAGAATTATTTTAAAAATATATAAATAAATACTTATATACTATAAACATTATTAAAATTATTTATTTGAACACGCCTATATGAGGCTCATTTTAAATTTTTAAAGTGACTTAAACGTTTGATTAATTTTATAAAACTGATGTGATGTGATAGACTCACCCAAAAAATATATATAAGCAACTCTTTACCTTGACCATGATTTGGAATGTTAACCTTATTTCAACCAATCAACATTCAACAACAAGATTCATTGACAACTTCAAGATTGCGATGCAATAATTATGGCAAATATTATTTCAATCTTGGAAAGTAACATTGGTGTCAAATAAGATAGGAGTAGTGTTTATGTTCATATATTAGTTGAGATGACTTCTCTCTCTCTCTCTCTATGATACTATTATATTCACATTTGGATTGACAAATTTCACAAATGAAATAATTATTTTATTGTGTATATAATTTTGGGGAAAGAGAAGTTTTATATTTTTTATCAATATAAAAAAGAATATTTCCTCCATCCTCGTGATATTTTGAAATATGTCCTAAAATAAATAATTTATTTTAATTTTTAATATATTTTTTAACTTTACCTTCTAATTAGTTAATTTTTCATTATTTTTGATATTTTATTAAGGATACTGTAGTAAAAATATTATTCTCTTTTATTTTTCGATATTTTTCTTAATATGTGATGTGTTGGATCACTCATTATTAGACGGAGGAAGTAACATTTAGATCAACTAGGTAAAATTTTCATGCATTGCACGAGTTTTATTAGAATATTTATAAAACAAGAGTTTAAATTATTAATTTTGATGAATATAATTCAATAAGTAAATATATTTTCAGTTATAGTTATGTAATTCTATTTAATAATAATATATTAAAAATAAAAGATTTTTTAAATAATAATATTTGGTGAACTAAAATTGGAAAATTTAAAAAAAAAGATTAATATAATTTTTTTTGTCAATTCCATACAATTTAATTATATTTTATAGTTGTTTATAAAATTATTTATGTTAAAACTTTTATGTTATTTTACATATAGTTACTACTAATTAAGAAAATAACTTAAATTTATAGTACTCGAATATCATTTATAATGTCAATTAAATAATATAAAATAATATATGCATTGTCTTTTTTATATTTTTCATTTATTGCATTATTCTTGTTTAATCTATTGTTATGAAATACTTTTATATATATATATATATATATATATATATATATATATATATATATATATATATATATATATATAATACTTACATGTGTCCTTCAATAGTGGTAACACATTCTCTAATTATAAGTTTTAATTAAAAAGTAAAAATTAATAAATTTTCTTTTATTAAAACTTAAAATTAACCACTGATTAAATATATTAATTATGATAGTTAAATAAAAAAATGAAAGATTGTAAGTATAATATTTTAAATAAATATTTTAATTAGTAATAATACTTTAAAATAATTATGTATTATTATATTATTAATAAAATAAGACATAAAGTACATTATGATATTAATCTTTTTTAAGTTCCAATTATTTTCTCTTAACTTGGCAGGCTTGTCATAACAAATTATAAACTAATAGATTTTTAACTTTGTAGATATTGTTCAAATAATTTTCACTTTTATAAATAAAAGTGAAATGTTAATTTTTTAATTATATTAAGAGTTCATCAAATAATACTTTTTAATGAATAAATAAAATATAATTTTTCATAATATAGTTAGTAAGACAAACATACAACAATAATTTTTTGTATAACATCAATCAATAACAGTTGCAATTGATTAATTTATTAATTATAAGTATAAATGATACAGTTAATGAATTGATATTTTTGTTTATTTTTTTAAAAACCGAATGGTCATTATTAGAAATAAGATAAGTAATATGAAATAAATAATAATATTACATATATTGATATCACCAAATTAAATTCAATAAAAGTAATTAATTTATTGCAAAAATTAAAATTTATTTAAGAGAAAATAATATTTTTTTTTGCCGTAAAAATCTATAGGATATTATTATTTTAAAAAATAATATAAATATAATTTTTTTATAACACTCATGCACAAATATAAGTTAAAAAAATGTAACATGGTTAAATATATAACCCTTAACTAGTTAAAAATTAGTTTAATTCAAAAATTAAAAATACTTGAAAGTTTTTTTTTTTTAAAATAAACTTATTTTATTGATTCAAAAAAGTATTAAGAAACAAGCGATCTAAATCAGGGATCCAGCTACTACACCTTTCAACAATAATGTCAATGACTCTTAAAGTCAGCAAGATAAAAGGAAAAACAAAACAAAACTCTCCTACATCATAAGAAATGTAATGTAGAGTCTGAGTTTCTTTTTATTCCACCTTCTATACACCAATGTATCTATAATTCGTTGTCTTATACCAGTGATATCAACAGTTTCCCCAAAACTTTTATTATTCCTATTCTTCCAGAGTTTATATATTGTTTCTGTTATTTCCATTTTAATGATAGCCGCTTTCACTCCCTTCCCTTTCATCTGTTGCATTAACCACATAATTTCCTCTGACCAATCCCCGGAGTATGGGATATTTAGCCCAATCTAAAACTTTCATCTATATTTTCTTCATAGTTAGACACTCAAAAAAAAGATGTTTCATTGATTTCTCTTTTCCACAAAAGCAACCATCGGAGTTATCAATTATACAAAACCTATACAATCTATCTTTGGTTTCCAACCTAATGACAGACAAGCCATAGGATAAAACAACAACATCTAATTTTTTTTTGAAAAAGTGGAGAAGACCCCTAACATTTTTATGACAAATATACAAACAATAAGTTTTGATAGAATAACACTCAATAAAGTTTCTAACTGATTACTTTATCTTTTACTATAATTTATAAGTTAATGATTATAGTTTTATTTTTAAAGAAAAGGAATGGTCATAGTTAAGAAAAATGTTAAGTAATATAAATAAAATTATTTCAAAGTTTGAATGATAGATTGATTTTTAAAAAATACATATATAATTTATTAACTAAACCAATATTTTGGTAGAACAATAGTTTAAAATATCAATTTTAATAATTAATTCTTTAATATATCCCTAAAATGAATAATATATCATACATTTTTATTGTATACACTTAATCAACAACAATTTTAGTAACACTTTATAATTAAAAAAAATTATAAAGATATTTGTATATAAAATTATCAAATAACAACTTCTAATTTCACTTATCCTACTTGTCTTCACTCTAAATTCTTTCATATTGTTTCTATGATATAAACCACCGTTTCATCTACACACCTTTAAAATATATTTAATCAATATATAGAAGGCATATTGTAATATATTTTATATATAAAAAAATAATTAAATATTTAATCAAATATTTAGTTTTACTTAATTAAATTATGTTAATTTGATAAAATAAAAAAATTAGTTTAAGATTTGATAATAAATAATAGTAATAAAAGTAATAAAATACTTTAAAGAATGTTTATTGAGATATAAATTATAAAAAATTAATGACATGACAGTATCTTAAGTAAAATTTATTTGAAGTTTATATTTTAAAACTATATAAATTCTATAAAATAAAATATGAAAAATTTGGGAAATTTGATTTAAATTGAGAAGTTTTGTGAGAATGCCACATAAGCATAAGGCTAAGGTTTTTATCTAGAATTGTCATTATGACAACCTTAGATTTATATTAAGTAGATATATATTTTGGTATACAAATATGTTGAAGAACTATACATATGAGTAAGTTTAAAAGAAATATATATATATATATATATATATATATATATATATATATATATATATATATATATATATATATATATATATATATATATATATATATATATATATATATATATATATATATATATATATATATATATATATATATATATACACACATTTCAACCATCAGTTTAGTTTAGTTCAGAGGTTAGTTCTGAAATCAAACAATTTTAATCTTCTCTCAATTACAGTTGTGGAGAATCGAAATGTAATATTTTCTATCAAATTCTTTGGTTGCTTCAAACTCCAAACTTACAACTTCCTACTCCCTTCTTGACTTCAACACTATTAATAAATAAAGCTTTCAATGTTCAGGTCCATCCCTCTTGCCCCGTTAATTAAAGAAGTTATTTGGGACCCCTCATCTTGATTTGGATTAAATGCAACTGTAACAGTTACTTCTCTTAGAATCCTACTGCTGCAGGTTGTAGTGGTATTTTTTAGAACAATTCGGGAGATTTTTTGGTGGCTTTTACAGCGCCGGTTCCATTTCTTTCTTCTTATATAGCTGGATTTTCTGTTGTGATAAAGCTATTGAGATTGCTTATGTTCGGAATTGGTATAATTATTGGATTGAAATAGATTCACAACTGGTGGTCAAAGATCTCTCCAACACATCTCTTGATCTTTGAATTTTCTACTATGATTAAAGCTCTTGAGATTGCTTATGTTCGAAATTGATTTAATCTTTGGATTGAAACAGATTCACGACTAGTGGTCAAAGATTTCTCCAACACATCTCTTGTTTCTTGACAATTTCGTTCTAGCTGGATACTTTGTAGAAACATACTTTCTAACATGACATTTTATCACACACATTTACAGAGAACGTAACTCGTGTGTAAACTGTTTGACTAATCTCGATCACACTTCGAATTCTTTCATTCTTTTCTATTCTATCGCTTTAGGTATTAGAGAGGATTTTTTTTTAAATAAAAAAAAGAAGCTAAGAATACCTTCTTTTTTTTCTTTCAAATTCTCTTAATCTTGATAAGGTTTTGGTATAGTCTCCTTCTCATTTTATTTTTCTCTTTCTTAATGTCAACCCCTTTATTTATAAGAAAAAACTATTGATTGTGGATCTTTTTAGACCATATTCATACAATTTTTAAGAGAATTGATCATATTAACTAAAAAGGGTGACATTTCATCTTGTTGTTTGTTTCTCTTTTGTTTTTATACAATTTGAATGGTATCAAATATACTTTTAACAAATACAATAGTGACATACAATTGGGTGTACACGACTTTTTTATAATGGTAATAGATAACTAATTTTAAATTTGAGTGGTATAAAAAGGTTGGCATTGGACAGTACATATACACTTCACATCATGTGTCACGCCACTATCAAACATAAAACGACAAATGGGGCCTTTTCTTCCTAGTGGAGTCATGGTCCCAACTATTTATTATTTTCCCATTTCTTTTATAAAATATGTACCCTACCATACCAAACTATTTATTACGTGAACCATGATTCTTAGATTTTATATTATAATATAATTAGTTTATTTGATTAGGCTATGGTTTAGTTTATTTTAGTACCAATATAATCTACAAACGATTACGTTTTCATTTTTTTAATTGTTTTTCTTGGTTGTGGGGTTTGCTTTACTATGAATTTGTTTAATTTTTAGTTTAACGATTAATTAAGTAGAAGACCTTCGATATTAGAAAACATGATGTCTAAATTCGTAATATTATGCTGTAATTACTCTAATTCATTTTTGAAAATTTAATTTTCTTTTACTTTGTTGGGTAGCCTATTTTATATAATGCATATTAAATTTGTGAGGGTACTTTAGTAAATTTATTGATTTGACATAAATTAGTGTAGGTCAAAAATAAATAAAATTGAAGTTATATATATATATATATATATATATATATATATATATATATATATATATATATATATATATATATATATATATATATATATATATATATATATATAGAGATTAAATTACACTTGAAGAGTTACACCATGAGTTACACTCGCTTAAAAACGTCACTTTGGATTAATATTTTTTAAAATCAACTGTTGAATTGGAACATATAATCATATAGATCATACCTATAAAGTTTGAGATTAATCTATAATGGATGACTTTACAATTGGGTTATAATTTTAATATAAAGTAATTAGTGAAAAGAAATTACATAGTAAAGAGAAAAAGTGAGAAAATACATATAGGATGGCAAAAAAAATTGTATTCATATTCTTGGATAAAATTCGTCACAAATACGTGGCAAATAGTTTAATAGATATCCGCGTATAAAATAAATAGATATTTTAAATACTCGTTTATTAATGGATATAAATATGGATTTAATGTTATCCATGTCCGCAGATATCCGTATCCGTTAATAAATTATGAAAATTACTTAAATATTATTAATTTATTATACTATATTTTTCCATCTTCTAACAAAATAATCTCCTTATATAATTTTTTTAAAGTTTTTCTTAAAGAACAAATTCATATTTCATATAAATCCTATTCAACATTTCATATTTAATTTTCTTCTATATTTCATGCATCACTTCAACAATTCTACCGTCTAACCAACCATTACTGTCATTTTCACGTCCAACCAATATCATCCTTTATACTCCTCCATTGACCTTTATTTCACCATAACTCACGATCATAATATCTTTCAATTTGTTTTGTTAAAAATGAAATGTATGAATTTTATGCTTCGGTGAAAATGAAGAAAATTAATGTAATAAAATTTTGTTGTTAAAATAAGAGAGATTTGTATGGATGTTATGTAAAAATAACTTCTTATGTCTTTAAAGGAAGCTGAAAATATTTTTTAAAAACATAATTTTAGAAAGAAAAAAAATTATCCATGGATATCTGTAAATATCCATGGATATATGTAAATATCCACGGATATATTAAAATCTGCGGATTATCCGTTTAGTGGATACCCACACGGATATGAATATCGTATTTATTCAACGAGACGGACACAAATATTATAATATCTGTCTCCATGGATATCCATTTACATCCCTATACCAAAATCTTAACTAAATAAAAAATAAAAAAATCGAGAGCTTTACTAGTATAATCTTCCATAATAGCTAGAAAAAAACAATATTCCACCAAAATAAGATTAGAGATTTAAATTTATTGCGGCTAATTTATCTACACAATCTTTCTTACAAATATGAAAAATCTATAAGATCTAGATAATTTAACCATTGATGGTGGAAAAGATTGCGCGAAAAAAAAGTCGCGCTTTAGAAAGGTTCGGTTAGAATTGTGCAGGTTTAATGTTTGATATCATAGTGACTATTATTATACTTTTTAATATTTTTAATATTTTTCTATTTTATTTATGTTTTGGATTAAAAGCTCATTAGGATTTCTTTTTTTCTCTATTTTATTTATACTTTAAATTAAAAGTCCATTAAGGTTTCATTTAATGTATTTAAACACGTTTAGGTGTGTCCGTTAAGGTTATCTTTGATCATAATAAAATTCAAGTATTTTTTTTTTTTGTGGATTTCAAAAATTTATTTGAAAAATTTGTTACTTCCAAACTTGTGTTTTTTGTTCGAGACTTAGCACTCGCTAATCCTTCGTGATTTTGTCTGCATCAGGTGACATCAGAGCATGTTTTCTCTTATTTATTTTCGTAGCTTGATCAAACAAGGGAGATCAACCATTAACTAGAGAATACATTGAGGGAATTACCATGGTTTTTACCATAACCCTAACTTATTTGACTGAACAGATGACAAATTTAACAACTCGGGTGAACAAGGCAAACAACAACAGAAATTAGCGAAGAGACATGAGAAGGAACCAATTAGTGTTCCACTGAGTGGAAACAATTCTATTGTTATTGTTGAAAATTCGAGTTATAAAGAAGAAGAAAAACCCGTCGAGGAAAGGATATTTGATCATGGGAATCGACATAACCATTATTATCGAGTGAAAACTGATTTTCCATTATTCTACGGAATGAGAGTGAAAGAGTTTCTAGACTGGCATATCGATGTTTACAGATTCTTCGACGTCATGGATGTCCTTGAGAACAAGTGAGTTAAGATGGTGGCAATTAGGTTGAAGAGTACTATTGTTGTCTGGTGGGATAAAGTTGTTTTTCAGAGATAGCAGTAATAAAAAGTTCGGTCAGATATTGGTGAAGAATGAAACAATTGATGTTAGAACAGTTTTTATCGAATGATTATGAGTATATTCTTTCTAAGATGTATATTGAGTGTGTTTAGAGAAAGAGAATTGTGAAAGAATACACAATTAAGTTCAAGTGTTTCTCTAAGCATAATGATGTGGGAGATTCGAAGAGCCAGAACGTAGCTCGATACATCAATGGCTTAAATGGATTTCTGCAAAAGAATATGAGTTTGCAAACTGTATGAATTGTGGTTAAGGCATCCAATCTAACTTTAAAGGAAGAATTAATGGAGAAATCCCCTTGAAATTTCTCATCTTGTAGGTATTCTCCCCATAATAACTTTGAATTAGTAGGGGACAAGGAATAAAGTACATCAACAAGGGATTACAACCCAGATAATAAGGAGACTATGAGTCCTAGTAGTGTGCAGTAGGGTAAAACATTAGTCCTGAGGTAGAATAATCCATATGATAAACCCAGTGGAGACACATGTTATCATCGTAATGGAAGAGGTCACAAATCGAATATTTGTACAATAAGGAGAGTTGTTGTTGTTGTAGAAGAAATGGGGAAGTAAGAGGAAATAGACTAATACGCGGTTGAGAATGACGAATATGCAGGGGTTGACTTTGCGAGGAAGAATAAAATGATAGGGTATGTTTTATGTAATTTAGTGAGCTTTACACTATAGAATTACGTGCAGTGGTTTTGTTAGTTCGTCGTAATATATAACATATTTGAAATTCAGTAAATGCACACTTCATCAATAGGTAAAAGTAGGGGAGTTGAAATAAAGATCGAATTGCCTTTAATAATTGAATTTGATTCTGTCTATTTTATCGTTTTATTTTCCAACCGAATAAACTCTGAAAAACCCTTCGTTTTTATTTACTTTAATTCACACGTAATTGCCTTATTTTAATTTACAATCTCTATGGAGACAAATTTTATTTATTACTTCGTCGGTACTAGTATATTTGATAGAATTTTCCTCAAGTTTTTGGTGTCGTCTCTTTATCTCCAGGTTTCAGAACTCCCTAAAAAGTAGCATAAATGACCATTTATAGCAAGTATGTCACGTTAGAATAGTGCATCATCACACCATGATGGTATGCATCGCACCACGATGATAAGCGATAATTCTAGAGGCTAGATATCCTTTTTAACTTTGTTTTGCAAAAAGTCACGTCTCAATCCGAGTTACAAAACTCCATATATGATCAAATTACCAGACAAACGTCGTGATGTAAATTATGCTAAAAATGCCCATTTTTTCCCAATTTCTTCATAAATTTTAGTTTTTGCTCTATTCTTTCACATATTGCATGACTTTTACTCATTATTTCAATGATTTCATCTGAATCTTCTTGTAAAATCACGTAATGACGAGTGTCATCAAGTTTACAAAGAAAGAATATGATGATAGGATAAATTTTGTGTCGTAGAAAATTTTACTAGCATCCTAAGATGAAGGAAAACACAAGAATTTTTATAAAAAACACTGATCTATCAAAAAAATGTGTATAATCTGATTGTGGATAGTGGCATCATGAAGAGTCTAGGAGGAAAGAAGTATAACTTCTTGGTGATGACGTAAAGTGAAAAAGAGCTTGACAAGGTTATTAAAGAAATTGAATTTATCTGTCCAATAGTGATTAAAAGGCTGATGAGTGATGTAAACAAGAAAACAACAATTTCATAAGAAGTGTTAGCGATCCTAAAATATTTTAAGGAGTTGATCGTATATAAACTACCAAACGATTTATCTCCTATGCAAAATAAATGTAGGAAAGTCAATTTTTTTAATGTGGGAGACAATGTGATAATGTTTCTGCGTAAGGTGATGATTCTAGTTGATACTTGTAACAAGCTACAACTACACAAGTATAACCCATTCAAAGTGATCTGAAAGATCATTAATGATTTGTAAAATATTGAGGTGAAAATTGAACATGAAGATGAGACTCTACTCTTGATAAGCTCATTACTCAAATTCTTTGAGCCCTTTAAGGATGCCCTTATTTATCGCAAGAAATGAAATATCGCTTTGGATGAAGTCCAAACGCCCATAAGATCAAATGGGTTATCAAAGTTAAAGATTTCAAGGCTTGCGCTAGTGGTGAAGGCATAAGTGTCTCAAGAGTAGAGAGTAAGAGTGAAGGAAAATAGAAAGGGAAGAAATTTAGGTCAAAATTGAAGTCCAATTTTTTTGATAAGTCAAAGTTTAAATGTTTCACTTGTCACAAAATTGATCACTTTAAGAAGGATTTATCCGAAAGAGAGAACAAGTGTGATTGTTTTCATATTGCAATTGCCTCATACGAAGATTGTTATGAAAATGTTGACATTCTAGTGATAACAAATTTAAATCTCTTATCACATATGTCCAAGAAGTTAATATTTTGAAACTTTGAAGTTAAAAGAAGGTGTATTCGTTTGACTCGGAAAAAATAAGACTTGAAAAGGTCATAGTATTGGTACAACCAAATTGAAGATAGTTATGAAAGTGTTACCATACTAGTGGTAAGAAATTTAGAAATCAAGAAGAGTTAAGTTATGGACTTAAGTTACTATTATCACATGTGTCCAATTTTTTTTAAAAAGTTTGAAGATAAGATGAGTTCTTTTGACTCAAAAAAAATAAGACTTAAAATTCATGATATTGGTAAATTCAGAATGAAAATGATCGAAGATTTTGAATTGACTCTTCTGTATAATATAATGTGTGTTTCTGGACTTGAGTGAAATTTATTATTCATAAGATATTTTGATTTAAAACTGTTTTTTAAAATAATTTACATTAAAAATAAATATATTAAATATAAATTTTGTTAAATGTTAGTATTGTTAATAAAATGACCAAAAATAGAAAGAAAAATAGAAAGAAAAAAAGGACAGAAAAAACCATTATGAGAGATATAAATAAATAGATTCCAAACCAACACTTTTATGTGGTTACCTTTCTTCTATTCCATTCATTTTCTTTCTCTTTCTTTATGGAACCATTATTGCCAAACACAAAACCAAACATGTTAGAACAACATGAGAATCTTCTTTCAACTCATCTGAATGCTAGAATCAAAGGATCAGGAACAGAAACTATTGTTTTTGGTCATGGTTATGGAACAGACCAATCAATATGGGACAAAATCACACCTTATTTTAGTGAAAAATCATACAAAATTGTTCTGTTTGATTGGGCTTTTTCTGGTTGTGTTAAAGATGAAAATCTTTATGACCCTTTGAAGTATTGTTCATTAGAAGCTTTTGCAGATGATTTAATCAGTTTGTTGGATGAAATGGAGCTTGAAGATGTTACCTTTGTTGGTCATTCTATGTCTGGTATGATTGGTTGCTTAGCTTCCATTAAAAGACCAATACTTTTCAAGAGGCTTGTTCTTCTTTGTGCTTCCCCAAGGTATTATCATAATCTCTTTCTTTTTTTTTCCACTTTTTTTTGGTGTGTTTTATTGTTATTCTTTTCCACAATCTTTTGTTATTACTTGGATGCAAGTTAGTAATAATTAATTATTAAAAATTTACACATACAATACAAGATGTTCACAGTTTAAACTTTATTGTTGATGCTTAGTCTAATAATATTGACTTTTTATTAGTTGAAATAAGATTTGTGAATTTTAATAGTATCTTTTTATTTGAGAATAAATATAAAATCAAAGTTGTACGTTTATATTCATGTTATAATATGTGCAAACAAATTCAAATATTTAAAAATCTCCAATTTTAATTGAGATTTTTTTAAAATCTCAATACTTATTCTCTTTATTTGAATTTATTGTTTCTTAAGATGGTTTTAATATTAATATTTTAAAATTTATGTTTGATTATAGGGTGTGATAAAAATTAATTAAATACAAACTAATTTATCTTTGAAAATATTTACATAAAAATAATTTGAACAACAAATTTTTGTGTGATTTAGGAGACTAAATTGATGTACACTTGTTTTTCTTTATTCAGATATTTTAAGAGAACCAACAAATTGAATAATAATAATTATAAAAGAAAATCTATCTAAAGTAATAATAAGAAAACATCCAAAATATATGGACTCAAATTGAACATGCATGAATCAATGTTTAAAATTTTAAATTTTTATAATCTTTTATTGTATTTGAAAAATTAATCTTTGCAATTAGAGGATATAAGATTTCTGTTAAAAATATACAGCGTCAATTGGGTGTGGACAGTCAAAACGTTTTTGTATAGAGAAATTATCTTGTCATTCTCAAACTAATTTGCCACCTTTTTAAAATATTTATTTTAAAATTATCCCTTTTGAAAAAATAAAATATTTTTTTTTGTAATATCGAAAATTTCAGTGTATTTGAAATTTCTGATATTACAAAAAAAAAATCGAAAAAATTATGTATCTTTAACGTAAATTTTTGTTTTTTGATTTTTTTTAAAATTCTGAAATATATCGAAAATTTCATTTTCAGTACCATACCCTAATGTTTGGTATTTAAAAAAAACATTTTTTTGAAAATTTTAAAATATACTAAATTTTTTTTTATATATCTTCAAATTTTTAGTAAAATTAAATTTTTTGAAAAATTAGTAATTTTCACAAAAATATAATAATAAAATTATACTCTTGAAGGATGACAGACAGATAAGATTTAGGAGCAGCATGATAAATGCTCTTTTGTATGTATGTTCTAAGTTGCGATTCCTTTTAAGGATGAGTTTGATGCTGCTGGTTCTCTTTCTCTCATTCATAAAAAAAAACATTTAAAAATATAGAATAAGTATAAAGTGACTCCATAAATGCAACTTGGATAATAGAAAGAAAAAAAAAGTTATTTATACACTAAATCTAACTCCAACACTGTATGACTATATAATATTGTTTTTTTTTAATATTTAATTATTATTATTTATTTATTCTATTATTTATTTATTCTAACACAAATAATTACGTGAGATCTGCTGTATTTGATACGGTGTAAGATATGAGTGTTAACTTTTTAGTGAACACATAACAAACCTCTAAAAAAATTATTGAGTTTGAATGTGCAACACTCTACTTTTTCATACACTTTAATGTATGAATTTTTTGTATAGACTTTTAAGTAACTAACCAATAAAGAATAACAAAACTTCATTTTCCTTTCCCCACCTATTAAATCACTTTTAATATTTAAGTCACAAACTTTTGATAAAATCTTATTGGAAGATTCTTTCTTTTGAAATTTGAACCACCAATTAGCCGGCCATGTCAATTCCTTGCATAAATCCAAACATATTTCTTCCACATATTTATAGTAATTTATGTCTCTTACCAAACAAAAAGAACCTTTTAGGTACAACTAGGAAATTTTATGGATCTATGAAAAATATTAAAAATATAGATGTAAACTATTGGTGCATTATAGATAATATTCTTATAGGACAAATAAATTTTACATGTTTGGGTGACTGGATTAACTCAATTAATATATACTGATTAAATTAAATAATTGTAAACTGTTTCTTTAAAGTTCAATCTATTAGTAATATTATTTATATTCATATATTAATGTAAATAAATGTTTATAAGATAATAATTTTTAAAAAATCACATAATCACATGTATTTTTTTAATAAACTATATATGTTTTTTTACTAATGTGTATAAAAATATTTTTGAACACACTAAATGTCAAATTTATTATAGCATTAAATAAGATTTTCATCTCTATAAATAATTCATAATTTAATTGTAATCTCGATAAAAAATTCCTTTAAATAATAACACTCTTAAAATATTCAGTCTACTTTCATTAACAAAAACTGACATATGATATACCACGTGCAAGAATAAAAAATAGATTAAATAAATTTAATTATTATCTTCAATATTATATTAATAATTATTTATATAAAACTTCAAATAAATTTAGATATTTGTTGGTATATATTTTAAAAATGGAGTATATATTTACATATGTTTTATATGTCTAGTAAGTACAACTCAATTAAAATAATAAAATGATATTATTAACATTTTTATTCTCATGATTAAAATTTTAATCCTTATAACATATTGACATTATATATGATATACAGATATATAAATACAGATGATTATGAGGGAGGATTTACAAGCTCAGATATTGAGAATTTATTCGAGAACATAGAGTCAAACTATGAAAACTGGGTTTCTGCTTTCTCCTTAAATGTAGTGGATCCAAGTGATGAAGCATCAGTGAACAAATTCAGAGAGTCATTAAAAAGAATGAAAAAAGAAGTTTCATTGTCCTTAGCCAAGACAGTGTTTTGCAGTGACTATAGAGATATACTTGAGAAAGTTGAAACTCCATGCACAATAATTCAAACCTCTAGTGACAAGGCTGTTCCATATAGTGTAGCACTTTATATGGAGAAGAATATTAAAGGGAAAGTTACATTGGAGGAAATTAACACTATTGGACATTTTCCTCAGTTAACTGCTCCACTTCAACTAGGTGGTATTCTTAAGGGTGTTTTAGGGTTTGAGCTTAGCCATGTCTAGTATTGTTGTATGTGTAGGGTTATTTTCAATTTCATTTCTTTTATAAACATTTTATTTTACTTGTTTGTAAAATTGATGTGTAAGTGTAGGATGGTTTCTTTAGTAATGTTGTGGAAATAGTATGTATGTTTGGTATCTATTATAATAATTTATTGTGTGTACTTTTGAATTAGTTATATTGCTTAGTGATGTTAATCAATTTTCTTTCTCTAAAGTTATTATTGGTTGAATAATGATTCAATATCTATGGATAATTTGAACTTTGGACCATAGTTTTGAAGTGGTTGCAATTGCATCTAGAATGTCAACCGGCAAAAGTTTTGATTGCATGAAATCTAAATGTTAACGATTTTGTTATTCTTTGAACACCTATTTAATGTTCCAACAAGTTCTATTCTCACTAATTCTTGACATAAACAAAGGGTTAAAAACATGTATCGATATTGATAAACTAAAATTTTAAATTATTTAGTGTGGTTAAATAAATTAATTTTGAATTAATTGATTGTGTAAGTTTAATTTTGATAATGAGTATGTTTGATTTTTATTTTGGAAAAGTTAATCAATGCAAGAAATAGAATTGATCTTGATTTTGATTTGTTTGATTCATCTAAAATAGATTTGATATGTTATGGTCTTATTGCAAGACCCAACTAGCTATCTATCACATGACTCAATAAATAAAGTTATGAAAACCTCAATGAATGAAAAGTTTATGGACAGTTAGATCAAATGATCACCAAGTAATGATGTCAAACCAAGTACATCATCTTCTTAGCTTTAACACACAAGAAGATTCTATACATATGAAACTTGGGGTGGACATGCTCTAGAAAGACACTTGATTAAAGTAAAATTGAAGCATGGTTGTTGGATTATGTAACCAAATAACATACGTGGTTTTCCTTCTTTGCTATAAAAGTCGGTAAATTTATCTCGTAAAGGTACACACTTTTTTAACCTTAGAATACCTCTCGCCTCTGATAGTCAATGATTTCAGGATCAAAGTATTTAAAGATACGTCTCAGATGATAAATCAGATGCATTAAAATGCAGATTATAAGTTGGAGTTAACTATCAAATCCAAATATACTTAACCATTTGTGAGTAACTAGGATCTTTGTAAGATCACTAGCACTGTCGGTGAGGATATCATCAATATTTTAACCACGTCAAAATTAAATCACTAACTTTCAATCGTCCTCGACGCTTTGTGGCCAACAAGATTCAAATAAATCATGTCCCTGACAACAGGCCCACATCATCACCTCTACATCTAGGAAAATCCCTCACCATTTATGATCATGACTCATATTTTCTCATTTGCATCTCAAGAGTGGTTCACCTCCAACAATCCATTTTCTAAGCGAGGAAATTCCATTTCTTCCTCTAAATCCCCAAGCATACCAAACACGATGAAACAACATGTCATTGAAGGGCTTGATAATGTTTGTCTAGAGACAATCAATGACTTTAGAATTATATAATGAACGACTATAGAGAACTGAGATGACCGACTAAGTCCACCAAGAATCTCTAGAACCTCAGTGGCCAACGAGAGGTTCGATTTGGGTTCATGATTGAATGATAATGTATTACATTGAAGACCAGGCTAAATTATCTCATTGTCGTTGATCCCACGACCATAAGAGGCACATAACACATTTCCAACACTCAAAGACACTCGCCACTAAATATGAGTCACGAGGATACCATCATGGATATTGTCTCGTTATACAGATTTCACCTTCTTATTCAAATGATTCTAAGAGCGGCGAGGAATCTCCTTTCTAAAATGCATTCATCAGAAAGATAAATGAGTACCTAATTTGGAAGGAAATCTAGAAACAATTACAAATATGGAGACAAACAACGGAACAATAGACACAAATGAGCATGTGGAACTTGTAGATGTCCACTTGAATTATCTCATTGTCATTGATCCCACGACCATAAGAGGCACATAACACATTTTCCAACACTCAAAGACACTGACCCTCTAAATATGAGTCAAGAGGATACCATCATAGATATTGTCTCGTTGTACATATTTCACCCTCTTATTCAAACTATTCTAAGAGCAACATGGAATCTCCTTTCTAAAACGTGTACTGTAGAAAGATAAACAAATACCTATTTGCAATGAAATGTAGAAACAATTACAGATGGAGACAAAAAACGGAACAACATACACAAATGAGCATGTGAAACTTGTAGATCTTCTCTTGAACTTCAGAAGGGGAATAGGCCCTAAGAAGTGTATGTTATTTGTTCTTACCATGAAGGATGACATCATGGCATGGTTCTAGGTCTAAGAAACAAATCCTTCAACACAGGTGAAAGTTGGATAGGAGATTCACCACTCATTCTAAGGCCTCGCGAAGACATCAAAATTAGTGAAAAGCTTAGGATCAATAAGACGGTAAAAAATACTAATCATTGCAGTCCTATATCGAGGGCTATATAACCAAAAAAACTTTTTTTTCTTAAGACCGTCGATGGCGAGATAAAAAATACATGTTAAATTTCGAATTTCAACTTAGAACTAAGTTTATATAAAATATCAAAATCAAATTGAAATGAATCTTAACATCAATTTATTTTTTTTTTTACTTTTGTCTATAAATTTATCATTGGTTGAATATAGAATATCTTGATTTGATCTTTGGACCATAGTTTTGTCCACATTTTTGAAGTCGTTGCAGTTGCAACTAGAATGTCAACGAGCCGAAAGTTTGATTGCATGAAATCTAAATGTCAAAGATTTTACTATTCTTTAAACAAACTATTAATGTTCCAACAAGTTCCTTTCTCACCAATTCTTGACATAAAGAAAAGGCTAAAAAAACATGTGCCCAAGCTGATGATATCGATAAAGATACTACTGAACTAACCCAAATTTAAAACTACTTAAGATAATATCCCCCTTTGAATTTTGAACTTTCCTCTAGAGTACTATTAATATTATGTACATGCCGTAAAAAATAGCAGCAACAACCAATAAATTAAAACAATATGGAATTATTTAGGAAATACTATAAGAGAGTCTAAACATGAAGTCTATGATTACGATAGTGCAACTTGGTTTGAAAAATTGTCATGCGAATCAACTTGAAGCTTTCAACTTCTGATCTACGTCGGATCAATTAATAAGGAGAATTTCTTCACCTAGTGACTTCTTCTTTATTTTTCATAAAAAATTCAAAAAAAAATTCTTTATTTTTGGTAAAAAATTTAAAATATTTTTAAAATTCATAAGTGCATTTACGAATTCTTCATAGACGTGAATTATTTGATTTACTGTGTACTTGCAAATTCATCTGTTTAATCTAAAATTCGTAAGTGCACTTATAAATTCACCTTATTTAGTTTACTTCATAAGTACACTTACGAATTCACATTATTTGGTTTACTTAGTAAGTATACTTACGAATTCACCTTATTCGATTTACTTCGTAGGATACTCAAAATTCGTTAGGAATTCACCTTATTTGGTTTACTTCATAAGTGCACTTACGAATTCACCTTATTTGGTTTACTTTGTAAATATACTTACGAATTGACCTTGTTTGATTTATTTTTATTTTTATGAGATATATATCTATTTAATGTAAAAAACATTTATAGTTTATAAATTATTCATCATTTTTTATAAGAAATTTATCAATTCTATAATAAAAATTAAAAAGTGTCATCCAAATTAAATTTAACTTTTAAAATTATAACTAAAAAATATTTCATATATTTTTTATCAAAAATTATTCATAATTTTAAGTAAATAATTAAAAGACAATTACATTTCACTATTATAATTAAAAAATTAATTATTACATTTATAGTTTAATTTCATATCATAAATTTACTTTAATAATTGTTAATTATAAATTTAAGTTATTTTATTAATAATAATTCAATTTAATTATATTGTTAGAAACATATTATACAATTAATGCATATCAAGTAAATCAAGACAAAAAATCAATTGTATCTCTTTATGTAGAAATTGATATCAATAGTTTTAATATATTTTTTATGATAGCCAAATTTGATATTGATATCAATTTGCACTTACGAATTCATCTTATTTGGTTTACTTCGTAAGTGCACTTACGAATTCACCTTACTTACGAATTCACTTTATTTGATTTATTTTTATTTTTATTTTTATGAGATATATATCTATTTAATATAGAAAATCTTTATAGTTTATAAATTATTCATCAGTTTTTATAAGAAATGTACCAATTCTATAATAAAAATTAAAAAGTGTCATCTAAATTAAATTAAAATTTTAAAATTAAAATTAAAAAATATTTCTTATATTTTTATAAAAAATTATTCATAATTTTAAATAAATAATTAAAAGACAATTATATTTCACTATCATAATTAAAAAAGTAATTATTACATTTATTGTTTAATTTCATATCATAAATTTACTTTAATAATTTTAATTATAAATTTAAGCTATTTTTATTAATAATAGTTCAATTTAATTATATTGTTAGAAATATATTATACAATTAACGCATATCAAGTAAATCAAGGCAAAAAATCAATTGTATCTCTTCATATAGAAATTGATATCAATAGTATTAATATATTTTTCATTATAGCCAAATTTGATATTGATATCAATTTGCACTTACGAATTCACCTTATTTGGTTTACTTCGGAAGTGCTCTTACGAATTCACCTTATTTGGTTTACTTCGTATGATACCCAAAATTAGTTACGAATTCACGTTATTTGGTTTACTTCGTAAGTGCACTTACGAATTTACCTTATTTGGTTTACTTCGTAAGTGCACTTACGAATTCTCCTTATTTGGCTTACTTCGTAAGTGCACTTACGAAAGATATTTTTAGTTTTTCAAGGGTGTCGGAGAAAACCACTAGGTATGTGAAGATATTCTCATTAACAAATTATTACAAAATAGGGATGACAATTGTATCCATATTCAATTAGCACTCCTAAAAATTATTCATAATAAATAGAATAAAAATCTGTAAAAATAAGTATAGGTGTAGATAATGGTAATTACTCATTAAAATATGTAGGTATGAGTGAGAGTATCTTAGTATCTATCCCGCTTCATACCCACACAATGTATATTTTTATATTTTAATTGATATTCTTACATAAAAAATATATATTTATCTTTTAAAATATACATCACAATTAAACTATTACACATTTTAATATAAGTGTTTTTTATTTCACAATTCAATAGTAAAACTTTTAATTTTGATCTAAACTGCTGACCAGAATGTGATGTGGACCGAAGGGAGGATGATCTGTAGAGCTGGAATTGATGGAGAGGGGGTGTACCTGCAAGGAACTCTGATGCTAAAGTAGGTAAGAACGCAAAGAAGTACAAGAAATTATTATGGTTTCTAGAGTGAATAGTGGATACTTGGCGCTCACAAGTATGGGGATTTATATAGTTTTTCCCCAGCGCGTAGTCATTGGTTCCTATTTTTGGACCTAGATATCTGGATCAACAAAAATAGATAAATTCTAGAACTTGGTCTAAACGAGCAGTCGTGCTCATAACTAGTCATTGCCTCTGGCAAGAGGGAGTTCACGAGCAAACGCATTCGAGGCAAATCTTGGTTGTCAGCTCGACTCGTGTCGAACAAACAAGATGAGGCTGATGAGAGTGGAATTCTAGCTTCGATGAACATCTGGTGTTGCTGCCCCTGAGGAGTAGTGGACCAAACCTACTCGACGCAAGGCTAGAATTGTTGGGCCAAATTTATTTGGGTCGTGTTGAGGTTAAGTGAGGATTGGGCCCATTTGGCCATTGGGCCAGCCCATAACACTTTTTTTGGTTACTTTTGTTAAAAATTAAAATGATATGATATTTTTCATATATTTTTGTACTAGATAGAAATGTGGGTAATATGTGTGGGTAAGGGTATGTGAGATATTGAAATCAAACTCTAGTACGATCGAAGGTAGCTTCTTGGTTTTGACAGTTCGACAAAGTTTAGCATGTCGTCAAAGATTGTTCACATGTTGTTGTCGAAGACTTACATGTTGTAGTTGAAATGTGTTCAAGTGTGTAGATGTCGAAAATGCTAGGCTTGTTAATATGTAGAATTGAGCATCTTTGTTATGTCCAATTATTTAAGTTAGCTTGTAATTGGTATATGTGAAAAAGCCTGTTATTTTAATATATTAGATTTATTATAAATAACATACTAGTCTCTCATTATGGCATACTATAAATCCTAATTTAGAGTGAGAGATATTATTTTTTATTCTTGTGTACTTATAATCTTGATTTAAGAGAAAGTAATACCAGTTATAACCAATCTTTATTGCTCTTTGTGTTATCCATTATTTTCTACCCTAATTGTTTCTTGATCATAAATAAACAATGTATACTTTATTTCCTAAGGCGTCGTTTCACAACAAATTGGTGTAGTGAGCATGGAAAAGATTCCTTCAACAAAGTATGAGATTGAAAAGTTCACCAGAGTGAACGATTTTTGGTATGTGGCGCTTGAAGATAAAAGCCTACTAGTTCAGCAGGGTTTTTTGGAAGCATTGAAGAGAGAGGCATCCATGAACGTTACGTTAACGGAAACTGAGAAGACGATGATAATAGAGAAATCCCATAGCACAATCTTGTTGAGCTTTGGTGATAAGGTTCTTCGAAAGGTATCAAAGGAGACGAAGACAACAGGGTTATGTGTGAAACTTAAAAGTTTATACATGACTAAATCGCTTGTAAATCAACTATACCTGAAGCGATCTTTGTATTCATTCAAGATGATTGAAGACAAAGTGTTAGCTGAGCAGTTGGATATGTTTAACAAGCTGATTCTTGATCTTGAAAATATTGATATGAAGATCTATGATGAAGATCAAGTGTTATTGTTGTTGTGCGCTTTGCCTAGAACATATGCTGACTTCAAAGAAACTCTCTTGTATAGAAGGGAGTCTCAGGTCTTTTAAGATATTCAATCATCCTTGCATTCAAAGGAATTGAACGAATGAAAAGAGCATAAACCTTTGACGGTTGGTGAAGGTTTTGCTGTTAAAGGAAAGTTATTGCGAAGGGATGGTAAGTTTGACAAGAAGAAGAGTAAAAGTCATTCGAAGTCTATAGTGGTGAAACATTTGGTATTCGGTGCTATCACTGTAAGAAGGACGGTCATACAAGAAAATTGTGTCTTGAACGCCTGAAAGATCATGGAGGTAATGATAAGGACAACACAACTATTGTTCAGGATGATTTCGACTCATTTGATGTTCTTCTGGTTTTAAGCAGAAACCCGTCAGATGAGTGAATTATGGATTATGGGTGCACTTGGCACATGACTCCAAACAAATACTTGTTCGAAGAATTATATTATTAAGAAGGTGGACCTATATTGCTGGGAAACAACAAAGATTGCAAAATTGAAGGTGTTGGATCTGTGAGATTCAAGCCCCTTGATGAGTCAATAAAGTTGTTGACTGAAGTTAGATATGTACCTAATTTGAAGAGAAATTTTATTTCTCTTGGTAAATTCGACAAGAAAGGATATGTTTTCCAAGGAGAGAAAAATATCCTAAGAGTCATGAATAGGTCGAAGGAAGTCTTAAGAGGTGTGAACAAACAAGGCTTATATACCTTTTAGGTTGGAGTTGTAAGTGGTTCGACAAATGTTGCATCCACGAAACCTTTGTCAAAAACAGAAATTTGGCACATGAGATTGGGCCATGTCAGTGAAAGAGGCCTGGTTGAATTAGGGAAGCAAAATTAGCTTTGTAGAGACAAGGTCGAAAAGCTGAAGTTTTGTGAACCCTATGCACTTGGAAAATCTTGCAGAGTGAAGTTCAATAAAGGCAAACAAAGAACACATGGATCCCTTGATTACATCTATGCTGATCTTTGGGGGCATGCAAGGTGTCCATATTCAAGGGCAAGTTATTTTATATCAATGATAGATCATGATTCCAGAAAGTTATATGTATTCATCCAGAAGACTAAGGATGAAACTTTTGAGAATTTTAAAAGTTGGAAGACTCTGGTCGAAAATCAAACTAGCTGAAAAGTTAAGAGGTTGAGAATAGAAAATGGCCTTGATTTTTGCAATGAGGCTTTCGACAATTTTTTTGTTTCCTTTGGTATTGCAAGGCACATAACTACTGCATGTACTCCACAACAAAATAGTTTGGCTCAAAGGTTTAATCGAGCTATTTTGGATAAAGTCAGGTGCATGTTGACTAGTGTTAGGTTAAAGAAGGTGTTTCAGATTGAGGTTATTTCGACAGTAATATATTTGATAAACAGATGTCCTTCGATTTCATTAGATATGAAGACACGTAAAGAAGTTTGGTCAAGAAATCCACCAGATCTCGACAAACAAAGAATGTTTGGCTGTGTAGCCTATGATCACATTAGGCAAGAAAAGGTCGAACTTAGAGCTATGAAATGCATGTTCATGGGATACCCTGAAGGAGTAGAAGCCTATAGACTATGGTGCTTAGAGCTAGGTCACAAGAGATATATCACCAGTCGAGATGTAGTTTTCAATGAAGTTGAAATGACTTTCAAGAAAACTGATGATGTTGGTCGAAGTGAAAAAATATCTAACAAAAAAGTTGGAACATGTAGAGATTCATGTTGAGGTGGAGCATGTTAATGTTGAATTGTGTATCCCAAATGAAGTTAAAGAAAAAACATAAGATGTTGAGGAAGTTGAGGAAACAGACGATGACTACCTATTGGCAAGAGATAGAACGAAAAAATGGCTTATTAGGAATTCTCTCTTCATCCTCATCAGAGGAGAATCAAGGATCCATAAAGAACTCTGCAAATCGAAAGATCAAATACCCGCAAACTTTTGGTGATTCTCAATGGAAAATTCATATACGCTTCCGCTTTCATTCTTAAAATTGTATTCGGATATGGGTTTAAGGGTTTTATTTTGAGTTATATTCTTGATTTCTATATTGATAGAAATTATAATATTTATGAACATGTCTAACAAATATTTTCCTCATGTTCTTGAAGAAAGACTATGTAGTCGTCTGAAATAGAAATAAGAATTAAGAAAGTCAAATATGACAGTGGCGGTGAATATTACAGCAGATATGATGGTCCAGGTGAACAACGTTATGGGTCTTTTGCCAAATACCTAGATGAATATGGAATCGTCTCACGATACACCATGTCAAAATCGCCTAGCTTGAATGGTGTTGGTGAAAGTTGAAATCAGGCTCTTAAAGATATGGTAAGGAGTATGATTTGTCATTCTACCTTGCTAGAGTCACTCTGGAAAGAGACACTAAAAACTTCAACTTACATTCTAAATAGAATACCAACAAAGCAGCTGCCAAAACACCTTACGGGCTTTAGACAGGCTGAAAGCCTAGTCTAAAACATTTTCATGTTTGGGTGTGGGTGTAGGGATGTCCAGCTGAGGCAAGTGTAACACCCCAAATTCTACCCGGAAAATATATCGAAAATCAGAGTAGTTAAAATTTTTAACAAAACATGGGATGCCACATTTCAACATTAACAACACAAACAGATAAGATACATAACACTTTTTAATTCGGAGAATCTCATAACAACTTGCAATAACTTTCAAACAAAATACTTTTTATTACTACGCGGAATTCATAGTTATACAACTGAATATATTATACTAATAACAACTTGAAACATGTTATTCAACTTTCAACATACTTAACAACTTTTTATTTCACAACATCACTTAGGATTCAACAAATTATACTAATAACAACAAGATTCAACAATATAAACAACATAGACCAAACGTCCCCCCGAGTGTTACGTATCAGAGCAAAGACACCGACTTGAACCAACGGCAACTAATTCTTCCATTCTTGAATACCTGCACGTTACCAGTATAAAGGCAACGGCGAAATAAATGAAGGGGTGAGATATCTAACAATCTAATAAATTGTATGACAAATAATATATGATAGAATTTAGATAACGTAAATCACCACTTCGCAACTTATTCTCACAACCAACAATTAAAACATAATCATCAACGTAATATAATGACAACAATTTCTCCACACAACAATATTTATCACAACATATTCGTCAACGTAACAACTTAACTCAACACAACTTAATAACAACAACTTAATAACAACGCCAACTTATAACAACAACAACAACTCAACGAAAATCAATAAACAACTAATAATAACAACAACTTCAACTTGCGACTCAATATGTGACTCAACTATGCAAATGCATGTGGTACCATTTGGAGCAGAACTCCCAACTTAAAATCATGTCAGTTTATCGAGGCATTAACAAGGCATGAGCCTTCAACTTTCAACTTGTGCCAATCCAGGCCAACGTGGGTGAGCATAGCTCCAACATAAAAATTGTCAATCCAGGCCAACTTAGTAATGCAATGTATGCCATGAGACCTCAACTTAAACAACAAATACATAACAATGCGACAACAACTGAAAATATGCATCATTGGCATCAACTTAGATCAACACTGGTCATTCGACCTACAACTCAAACATGTCCATACATTGGGACGATTCAACTTAATCAACATTGGTCACAAGAACGGCAACTTCAAAACAACTTAGCAACGTTGGTCATAAGACCTGCAACTTAATCAACGCATCATCAACAACAATTTATTAACAACAACAATCCAAGCGAGCAACTACGACAAATACTACACAACTTAACCGTTACGAATCTACGCTTAAAACATCTTATTTAACGCTAATGCTACTTATTTATTAAACGTATTCTACTAAATTAATTAATCAACTACTTGATTTTCCATTAATAATAGACCTGCTATATTCGACATACGCAACACCATTCCAATTCTTCAACCAACCAATAATAACTACATGCACATACGATTTACTTCGACAATTCTCAACTAATTCCGGTTAAACAATTATACCGGTTAAAACTAATAACATTACTACTCGGTACTATTTTCGTCGATCTCGTTTACTATTAATTCCACTTCTCTGTTTATTAACTTCACCGAAAATAATCCTCAAATACTACTAAATTATATTCCCGTTATTTTCCAATGACTCTACTATATTTATTTTCCAAAACTACTACTTGTATAAATTTGCTAAATAATAACCCTGTTAATAATTAAATTGATAACTCTGCTATTAAATCAAATAATTTCTGGAAGACCTATCGTGCTCCTAGACACACTTGTGCCCCTCAGCATACAATATATAATTCATATCAAGTGGTATATATTACTATCTAGAAACTGGTTTCTAAGCACACTACAGTAGACGCAAGGTTAAAGTGATAGCTTACTTACATTATCAATTTATATAAATTATTACTAACATGATTAAGATGATTAACTCAATTAGTATACTAGTACCTCTACAAAATTGTATATAAAAATTTCTATAATAATTTGTTGCCACAAAAAAGAATATACAATAAATAAGAAGTAATTTATATAACCACTTATCAATGTAATATATCATAAAAAGAAATGGACACTACAGTATTCAATAAGTGATATATCTAACATTTATATATGATAGGCTCAATTAAAACAACGTGTCTCTAATCATGCATTGTGTGCCTATCGGCACACTTACATCCACCATCTGTGCCATTCGGCACAAGGCCCCTACCAGTCGTCACTTTTCTTCCCTTGTTTCGTTCTACACACCTCGTGTGCCCTCCGGCATATCCGTTATTCACACAATTTTCTCCAGTTTCTCTTTAGTATCAACACACAACTTCCATTAACGGTTATCAGTTATACCACAACATAATTATTATATCAATTGAATAATTTTCCAAACATCAAAATCATCGGCATCAATTATTTTCTTCAATTTTTTTGACTATTCACAACAAGCAATACGTAAACAGCAACAATTTTAACAACCTAAACCCCACATACTATTCATCATACAACCCATTAGAAAATTAGAACCCCACCCTTACTTTGGATTAATGGTCTCTCTAATTTCCGGTCGAATTTCTACTTTCCGGTTCCGATTGTGCACTTCCGGTATCCTCTCCTAACCTTTGTGCCTCTCCTTCTTCAATTTGGTTTCTTTTCTCACGTACAAACCTTATTCCTATTATTTTCTTCCTTTAAATACTCCTTTATATTCTACTCTATTATTAATTAAATTAATTATTCTACTCTATTATTAATTAAATTAATTATTCTACTCCTTTAATAATTCAAGTATTATTCTATCATATATTTTATTGGCCAATTAAATAATACTTCTCATTTTATTTCTCACATTATAATAAAACTCACTAAATATTTTAGTCAATTAATTTCTACTCATAATATTAATTCTCCGACTAAACTGGTTATTCACTTAATCCTATTTTCTTTCTCCCACATACAACCTTTTCCCAAAAATCTTCACTAAACCCTTATAATTCTCCTTTTATATCTCTTATAATTAAATCCAACTTATAATAATAATAATAATAATAATAATAATAATAATAATAATAATTCTATTATTTCTATTTGGCTTAATTTTCACACCTCATTTCTATTACTTCTAACACCAATTAAATAACTCTATTAATCCACACTTATTTCTAATATTATTTCTAATAATATTCTATAATAAAATTAATTCATCATTAATTAATCTCAACTTCCGATAATTCACTTAATCATCTTAAATCAACTTATAAATTAATTAGTGCTCCTTATAATTCTACTGATAAATCCAACTTCGACTAAATTCCAATAAATAATTCCTTATATAATTTAATTAAATAATTTTCGGGTGTTACAGCAAGGCCTTATGGGCCAAATGAAAAGAAATTGGACTCCAGAACAATGAACAACTACTTTATTGGTTATTCTGAAAGATAGGGGCTACAAATTTTATGAGCCCAAATTAAATTCAATTTTTAAGACAAAAACACACTTGTTAGATCTGTTCATAAATTTTATAATTTCTCTCAATATAGAAATCAAGAGCATAACTCAAAATAAAACTATTAAACTCATATCTGAATACAATTATAGGAATGAAAGTGGGTCGTACCTGAATTTTCATTGAGAAGCACCGAAGGTTTGCGGGTATTTGATTTTTCGATTTGTAGAGTTTTTTATGACTGTTTAATTCTCCTCTAATGGAGATGAAGAGAAAATTTCTAATAAGCTGTTTTTTTTATCTTACAAATGAAGACTATAACCCCTATAAATAATCTTAAAGTTATTTCTTAGTTTTTAATATTCTAATTTATCCCCTCACTAAATTAAATATTTATTTATGATATTTACACGATAATATTATATTTTATGATATTTATGTTTTTAATCACGTACTTATTATTATTAAACTACTATAACTTTTGACTAATTAAATAATGTCTCTAATACATATGTAATATTACATTTGTTACCTACAAATTCTAACAATTAACACACTAACCAAAATAGTAACGTGTAATTTATCCATAGAATTATGAAAGTGAAGAAGTATATGTTAGAAAAAGACATGAATATATGACATTGTAATTTAAACTGTATTTGTCTATATTATATATAAATCTAAAGTAACAAATTATAACATGCATGTTAAAATATGTTTAAGTCACATCTATATATTTGAGTACATTTTTTCAAAAATAAAATACCAATTTATAATAGAAAATCATGGTTGTACATTGTTGCTCAAAAAACACCAATTTAAAATAAAAAAATCATAACAGTATATTGTTGCTAAATCCATTACACAAGAAAAAGAAATATCAAATATCCAAAGTACTAACAAGTCACAAAAACTAAAAAAAAAAAACTAAAAAAAAAAAAGAAAAAAAAAAACTAGAAACTCATATTCTCATGGCATATTGATCTTTAAATAAATAGTTAGAAGCAATCCATATATATCTTCACCATAGTAAAAACTTCATTATTTAAAGCTTTATTTTCAAACCCAAAATCATGGCCTATTTGTTGTGATCAAACTGTAGTTTTGTTAAAAAAAGTTATCATTGCTAATTCTACCCTGGCTAAAGTAAATTTTGATTTGAATTTAATGGCATCCTGTTTCATTTCATTAAGTGAGGAAATTCCATAATTAAATGGGGAAGATATGATATGGGAGAATAAATTGTGATTATTACACACCGCGGCGAACACAATACATTTGTACCGACCAAAATTGCAAAAATTTTTACACGACTGCGACGCGACAGTTACCGTTTTTTCAAAGTCGCGACAGTTACCGTTTTTTCAAAATCTTGAAGACACAACATTGAAGTAGAAGGTGAGGTTTCCTTGCAAAAACAACAGCAAGTAAAGGCTTCCAACGGGTAGCTTACTATAGGTAGAAATGGAAATTCAGAAATGGGTGCTAAATAAGGCAAGAGTAATAATGAGAAACCAATTAAATAACACAAGTTGGAAACACGATGTGGCAGTAATTTAAAAGACAAAGTTGGGTCTCACGTGAAAAAATGTGTGGATGTTAATGATCAAGGTGTGGCTAGGAGTTCAAATTTAGACGTGGAGATTGTTGATGAGACAATTCGTCTTGATCAATAAGTTTTAGTGTTTCATCATGAAGCATTTATCTTTCAAGGAGTTTATTATGATGAGTACAAACAATAAAAACATTTGGTGCAACTGACACATTATTTTAGTGTTATTGTATGCATTATGTGCATGCAAAATAAAATTTATCGTACGTTTAAGCTACTTTGATGTGATGGTTTTTAGGCTACTGAGATGCAAGGGTTTGAAGGAGGAATAACGGTTCGGTGGAAGCAAGATAACATTAGTGTTTATATTTGTATCAAATAGTTTTTATATATGCATCTAAGGGTGAAATATTCTCATGATATACATTGGTTTTTTACTAATATATATGCGAGGCTCGATAATCGTAAGTCTACGTGGGAGAGTCTAAAGCAAGAGAAATATTTGTATGAAAACTTATATAAATTTTTATTCTTATCGACAATCAATAAGGAGTGAGAAAATTTTAAATTTATTTTTTAATTTGAATCATGAAGCGGTTGTGATTAAAGAAGGAGAGAGAAAATATTATTTTATTTTTTAATTAATAAAAAAATTATGATTGGTTGTTTTTAAATCTATTTGTTATATTCGTGTTCATGTAAGTATTTTATTATATAATTAAAGTCTGTTTGATAAGCCACATTTTTGAACTTTTGATTTATAACTTATAGTTTATAAGTTTATATGATATTTTAGACCTGTTTGAAAACGGTCTTTTGATTATGAGATTATAGTTTATTTTGCTAGTTTATAGCTTATTTTTCAGACGCTATTTCAAATAGCGCTTTAGTTTATAGCTTATAGCTTATTATTTTTTCTTCCTTTTTTATCCTTATTATTTTAATAAAAACTCAATTTTATCATCAATAATTTATTTTAACTTAAAATAAATAATTACATATAAAATATTTTTATGTCATTTTACATTTATAAGTTATTTGAACCGCTAATATTACCAAACACTTCAATTTGCTTATCAGTCATCAGTCTCAACTATCAGTCATAAGTTATAAGCTATCAGTCATCAGCCATCAGCCATCAGCCATAAGCTATAAGCTATCAGCTAGCTTATCAGTCAACCGCTACTTTTACCAAACAGACCATTAATCAAGTTAGTTATAAACTTACAACATGGAAAGTAAATCAACTTTCGTTTGTAGGAATAGTGGCTTTAACCAAAAGTGTTATCGAGACAATCCTTATTTATCCTATGATGTCTTATAAGATTCCAATATCTTAGATGTTCATTGACTCAAACTTCAATTTATTTGGGGTGAATCATAACAACGAAAAAATGGAATCCTATATGGTGGGATATTGTCATGCTTCCTAAGTGGATGGCTTGGATTGCAAAAACTTCATGTTATGAATCAAGCTTGTCAAATGCAACTTGGGTGGAAGCTTCATAGTGTCATAGAGGAATATTGGTGCAAGTTTCTTAAAGGAAAATATAGGGGTGACAGAGAGAAGTTTGGTATTGAATATAACCTTACATATTCCAACTTATGAATAACATTTGTGTCCTTAAAACTTATGCTTGATATGTTTAGTTTTTGGAGTGTAGGGAATGGTTATGATATTGATGTCTGGAATCACATATGGATAGGAGAAGGGTAATGTTTAGCGCATAATATTAGCATTCCAGACCAGCTTCAAGGTGCAATAGGGAAGAACTTAGTGAATGATGATGGTGTTGAAGTTGGTAATTGTGTTGTTGGAGTTTGTTTGAAGTCTCACATTGCTTAGGTTCCCAGATTTTTTGGTGTATAAAGATGTTAGGGAAATCTCACTCTTTGAGCTAGCTTTTTGGATTTAAATCCAAGCATATTTAACATGGTATCAGAGCCAGGTTAAGGACTACAATTTGGGCATTTGACCCAGACCCATGATATGCGTGAGTGTGGGTGTTGAAGTTGGTAATGTTGTTGAAATTTGTTTGAAGTCTCACATTGCTTAGATTTCCGGGTTGTTGGGTGTATAAATACATGAGTGAAACCTCACCATTTGTGCTAGCTTTTGGGTTTGAGATCTAAGCATATTTAGCATATGGTACTTGGAAGTGGTAAAACTTGATGACTTGGTTGCTGCATAATATTAAGCAAAAGATTGTAGCTATTTTACCTCCTCATGATCATAATGGGCATAATTAAAGAGTTGGGATTGGAGGAAAGAAGGTAGACTTTGTTGTAGCTTGTATGTATAATAATATATGTGGTTCTAACAAGAATGCAACTGATCCTATTTGGTGTAAATTTTGGCAATTAAATGTTACAGAGAGAATACGTCATTTTGTTTGGATAGACAGTGCATGGTAGATTACTCACAAATATGATTAAGAAGGTTATGGGTATTGGGCAAGACATGTGTTCGTTCTGGGAAGGAGTGGAAAAGATAATTCTTCATGATTTATGAGATTGTCCACTTGTAATGAATGTCTCGTTGCAAATAATTTCTATAAATAATAGGAATGTGTTCTTTACGGGTGAATTAAATAATTAGATGCATTTCAATTTATATAATTCCGACCAGTGGAGGGGAGATGGTGCACTGAGTGATATTTGGGTTATTATTTGTCATTGTTTGTGGATACAGAGGAACAAGGAAAAACATGATGAAGATTTAGTTCGTCCAATAAATCATGTTCAATATGTTCTTAAAGTAAAAACAGGTTATGATTATACATGAGAGCAAATAGGTTGTTTGGATCGGGAATGTGTGATGTCTTTAATAGGATGAGTTCCTCTAAAAACGAATTATGTGAAGTTGAATACAGATGGTGTTTGGAAACAGAACAACATAGTAGAATTATGGTGGAGTGCTTCTGTTTACTTCGGAAAATGGTAAATAAGCGCTAGTCCTCCCTATGTCCTAAAACTAAGGGTTACTCGCAAGATCGACCAGTTGATCTTAAGACGCGTTCTAAGATTTTGTATATTGTATTGATTTTGTCGAAATATGCCCTAGCCAAGAAACGATTTTCTAAGACCAAGGGAGACAATACAATGGCTTTCCACACAAAGATTTTGATCGACTGACTGGTAACTCGTGACCGATAGTAGATTCTGGACGAAACAAGACTCAACGAACTAACTAGTTGGTGACTCGTGACCGCCAAGCAGTGTTGAAAAGTTCATGCAAAGTTGCTCGAAATGAATACGAAAAGTAAAGACATTAAAGAGATAACTTGAAAAGATAAACTGATTGCATTGAAAATAAAGGTGGTGATTCACGTACATCAAAAGCTTAGTGACTCTTTCTTCCTTAAGCGCGGAATTGGGCAGAGTGTTGGTAAGAAGTTTGAGAATACAAGTGAACACACCTAAAAATTACAGTGAAGTGACTTATTTATAGTAATTTACAAGATAACCGCTGAAAGCAATCAACGGACGAAAATGAAACTAAAACGTAACTGCTATGTAAGATTTCGCCATCCACTTGGCGCCTAACAGCCACGACCTCTTGAGGTAACTGCCCACGATCTTCAAAATTTGACTCTTTCTAGCTCGTGATTTTAAAAGGGTTAACCACTCCTAGATTTGATACATCTTAGGAAGAATGAAATTTCCCTAAGTCCCTTAGACTACGTCTTCGACAACATCTGAACTTCGATTAATTCTTTCACTCAGCCCATAATATGTTGAATCGACCAACAACCTTTCTTTATCCATCTAGTCGATGTGGTTCATCTTCGACACATTCGTCTTGACCCCTTTTTCCTTCCGGCCGCTGATCTCGCCTTTTTCCCAGGTTTATTTGATACTTTGGTCGAATCGACCAATTTCTCGGTTCACTCTCTTGGTCGACACACTTCTTTCTGACATCTTTGACTTGGTTTCATAAATTCTCCTAAGGAACCTATATTCGTTCAGGATCGGCCCCTAACTTGTAAGGATGTTTGCCTTTGACACATGCCTTTAAACGTATTTAGGAAATTACAGGTAACAGCTTCGTGGTATCCATGGAGAATAGTTGGGTGGATTTGCAAAGTGTGTGAGTGAGTGTAGTGATTTTGTGGCTGAGGTGTGGGTTTTTCTTTTTGAAGGTTTGAAGTATGCTTGAAGGTTGAGTTAAACATTAATTCAATGGTTGTTGTTTGTGTTGCTAAGACGATTAAGATTTGTAGTCTGATGGAGCTATCTTTAATGAAGAATATGTTTGAGAGGAATTAGGTGGTAGAAATCACACATTCTTATAGGGAGGCTTTGTTGTTGCGGTATAGCGGCAAGCAAAAAGTAAAGTATTATTTTTACCGGGTGATATATAGGTTATATCGTATCGTGTCCACGGAGATTGGTTATTCTTTGTCATTCAACAATTTGTTCGTTAATGAGTTTGGGGTTAAATGGGTTGTAAAGAAAAGTATCAACAGAAGATAAATGTATACATAAGTAAAAAGGATAGACAACTTATCCGGCATGAATGTACACTACTCGTTGCAAACTTAAACCTATCGACCAGTTATACTCAATCTACAATACTCGTATATGTCATCTAGCATCACTCACTCCCTAAGTTATTTCAAACCCAAAGTAGAGAGAACTACTATATCATCTCGACGACGATTCTTAGCCAACCTCAACAACACATCATACATTCATATTACTCGTATCGATGATCTCTCAACTGACATAACCAACACGAAAGCATTAAGCTTTGACACTCATAAAGATTGTTAGCTCTAAATATATCTAGGGAGTTTAAAAACTAACAGATAGTCATCCTTGGTAAGAATCTAAGCAATATATGTCTATAACAACTCAAATTTCTAACATAGAGTAAAAACCTAAGACAATAATCAACACAAATTTTTAAAGCAAGCTTTATATAACATCATGGAAAACAAATATACATATGTTCAGAGTAAATATACATACAAAACCCAACAAATAGAGAAATACATAGGGAGGAGACGAGATAAACCACAAATCTTTCGGTTTGTCGAAGTCAGTCGACGAGCAATCCACAATCAATCATCCATAAGCAAACCCTAGTGTTATTTTCTAAGCTAATATATCAAAACTACAAGGTTAATGGAATTGGGCAAAATATCTTTCGTCACCCGGTGACACAACTCTTCCTTGCCCAACGAGCTGATGGCGAGCCAAAGTCAGGAGCTACTAGATTTTGGACATTCCGCATCGCTCCTTCACTGCCCGACGAAGTTCATGGCACTCACAACGCCTCATCAACTCCACCTCACCGCCCGACTGTGGACACCAGAAAAGCAACTTTTGTTGGTTTCTCTGCACAACTTCAATGGCTTCCTTTCTTTGACTTGTTCCTTTATTACTTCAAATGCATTTTAGAGCACCTTTTTAGCCTTTATTCATCAATGCTCCAATAATGCAGCAAATACCTACAAAATAAATACAAAAATAATCAAATGGTAAAATATGTACGCAAAATGCAATTAAACATATTTGCAACAAAAAGCGGGGTTATTCAACGATTATTAACAAATAAGAGTCGATAAGTGCAACAAAAAGTATATACAAAACAACTATATTTTTGCACTTATGAAACTCTCCCCAACTTGAAATATTGTTTATCCTCAAACAAAGTCAAGTAAACCTAAAGAAACAAAAGTAATTACCATGAATCATGAATCAACAAGTTTTAGAAAACGGAAAACAAATATATGGTTCAAACAAAACGCATACACACAAATTAAACTCTTACCACAATTCTACAACGACAACATATAAACGAAACGAATCCTAAGTACAAAAATCATGCAAACCATTCTAAAACAAAACAAACTCAATCATGAATCACGCCTAGCAAAAATTCATTGGTAGATGAAAAATACACAAAGGTGAGGATTTGACACTCATCTAACAATTTTGAAAACAAAAGACAAAATTATGCATTCGTCCAAAAATTCATATTGAAAATAAATGCAAGAATCACAAGGGTTTTTCAAGGTTGTAATGTGGCTTGGTTAACAAACAAGTGATAAGTCCTAAACCTAATTGAAACAAAAACTTGCTTAAACCTAAGGGAGCAATTAATTTCACAAAGTTTCAAACAATATAATTTCAACCAAACTTCTTCTTCATCCTGTTGGCTGAAGATTTTGATATCTATGATTCGAATAGGAGTCACTGAGCTCGAAATGAAATGATGTTAGTATTCATTGGAATGAGGCAAATGCCATGATTTGAAATGAAAGAATCAGCTCTTCGAACAAATATATTGAAACTAGGAGTTTCGAGTAGCGAATATGATGATATATGTAGAAGGAGCTTCGAAGTGATAGTAGCGTGGAGTTGAGCAGTGAGTTCGAATCGAAAGGCAGTTCAGATATTTGAAATTCAAACGTGAGCGGGATAAATGGAAGTTAGAAAACGCGCGCTGGAAACGGTTCGAAGACGTGGAAGCTAGATAAACATAGAGTTTTGCATGGCTGAAACGTGGCAAGATTTCATAAGTCAGACCGTTATGGTCGAAATAGTATAAATAGAAGTCTTAGTGTTAGGATTTCGTGTGTCATATCTATTGTACTAAAATTCAGTAACATTCAAAATACCACATGGATAGGGAAACGAATGCACGAATGATGTACGTATGATTGCACCACTTTTATCTTTCAATAATGTATCTTTATCTTTCCAGTTTACCTTTATCTTACATCAATGTCATTTAAAATCTTTTACGTTCAAAGTCATTTAACTTTCTTTGCATTTACACGCTTTTCTTTCATTTCAAACTCTTTACTTTTAAACTTACTTTAATGTTCTTATTTTCGTAAAGCTTTTACATACTTGCCTTTAAATCCTCGTCTATTACACTTCATGCTTTATTTTGAAAGTTTTTACATTCAAGAAATCCTTTAAGCATTCCCGCACTTACATACTTTCGCAATTCAAGTCTTTATGTCTTGTATGTTCAAATCATCTTTATATTGCTTCGTTTTATTACATTGTCAATTCATTAAATATCATAATCGAATACACTTGAGACATATCTAAAAATAAGCCTTGGACGTTAGCCAACGTTTTAAGTTTATGCCAACGACCAATAACCCCATAGGATTAATCTAGTCGATCCTGCAAGTTACCAAAGGAATTGAACAACAATCATAACGCTTGTTTGATAGTTTGAGGACTAGCGGTTGTTTCACCGTAAATCACCGTGAACAAATTGGCACGCCCATGGGACAGATTGGTTGTTGCTAATTAAAGTTAACATACTTAATTTAATGTTAAAAGGTTCTTTCTGAGTAAACAAAGTTCATTAGTATATGAACCTTAGGAGTGGTAGAATAACTAATAGTAACCAACCCTTACCCAGAAGAAATCGAAGTAATAGGATGTCAGATCCAAATAACCCACAAGGGGAACAAAATGCCCCACATGGAACAGCACTAATGCATCTGTTTCGACGGGACGCCCAACATGATCCCTTCGAACGCACAATCTTGCGTCTTCCACAAATAATATGGCCACGAATGGAACACAAACAATTCGATCCTAGGTGGTACAGAACTGGGTATCCTGGGGATTCATTCCACCATCGAGCACAAACCCATTTCGCTACCCCACCACCAACTAGACCATTCTTTTGACAGTACTAGAAATTCTGATGGAATGCCAACATCCTTTCGGCGGCTTGCAAACTTCGACGTCGAACGCCACCACACTTAGGGTCGTTCGGGCTAATCAATTTATGACAAATAACCAAGGGTCGAGGGTTATGGTACGCGCCCATCTTAACCACAGAAAATCAAATGGCTTTTAGGCAGTTAATGGATGATAGTAACCATAACATGATAGGAATATTAGCACAAACTATGCAGGAAATCTTTGCCCCAATAGTTCAAAACGTGACTGTGACAAACAGAGAGAACGCTGACAATATGAGTCGAATAATAGATTTCTTCGCTCCACCTGAAAGGCGTAGGCAGAACCAGGCATTGGTTCGAGCGAACGCACCTATCATAGAACAGGTTGTTGATGACCCACCTTATAGGCCAGCCAGAGAGGGAGTTAACCTGGGGGCAAGAGCACAAAGGGTAGATATCCCAGTGATTCGAGAAGAACCACAAAGGGGATTGATAGAACCACCAGCAAGGATTGAAAGATTTGAGGCCCCAGTGATTCGAGAAGAACCACAAAGAGGAATCATGGAACCAGGGGCAAGGGTCGAAAGACTAGAAGTCCCAGTTGTCATGGTAGGTCGAAACCAAGATGCTGATGCGGTTGTCCATGGAATTCGAAATGACAACATCCTGGCGGAAAATAACCTAACCACCATGATAGAAAGGATCATGGCCCAAAACGGTGTTAATACAGGAATTAGAAGGCCAAATTACGCTTCCCCCATAGCAGACTATGTAATCCATACTGATTTGCCTAGAGGATACAAGATCCCTAAATTTACAAAGTTTGCTGGAGATACCAATGAATCAACGGTCGAACACATAGCTAGGTATTTAAATGAGGCAGGAGACTTAGCAAATAACGAGAACCTTAGGATTAAATATTTCCCAAGTTCCCTTACAAAAAATGCTTTCACATGGTTCACTACTTTGCCCCCTGGATCCATAGATACCTGGACCCTCTTAGAAAGGTTGTTTCATGAAAAGTTCTATATGGGACAATCCAAGATAAGTCTAAAGGAATTAGCAAGTGTTAAGAGGAAGTTTACTGAACCTATATATGAATACTTAAATAGGTTCAGACTCTTGAAATCTAGATGTTTCACAGTAGTCCCTGAACATGAGTTAGTCGAAATGGCCGCTGGTGGCCTGGACTATTCTATTCGAAAGAAATTAGATACACAATACCTGAGGGATATGGCTCAGTTAGCAGATAGGGTTCGACAAGTCGAAAGACTAAAGACCGAAAAGGCCAGGGCTTTTAAAAGTAATAAGAAGGAAAGAGTCTCCTATGTTGAAACGGAGGAAGGTGAAGACTACCCCGAATTCGAAGAGGTCGAAATAGATCTCGCTGAATTGAAACAGGATCCACCTTACTCTTGTAAACTCCTAGTCCCCACGAAAGGGAAAGAAATTGTTGAAAATGAGAAAAATGACAAGTTTCCAAAGAAGGTGTATACCTTCGATATAACAAAGTGTGACGAAATCTTCGATTTACTAGTGAAAGATGGCCAATTAATTGTGCCACCAAATGTCAAAATACCTCCTTTAGATCAAAGAAAGAAGAGAGGATTTTGTAAATATCATAGTTTCCTAGGCCACAAAACCTCACAGTGTTTTCTTTTCAGGGACTTGATTCAAAATGCAATTAAAGAGGGCAGATGAAGGTTTGCTGATAAACCAAAAATGAAGGTGGATGAGGACCCTCTGGATATTGCAGACACCAACTACTCCGAGCCTTCGAGCCTTGGGGAATTCAATATGGTGGAAGTAGACCAAGGGGCCACTACATTGAAAGAAGAAAGCACTGAGAGTGAAAGTTGGGTTTTGGTCGAAGTCAACAATGGAGTTACTGAAGAAATCCACAAACCACTGGAGCCTTCGATCAAACCAGTTCCATCTGTCGTTTCAAAAGGAATCCAGCTCGAGGGTCGAAAACCGACAGAGATTGACACAGCTCATCAAGGCCCGAGGCTCAAACCGAAAAGGTTCGATTATGTAACAAGCTTTCCCCAAAAGAGATTTGGGATACCTTGGTGAACCCTGGGAAGTTCGACTATCCGTAAAGTATTTCGCCCGGAGAGTTCGAAAATCCAAATCAAGACGTCAAGCCATCAGGATGGGGAGATGATGATACAATAGGGGAAGATAGAAATTGGGGCATTCATAAGGAGAAAATCTGGGACACTTTAGGGGAACCTAGTGGAAAATTTGATTATCTGGTGAAATACTCTGCCCCAGAGAGTGCAAAGATTCGAATTGAAGAAATTAAACCATCAGGATGGGGAGATGAGGTTGAGAAAAGGGAAGATGTAGACGTCAATATGGTGGACATGGAGAGACCCTGTTCTGAGATGCAGGAAGTTGAAAGATACCTTGAAAAAGAGAAATACAAAATGGAAGATGGTTATGCTGCAGATACTAGCCTAAAACAATATCTCATCAGGCCACAAGGAAACGAAATGATGCTTTGTCCAAGATGCAGCATCATATGCAATGAGAGGATTGCCATGGAGTTCGAACGGAAGCAAAGGGCTCGAACTGGAGTAAATTGGCGCCAAGATAACCAATTGTTCAAATGTTATCCTAGAGCTGGTGAGAGTTTGTTGGAGTTTTTAGTTCGCTGTCACAAAGGGGCAACAAAGTGCTTGATTTGCCCAAGATGTTCAGCAGCATATGACCAGAACATGGCTGGAGCATTCGAAACGATTCCTTTCGCCCCATGCTGGAATCATAAGGAAATTGGTCAAATGAGTCAGCGTTTCGATGGTAGTCACAGTCAACGAAAGCCTGATAGCCCATATCCAAAGGGTGCTCGAAGGGTGACATTTAAAATCCCTACCAATAGATAGATGGCTGCAAGTCAAAACCAACAAAGGGAAAGATAGCTGGGGAGGCAATGAACGAAATGCACGTCATGCCATGGTATACCGGAGACAATTCAACACAGCAAAGAGGGAGGAAATGAGGCTGGGAAATTATAAAGGTAAAAACCCCATGTCAAGATCCCAATGGCGAAGGCAACATCGAATCGAGAGGAAGGTTTAGCGACAAAGGAGCGTTCGACCAACAAAAAAGAGGCGTCAAGCACCAATCAACCAACAACAAATAAGCAACTCGAAGACAAACCTCCAGTTAGCAGGAGGCTTTTTTCTGAAACAAAACCAGATGAATCAAAAGAATACACTCCGAGTCCAGAAGAAGACGAGGATATCGATGATAACTTGAATCGAAGGAGAATCCTCATTAAATCTAAATTGCAATGTGGTATCTGTACTACCATCCGAATTTGGCCAGGAGACCGAAGAACAGGAAGAAGAAGACACCATTGATCTGATGAAACACAGATCATGTTATTACGTAATGGATAATGGCGCATCGAAGAGCGTAACGCATTCTTGAACACCCGGATCCCACAATGAAGAATCATTTAAAGCCACCGCTCATTCGAGCAAAGGTGGAGCCACGGGTGAACAAGGTCTTAGTAGATGGGGGCGCTGCAGTCAATCTGATGCCTAAATTCATGCTGAAAAAGTTAGGCATTCAAGACGGTGATGTTAGACCTCACAACATGGTTTTATCTAACTATGAAGGGAAGGTAGGACAAACGTTGGGAGTAGTGCAAGTGGAGTTAACTGTCGGATCAAGCTGCAGACCCACCATGTTCATGGTGATCGAAGCCAAGGCAAATTATAACTTGCTATTGGGAAGAGAATGGATTCATGGCGTAGGGGCAGTCCCTTCGTCGATGCACCAAAGGTTAGTCCTGTGGAGAGAGGATGGGATAGTAGAGAACATCGAAGCGGACCAGAGCTACTTTATGACAACAGTCAATCTAGTTAACAAGAGGAATTATGACAAGTATCTGGCCAGAATAGCTCCCTGCACCCCAAGTGATGAACTGAATGAAACAAGGGATGTACATTACTATATGACCCTTCGCCATGATGGCATGTATTGGGATAGGAAAATCATTAAGGGTGACGAAGGAGGCGCAGGCACTTCGCAAAGACGGCCACCAGGCTGGGAGTTCGAAGACCCTGCCCATGACTGAATCTTCTTTCTTCTAAAGGATTTTGGCCTATATGGCTGAGAATGAAGAGAAAGCGGCTTCAGAGGCTGCAATAGAACATACAGTTGAAGTAAACGAACTCGAAGGGAATGGACCAAAAGATTCACCCTGTGACGAGAATAGAATAGATCAAAGGCTTGATGCCATTTATGATACAGAACCCTTGCGCTTCGAGAAGGATCCAACAAACTCAAGTGCTAAGATGTTGGCACAGGACCCACTTGAAGAAGTGGATTTGGGGGATTTCAACACAAAAAGGATCACCTACATAAGCGCGAAACTCAGCCCAAACCTCAAACAAAAGGTGATCGAAGTCCTCAAACATAACAAAGATTGCTTTGCATGGGACTATGACGAAATGCCTGGTTTAAAAAGAGAGTTAGTGGAGCATAGACTTCCAATTAAGGATGGCAAGAAGCCCATCAAGCAGACTCCTAGGAGGTTCGCGCCAGCAGTGCTCACGAAGATCAAAGCAGAGGTCGAGAGGTTGCTACGCTGCAAATTCATCAGAACCACAAGGTATGTCGAATGGTTAGCAAATATAGTACCTGTTATTAAGAAAAATGGTTCATTAAGAATCTGCATAGACTTTAGGGATCTAAACACTGCAACCCCCAAAGATCAATACTCTATGCCTGTGGCGGAAATGTTAATAGATTCTGCTGCAGGATTCGAATACCTAAGTATGCTAGATGGATACTCTGGTTATAATCAAATTTTTATTGCTGAAGAAGATGTTGCTAAGACAACATTTCGTTGCCCAGGAGCCTTAGGCACCTATGAATGGGTAGTGATGCCTTTTGGTTTAAAAAATGTTGGGGCAACTTACCAAAGAGCAATGAACTCCATATTTCATGATTTCATTGAGACATTTATGCAGGTGTACATTGATGATATAGTCATCAAATCTATATCTGCAGAAAATCATCTGCATCATTTGAGCCAATCATTCGCAAGGATGAGAAAACATGGCTTAAAAATGAATCCCCTTAAGTGTGCATTTTTTGTGCAGGCAGGAGATTTCCTGGGCTTTGTGGTTCATAAAAAAGGAATTGAAATTAACCAGAACAAGACCAAAGCCATCATGGAGACTAAAGCCCCCACATCGAAAAAGGAGTTACAATCGCTGTTGGGGAAGATTAATTTCCTGAGAAGATTCATCTCGAATATAAGTGGAAAAACTCAAGTTTTCTCTCCACTACTTCGTTTAAAGCAAGGCTAAGCCTTCGAATGGAGCGAAGCACAGCAGGAGGCCTTCGATAAGATTAAAAGATATCTATCTCAACCTCCGATCTTGTCTCCACCTTCATGGGGAAAACCCATGAGATTGTACATATCTGCGTCTGAACTTACGATAGGTAGTATGTTAGTACAGGAAGACAGTAATGGCATCGAAAGAGCCATATATTATTTAAGTAGGGTGTTGAATGATGCAGAAACTAGATATAGTAATATAGAAAAGTTGTGTCTTTGTTTATACTTTTCTTGTATGAAACTCAAGTATTATATAAAACCTGTTGATGTTTATGTTTCATCTCATTTCGATGTTATTAAGCACATGCTTTCAAGCCAATAATGCATAGCGTAATTGGTAAATGGCGTTAGCTTTGTGAATATGCTTTGACTTTCATGCCTTTAAGAGTCGTGAAAGGCCAAGTAGTTTCTGATTTTATTGTGGACCATTCACTGGTCGAACAGCCTGTCATGGGTTATGTCGAAATGAAACCTTGGAAGCTATACTTTGATGGTTCGACCCATAGAAAGGGTAGTGGTGTTGGAGTTCTCATAATTTCTCCTGAGGGAATTCCAACAAAATTCAAGTATAAATTAGACGGTCCTCGTTGCTCGAACAACGAAGCTGAATACGAAGCGCTCATTGTTGGACTTGAAGCTTTGTTGGAATTGGGGGCAACTAGAGTCGAAATCAAAGGTGATTCAGAGTTAGTGGTCAAGCAGATAAGGAAGGAATATAAATGCATAAAAGAGAATCTGATGACATACTTTGTCATAGTTAATAGGCTACTCAAAAAATTCGAATACATGGATATTCAGCACATACCAAGAATAGAAAATCAAGAAGCAAATGACCTAGCACAATTGGCTTCAGGATATAAAGTTTCTGCCAAAAACTTTGAGGACTTGATCAAAATAAGAGGAAGAGTCATGGCTACTAGGCTTACACCATCAGATCTGGAAAACATTAAATTAAGTTATGGTGATAAAGATAGGTTCGAAGTATTAGCCATAAACACTTTGGCAGATACAAACTGGCGAAATCCATTAATAAGGTATTTAGAAAATCCAACATTGAATGTGGATAGAAAAATAAAATATAGAGCATTGTCATATGTTCTTATGGGAAATGAATTGTTCAAGAAGACCCAAGAAGGCGTGTTACTAAAATGCTTGGGAGAAAGTGAGGCATATCTAGCACTATCAGAAGTCCACAATGGGGCATGGGGTACATCAAGTGCCATAAAATGAAGTGGTCGCTATTTCGATATGGTATGTACTGCCCAATATGCTCAAAGATTGTATAGATTTTGCCAAAGGATGTGAAGAATGCCAGAAACATGCAGGAATTCAACATGCTCCTGCAAGTGAGTTGCATTCGATCATTAAACCATGGCCCTTTAGAGGATGGGCCTTAGATTCAATAGGAGAAATCAATCCTGCTTCATCTAAGGGTCAGAAATATATCCTGGTAGTAATAGACTATTTCACCAAATAGATCGAAGCAATACCATTAGTAGTCAGCATCAAGAGGCTATCATCGAATTCATACAGAAACATATCATCTATAGGTTTGGGTTGCCAGAGAGCATAACCACGGACCAAGGATCTGTGTTTACTGGTAAAAAAATGCAAGCATTTGCCCGAGAAGTGGGATTTAAGTTGCTAACATCGACACCATATTATGCTCAAGCAAATGGTCGTCAAGCGACCAACAAAGTAATAATAGGTTTAATCAAAAAGCATGTTGGTAAAAAACCAAGAAATTGGCATAAGACTTTAGATCAAATATTATGGGCTTGTAGAACATCCCTAAAGAAGCTACTAATACTACACCTTTCCAATTAACATTTGGTCATGATGGTCTTAGAGAAATTCATCTACGATTCAATTCGAGACAAAGTGAAATCCCATCTTCATTATATTGGGAAATGATGATGAATGAATTAATTGAGTTGGAGGAGGTTAGATTGCACGCATTGGAAATCCTGATGAGGCAAAAGGAAAGAGTGGCCAGGGCATATAACAAAAGGGTGAAAGGTAAAACATTTAGTATTAATGACTTAGTTTGGAAAGTTATATTGCCCATAGACAAGAAAAATAAAGCATTAGGTAAATGGTCACCTCATTGGGAAGGACCTTTTCGAATAGTGAAAACATTTTCAAACAATGCATATGAAATCGAAGAGTTGGCAGATGACAAACGAATCCTAAAGGTTAATGGGAAGTATTTAAAGAAATATAAACCACGCCTGCAGGAGATTCGAATATTAGCAACATAATTATAAACATATAACTAGATGCCAAAATGGTGAATGGTGAGATTAATTGCCAAAATGGCATTGTCAAGTGTTACAAATAAACATTCAACTAAAATACAAGGTAGCTTTAAATAAATAAGCTTCAAAAATGGGTATTGTTCCTTAATCGATCGAAGATATTTTTAAAAGACTCAAGCTTGTGCTGAGTAGAGCGATGGGCTCCTTCCAACATAGCAACTTCGCCCTTCAGCTGCTCAGCCGCCTCAGTCTCTGCAAGCCCTTTGTTTAGAAGCTCTTCGAATCGATTGCCAAAAGTATTGGACTCATATGCAAGTTGTTGCTGCTGGGCTTCCTTAATTTTATGTTGAAGTGCCTGAATCTGCTCCTCCCATTGAAGAATGGATTGAGCTCGAAGATCATAATCAACTTTGGCTTGCTTGATATGCATGGCATGATCTTCAACTTCTTTAGCAAGTTTCGAGGCATGTTCATAAGCAGCGTCCATTGCACTTCGTTTCTCTTGGACTTTGTTGCCAGCGGATTCGTTTTGAAGGAGACATCTAGTTACGTTATCGATCAAGGATTGAAGTTCAAACAAAATGGTGCTAACTTCCAGAGAACAGGTGGTGAGATTGACTTGATTGAGAAGGCCCTTCATCATAAAGCTATCTTTTCGAGCACTTCAATAAATCCACATCAAGGATTGTTTTGAATCTTGTGAAGAAGTACAACCCTATCATCGAAGGCACCGAGTCGAGGTCGAACCAAAGATTAGCCTTAGGGAGGAGTTTCTCTGAGCTAGTTTAGCTTTCATGTACCCAATAGGGTCAGTTCGTTTCAAGAGGGCTAACTCCTCTTCAGCTGTCTGGCATTTGGAAGATTCTGGAAGCTCCATATGCAATGGAGTGACATCCATTTCAACTTCCATTGGCTCATTAGTGGGAACATCACCGCCTTTATTATTTGCTGCTTCATCATCCTCTTCATCATCGATCAAGTCCACTACCTCGATGTTATCCTGTTGTTTACCTTCAGCATCAGATTCCGTCCCTTCGCTCGAACCTTCTTGAGCATCTTCTCCTTCTTCATCCTCAGATCCTTCCTCACTTGAATCTTCGCTCTCCTGGGAGGTATTGGTTTTTTCTTCTTCAGTATGAATTGCCCTTTCGTTCTCCTGAGGGACTTTGAGAGGAGATTCTGGGTGAGAAGTCTCTGGAGGCATTTCGGTAGCATCTTCAAGCATCGTTTCGTTGGTCTCCTTGAGAGGAGGCGAATTACCTTGGTCATCTGGCTGTTCAGAAGCTCCGGTTGGAATTGCCATATTAGAAGAGCCTTTGTTCTGCACCAGATTACTTGAATCTCCACGAGGAGAAGAATGGATCGGAACAGCTGTTTGTGGGGGAGGAGTCGAAGTAGTTTAGATCGGAGTTGAATCATCCTACACAAATAAAGAAAGATTAGAAACTTATAACTAAGGTACGAATAATCATTGTCAAAAATTCGAAGTGAATTCACCTGTGGATTATCTGCAGATATGTTGTTGTCTATGTGTTCCAACATTACGTTGGAGGTCGAAGGTGGATTTTTGGATTTTGGTGAGGGAACAACATCCCTGGAATCAAGTCCAGAGACGTTAGTCTCTTTTGGAGTATCTTTCTTTTGTTTCTTTCTCAAAATTGTTGGTGAACTTTCCCCAGCCTTGAGAGTCTTTCCACTAGTACTAGGTTTTCTCTTCTTTGGAGTAGTTGGTGGGAGTTTATTAGTCTGAAATGGTACGAACATAAGTTAGATCTCGAGCATGAGCGAAAGCCTATTTCGAAATACCCAAATAAATTGTTTACCTTTGGGGCTGGAGCGATTGTTTGAGACGGAGTAGTTGTTAGAATTGAAGAAATGGTTGGAGTTGGAGTTGGGGCAATAGTGTTTGTTGTTGCAGGAGTGATTGTTGGAGTTGCTTTGGGCACATTGGCATTAGCTTCGATAGTTGTCTGAGAACTACTTCCTTCCTTGGTCTTTGATGCAACAGTCTTTATTCTGATAGCTGAAAAATGAAACACATAAGGCAGAATGTTAAAATAAAGTAAGAAAGACTTATTTGGGATTTCCCAAGCATTCGCACCTGCGCCTTCGTTCGAAAGAATCGACATGGCAGAAAGGTCATAGCGAAGATGCCCTGGGAAATTATGGAGCCAGTGTCGAGCCCATGTCACAGTCTCAGATGGCTTTAGTTTCCTTTGAGATTTGTATTTGAACATCTCTTTGCAAGTCAACCACCAAGGGTATGGAGGAAACCAAGCCAGAGCCAGTTCTGAGGTAGGTAGGCTGGGAAACTTAGGTGGATGCATTTCAATGCCAACCTATACCTATCCTCGTGTGATCCAAGGAAGTCGAACTTAGAGATTTTTTCTAAACTTTTCCTTCAAGGTTTGGGATGCTCGATATCGTGGACTCCAAGCGTGTAGGATCATAAGTTGTTTCGAAGTAAGTTTGAAAAGCTTTGATTTCTTGAGCGTGAGTGAATATACCTTTCTTTTTATGTACCTGCACATCGAATGCAGCAGTTAGTTTCTCTTCGATAATAAGAGTGTCAAACATACAAGACTGGTAGAATCTACTCCACCAATCCAGAAAACCTTTGGATGCAAAATAAGATGGTTCGAAAGAGATCAATTTAAATTGGGCAAAATCCTGATATTGTTCTTGCTGAAGTTTGGCTTCTCTAGCCTTGAAAGTTCGACCAGAGGTAATGGAGTCATGAGTCTGAAAGAGTGGTTCAGGAATCAGTTAGCATAAACCAAATTGTCTCGAGACAAAGTTGGGTTGGTAGGCGAATAGAAGGATTTGATTCTTGGTTGGAGTGATTCTTGAAGAAATTAGTCTTGGGAGCAAAAAGGCTTTCCAGATGTCTTGGATTTCTTTAGTCTTGGCAGCTTCCGAAAAAGGCATAGTAAACCATGATGGTCCATAATTCCTCGAAGCGAAAGGCGCCATAGTTTCTTCGAGCTTATGCTTCTTAGAAAAGAGCATAATGTATTGAGAGAATAGAATCTGGAAATCAGCCTTGTCATCACTTGGAGTTAGTTTCCTTAACCTCGTGCCCTCAATATTTCGATCCATCACTTCTGGGTCTTGCTCAACAATGGTGTCAGCAGTAGAAAGTGAAGATTCGAACATGGCATTAAGCCATAGCTGAAGCAACCAGAAAGGACCAGCTAGCAAGATATTCTTAGGAGTATGGGATTTTAAGCTCGAAACAGCTGACCTCAAACTTTCATATAGGTCAACTAATATGAGTTCACTTAAGTTAATCCTCCTATTTTCATGTAAATCCCTTGCTAGAGGGATGAACCTGCTAGCCACTTGAAGCGATCTACTGCAGAAGACGTATCTTGATAGCCAGAGGGTGAGGAAAGCAATGTGTTCAACATCAGAAACACTACCACCTTCAGTGTGATAATGGCTGATAAACTTGGAAAAGCTAGCTAACTTGATGTCGAAGTCAATTATGCTTGAATGCTCCTCAGAATCAGGAATGTATGTTTCTCCTAGTGGTGATAATCCAGTAATAGCAGCTATATCAAAAAATGTAGGGGTGATCATTCCTCCTGGAAGATGAAAAGTGTTGTAGGTACTATCTCGTATGCAGGATGCAAATAGTAGAGGATGGGTAGGTAAAGGTTTCGATAATTTGATAAGGTTGTAAATACCTAATTCCTCCCACTGATGGGCTTTCTTAACCTCTACTTTAGCAAACCAGTTCTGGTACGCTACATCAACAGTAGGACAGGATCGAAATGGTTTAAAATTGCTTTTCACATAGTCCAAAATGAAAGGGTCCTTTGGGGGAGCCATGGGGGTCTCTATGTCTTTTGAAGCTGAGGGTTTATTCACATTATCAGTGTCTAATCTAGGGTTTTCCATTGTGTTGAACAAAGGTTTATAATCATAACAGACAGGAAATATGGTTCTAGTATCCTTCAGGATCTCAAAAACTGTGAGAGGGCCCATTAGGGCAAATCTCTTTCCAGAGGCATTGGTTGGGATTAATACCTGGGAAGCGTACAGGAGTTCTTGTTCTTTCGAGATGCCTTGAGGAATGAGTACCGATTGGCCTTGGTGAGTGTCAACCTTGCTTTCCAGAATCGCTCCAGTGTTCTTGGTCTTTTTCTTAGAAATCTTTTTCTGAGATGTTGTTGTTGAAGACATTGTTGAAAGCTGTTAAGATTTTAGGGTTTTTCAGCAAAGAGAGAAGAAGAAAGGTTCAGAGTGTGGAAAAAGAATAGAAAGACTAAGTCTGTTGGGTTTTATAGTAAGGAATTTGAAACGATCGTCAACTAAGGTCAGGATACGTGGAGAACGTGGGTTGGATACAGGGTGAGGTGGCGTAAAGTAAGCATTGGAATTAAGCATGTTTAAAGATAATCATTGTCTTTAATAACCGCACCATACCGTGGTAACTGTTTTGAAGCGGTTCGGAAACCTAAGAGCCGTCGTGACTGATGTAATGGAAATCATACACAGTGTCATAATTACTCAGGGTCACATCAAATTCTTGTGGATATATTTAAAATAAGTATTTCTCAGAAAGAGATTCGAAATACATATTTTAAAGGGGCATTTTGTTGGCTGAAGATTTTGATATCTATGATTCGAATAGGAGTCACTGAGCTCGAAATGAAATGATGTTAGTATTCATTGGAATGAGGCAAATGCCATGATTTGAAATGAAAGAATCAGCTCTTCGAACAAATATATTGAAACTAGGAGTTTCGAGTAGCGAATATGATGATATATGTAGAAGGAGCTTCGAAGTGATAGTAGCGTGGAGTTGAGCAGTGAGTTCGAATCGAAAGGCAGTTCAGATATTTGAAATTCAAACGTGAGCGGGATAAATGGAAGTTAAAACAACGACAAACAGTGGAAGCTAGATAAACATAGCGTTTTGCATGGCTGAAACGTGGCAAGATTTCATAAGTCAGACCGTTATGGTCGAAATAGTATAAATAGAAGTCTTAGTGTTAGGATTTCGTGTGTCATATCTATTGTACTAAAATTCAGTAACATTCAAAATACCACATGGATAGGGAAACGAATGCACGAATGATGTACGTATGATTGCACCACTTTTATCTTTCAATAATGTATCTTTATCTTTCCAGTTTACCTTTATCTTACATCAATGTCATTTAAAATCTTTTACGTTCAAAGTCATTTAACTTTCTTTGCATTTACACGCTTTTCTTTCATTTCGAAACTCTTTACTTTTCTGAAACTGTTACTTTAATGTTCTTATTTTCCAGAAAGCTTTTACATACTTGCCTTTAAATCCCTGTCTATTACACTTCATGCTTTATTTTGAAAGTTTTTTACATTCAAGAAATCCTTTAAGCATTCCTGCACTTACATACTTTCTGCAATTCGAAGTCTTTATGTCTTGTATGTTCAAATCATCTTTATATTGCTTCGTTTTATTACATTGTCAATTCATTAAATATCATAATCAGAATACACTTGAGACATATCTAAAAATAAGCCTTGGACGTTAGCCAACGTTTTAAGTTTATGCCAACGACCAATAACCCCATAGGATCAATCTAGTCGATCCTGCAAGTTACCAAAGGAATTGAACAACAATCATAACGCTTGTTTGATAGTTTGGAGGACTAGCGGTTGTTTCACCAGAAATCACTGTGAACACATCCCAAATTTCTCAAACCAACACACATCACTTATTATGACAACATTATTCATACTCTTTTTGTTTTTGTTTTTCAAAACTTTTTCATCTTTTTTTCCTTTCTTTTTCTAATATTTCTTTTTCACTTTTTTTTATTTGTTTTCTTAACCTCATATCAACCACGATATAATTGAGCAAACATTTCTCTCCCCAACTTGAACTCAACCAACATTATTATGTGAATACTCCCTACTTTCTAAGGCAAGGTAAAAATTCAAACAACAATAAATAGTTGAGGCTTCAAGAAACAAAGAAATCAACATCCATACAAAAAAGGCGAACTTAACACTCATAAACAAGTATCAAATTCAAATAAAAATGGATATTGATAAAATCTCAAAGGGGTTAAAAAATGATCACACACTCACAAGGTGAATTGAATATTTGTCCAAGGCTATTGTGCTCAAAATCAAACAAAATGCCTTGATCATTTTCATGCATTCTTATAATCAACACACAAAAAAAATTAAGCATAATAAAATCCAGCTAAAACAAAAATTGTGGCCTCCAGCATATATGAACAATGGAAAGCTTCCTCACATTTATGGTTAAAAAGGAAACTAAAGTGATTCAAGACATGAGCAAGTAATGTAAAATAATGAATGGTATGGTAATTATACAAATGATAAATTTTCTAAACATGATATGTTATAGAAAGCGATAAATGAGTACCTGACGTGTACCAACTTTGAAACTATTATTACCATACATCCGTGAGTTGAAACACTCAACTCGGAAAATCACAAAATGCAAACTCAAGCTACCGAAACAAAATTCAAGTAACAACAACAAAAGAATTAGAAAAACAAAATGTACAAAATTTACAATACAACAAACAAAACTCCTTAAGCTAAACACAACAAGCTTGCGGAAAACACAATTAGACAAAACAAATACAAATAAAAATATTCAAACTGGGTGAAAATAAATTAACAAGTTGAAAAGTGAAGATTTGAAATTTATAACATGTCCTATTTCAACTTGTTAAAACACAAGTCGTCACACACATAAGCAAACACAAACCGAACATGCTTGTTTTACGTCGTAAGCTCGACGCCTTTATTTTGAAAGCTAGTAACCCCCTCTCGCCATGCCATGGTATTTTCACACCGCACAAACCTAAAGAAACTGTCCAAAAAACCATACAACAATCGTCACAAAAACGGGACGATTCACAATAATACGTGAAAACAAAGAAAAACACATATATGCACAAGTATGGAAAGTAAACACACAACATGTACAAGTAAATACACATATATACATATACAAGTTCATGTACAAATTCTATACAACATATACATTATTTAAAAAACTCAAAAACAAAGAAACTATCGCAATGCAAAACAATAAAAATCAATCCCCAGCAATGGCGCCATTTTGTTGTGGCGGTATAGCGACAAGCAAAAAGTAAAGTATTATTTTTACTGGGTGATATGTAGGTTATGTCGTATCATGTCCATGGATATTGGTTATTCTTTGGCATTCGACAATTCATTCGTTAATGAGTTTGGGGTTAAATGGGTTGTAAAGAAAAGTATCAACATAAAATAAATGTATACATAAGTAAAAAGGATAGACAATTTATCCGACATAAATGTACACTACTGAAGGAACTGGACAAACTCATCTAATAGAATATCAATGAAGTCTCCATCGAACGTTTTTTATCTCACCTAAGGAGAAAGGTAAACATCAAGTAAACCTGAAAGGGAGAAATCATGGTCTTACAACCAAGAGATCGGGTAAGGGAGTCAATTATGCAAGGGGAAGGTATTAGCACCCCACACGTCTGTAGTAATCTACAGGATCCACTTCTGTTTTCTATCTAATAGGTGTGTAAATATCTAAATCTAAAGCTAACAAGCTAAGGAAGAATGCATGAGAAAGAAACACACAGAAAAAAAGGAATTAATTACAAAGTTTGCTCAGTCAAGCCCCGTGACCAGCATATGTATTCCCTCATGCAATGAGAAAGTTAGAGCGTTGTAGTTCGGCTCACATGTTTTGGTGGATTCTTTGTTTTTTAATGGAACGATGCTAAGTTCACCTCCTACCGCAACCCAACCTTTGGGGAATTACACGTCAACACATAAAGGAATTAACATGTTCTTTTGAAAATTTTGACTGATAAGCCACAAAGACGAAAAAGAATTTGAATTGGTTTGTTGCTTTTATCTTGAAGAAAGTGTTTTTGTTGTTTAAGAATGTTTTGAAATTTTTTTAAAAGAAAATGAAGGTTTTAGTTTTAATGCTAGGATGCAAAAGAAGGATCTAAGGGAAACTAACTAGCAACTAGTTCTACCCTAATGTTATCATACAATAATTGATCTTAGGGTTAAGGATAAAGGGAATATATACCTATGTTAGCATGCATGGATGACTATCCTAATGTCTAAGCTCGAAATCCACTCTAGCCGAGTGATCCTTGAAATTTCTGGCAGCAAATACGTAATGTCATAGAGAATGTTATGACACCGTATCTGACAAACTGTTAACAACTCACACAGTAATTTAAACAGCAGTAAAGAACACAATCAATTGTTTACCCAGTTCAGTGTGTAACTACACCTACATCTGGGGGCTACCAAGCCAGGGAGGAAATCCACTATAAGTAGTATTAATTCAGGAATAAACCAACCAGTTTATCTCCTTCACTTAAGACCTACCCAATGCAACTTCAATCTAAGTCCTACTTAGACCTGAGTTCCTACTCACTCCCCCTCAATCACAGCAGTAATATCAACCTATTGTTTAATAGAATTGTGAAGACATTCTTCAATAAACATTCTTTATTTTACTTCAAAGCTTTAATCAAGAGACACAACACTCGTGCTTCAAAGCTTTGAGTGATAAACAACCCTTACAATCAAATCCTAGTCCAAGTCACTTATCACAAGATAATTGCTTGGCTCACAAGAATAACTAAAACACAAATTACAGTCTGCTTCTTGTTCTTCACAAAAAAAGTGCAGCTCACAATACAAGGGTTTCTTTCATATTATACAAGCAGTAAAGTCTTCAACTTGGGCTTCCATAAAAATAGCTAGGGTTAACCAAAGTTAACCTAAAGACTTGGTCTTTTTAACATACCAAATTAGGGTTGAACAAGATTAACCTTAAAACCACGTGAGCACATGATCCAACAAATTAGTCCATCATAAAACAACTTAGCAGAATCCCGAAAACTCTCAGGAAAAGTAAATTTGCATAACAATAAATGTTGCACAAAATGTCATAACAATGGTCATGACATCAGTCATTCTTCTTGCAGATTTCCAGCATAACAGTTCATAACCAATGTGAGTTGTACCTATATAATTCTTCTTCTGTAGAATTTATCTTCAACTCTGAATGTCATGACATCAATCAAGACATTGACATAAGCTGGTTTTACCAAAAATTAGAGCCAACATAAAACACGTACAATCCTAGGGGGGAAACTATCCTAATGTCCACCTTGGTTAAAGAACTAAGTGATAGAAAGGGAGGGAGCAAACAAGTGCTTTGGCAGAAGCACACAAACAATGAAATACGCAAACACATGTGGGGAAATGATAAGGGGAGAGGTAAATAAAGACCATAGCCAAGGGGAGCCAATCACCTGAGTCTACACAGAGCTTTCTATGTATGGGGTAAAAATATTTTGTTGTTGTGGCACTAAAAGTTCAAGCAAACAAAGGCATGAATAAGGAGTATCAACATATGACAACGCGTGGAGGGTCGGAAAGGGGAACCCTTAACCACCAGGCGACCTCGATAACAAGGAAGCTTTCACGATGCGTGTGAGCTAGGGATGATACGGACGAAAGTGCAGGGGTCGATTGCGGATCTTTTCCGCTTGCCTCCTTTTGAGGACTTATCATGGGAGAATGGGAATTGGGAGCCTCTTTTTGAGGTACTTAGCACAAATATAAACACACCTGCGAAATACCTACTATATTGGTAGGGTTTTAAAAAAACCACACACAAATAGCACACAATATGTGAAATTTCCCTAAACGGGTCTTTAAATAAACCGCAGGGGTTCCTGACATGATCAGCAACGGAGACCCCATAATACATATTTATTCTTACTTCTCATGGAAAGGAAAGCAGTAAATTCCTACTTCTCATGATCTCTAGAAAGCAGTAAATGCAGGAAGATAAACCAGAAGCAATATATTATCAAACGGATCAAGCAAGCAAAGTGTAACTACTCCAAAAAAACTTCGACTAAGCTGACATCAATAAAGCAATAGTCAAAAATAGCTCAATCAATATAATCCACAAAGTGATATCATGCAATATATGTGTACAACAAACACATCCTCAATACAATCAAAAAACCTTCACAAAGGTACATATCCAAACAAAATAGCAGAATACATGTTTCTCGTAACATGAGATAACACGAAGCTAAGTGCGTCTAAAGCGCAAACAAAACCACTAGTGAAGTGGTATGTTGGAGTACCAAAATTAGGTAATCAACCAAACTATCCTCAATGTACCTTGCTCAAGTCATCAAACACGTCAAAAATAACAAGGAGGCGGGAATATATTTACATACTCACATCGCAAGTCAAAATGTGATCCAAATGCGGAGAAATGGAATATGAACATGTATAGCAACATAAGAATGGAAAAATGGGAAGCCACACACACATAATGCAAAATACGCCATGAACGATATCAAAATCGAGTTAAATCCATCACAATATTCCTCAAATGAAATGCTACACATAACTAGAGATCAAGAGAAATTAGAAACAAAAAATCTACACGAAATTGGCCTTAAACGCCTTATTCACAAAGAAATCAGGGCACAAAGTGTGACCTCCAAATAAGGGGAAGAATATACATATTCTAAATCTTACCTAAACACCTCCCTAAGATAGAGGAAAAGATTGCAAATTAATCATGCAAGAGGAACCTAGAAGAACTATACAAGTATCCAACTAGTTCCTAAGAATTGTACCGCTAAGGGTTAGCTTTAAAGTTCTACTTACAACACTAAGGTAAGATTTACATTTAAATACAATTAATTTGAGAAAAATATCCTAAAGTTTCTAAGAAACACATGATATTACACTCCAACAATTAGTAAATTCAAATGACAAAGGAGAAACATGCTTTTAAACAGCACAACATAATCAAAACTTGGAAGTTAAGTAATTATTAAGTTAAATTATGTGTGAAACTCTACAATTCAGTATCTACTTCATATTCAATAATCTCAAATAAAATGTACAAGAAACATCACGATCGAGACAAAATTATGCGCGAAACCAAGTCAAAACGATCAATCGTCGCTCTAAGGGTCAAATGTCATGGTACCCTAATCATATGACTCTATTATGGGTTATAAATTACATTAATAGCTACCTAAACATGTTAACATACTAATCAAGAAGTTCTTTGAGGGTTATGACAAGTATTAGTCATTGTATGCAAAAAATCGATTCCTAACTAGGTAAAATAATGGACAATTATACATCGTTGTGAGACACAAAGGAAAAAATTGGGCAAAAATATAAAGAGATCTCAAAATTATGAGAAAAATACCTAAGGACTCCTCACACATCATAGAATCAGAATATTATTTTTAGGAATTTTTATAGTCGAGAAACGATCAAAAATCGCATCAAAATGCGAGCTATTATGGGAAAATCGCTTCTAAACATGTTATAAATAAAATTAAAAAATTAAAAAAGTATTGAAATTTAATTACAAAAAATTATTTAAAAAATATGAAAAAATTCCTAAGGGTCTATAAGGTCAAGAACATATTTATTCAGATTTTTATTTTTGAGAAACGATAGAAAAACCACATCGAAATGTGCAAGGTATCACGAAACAAATCGTTTCTAAACATATTTTTCAAAATCAATTAAAAATTAATGGAAATCAATTATCAAAAATATCCTAAGATGCTAAAAATTCATAAACTTATTTATTCGGATTTTTTACAAGTCGAAATAATTCAAATCGAAAGCTAAATAGAACTTATGTCAATATTGTGAAACATAGAAACAGGGAGGTGTATAACTGAATTTCAACTTGAACTAAAATTAATCATAAGACTAAGTGGGCCTGGAAAACGCAAGGTGTACATCATACGCGCTAATCCCAATGTAAATGGTCTTCCCAAAAAAATCAGAACTGATTTTTATAAACTGTCACACTTATTATTTTATGTACCAAATACTATTATCAATTGGTCATGAGGTTTAAATTAATATAAAATATAAAATGAACTTGGAACCAGTGAAACCTCTCCACGTCTAGGGCTTATTGGTACGAGGAAGAACCAGCCACTGGCACAATGTTTTCCGACGGTCATGTCGCCGGAAAGTACCAAACCACAGCGAAAATTTCCAATTCCAGCACTATTCAGATCTTCTTTATAAGTAGATTACAGAAATAGCCTTCCACTAAATTTATTCAAAAAAAAGTTATCATGAAAATCATGCCTATATTTTGGATCTGTTGAAGATCATGAACATGGTAAAAGGCTCCAGAAAACTCAACGGTTGCAATTCTTGACACACTCTTCGCGAATCGAAGAGGACGATGGGACTGATGAAGGTATCCAGATGCACTCCCCTTCGAGGTAAACATAAGCAAGACTCTCATTTTGTGACGAGAACGACAAACGGCTCAAAGATTCATCAGAGATGCCGCAATAATGAGGGAACCAATTCGACTTGAAACTGATGTAGGGTGTCAGAGTACAAAACATATTTGTTATGTTTTAGAGCTGAGGGATATGTTGCGGAAGATGCAGGAAGATGATTCAGGAAAATGAGTTTGTTACAGTTCTTTTATGGTGGTTGACAGTGAGAATGAGAGTTTGTTGGAGTTTGTTATGGTCGGAAAGAAAACCAGTTACGACGGAGAGAAGAGAGAGAGATTCCGGTTATGGTGAGAGGGAAGGGTGATAAGCGGTTACGGCATTCTTGAGAGGAAGAAGGGAATGAGTGAACTCGCGAAAGAAGTTTATCGGAGTTCTTTGCTTCTTTCTGTTATGGTGGTGATGGTGAGAGATTCTTGAAGGTGATGATAATTATGGTGATGTGTTTGATGGGTGAGAGAATTGATGAGAGGACGAGAGTTTTTGGCTATGGTGAAAGGTGGTTATGAGAGAAAGAGTGAGGAGGTAAGGAGGTGGTTATAAGCAACTTGGATTTAATAAAGGAGTACAAGGGGTGCTCCAACCTAAATAATTATAGGTAGTATTGATATTTTAAAGTCTGAAAGTTACAGGCATAACTCTGGTTTTTTAAACCATTCATAAAAGCTACTATGGATTCTATCTTTTTCATCTACCGCTAGCCACCACCATGAAAACCACATGATTTTGTAATACAGTTCATCGAGATCCCATACCGCATTTTTGAAAATGATTTCATTCCTCTGATTCCATATACACTGGCAGCTAGTCAACCAAATACTCTCAGCATTCTTACTTGGTATTTTTCCTTTCAATGCCTCTACGAATTTTAGCAGTTGGCCACTGCAATCTTCTTCTTGGGTGAATTCCAAATCCCACCAGCAGTAAATCTTCCTCCAAAGCAACTTCAAATCTGGACAATGCACAAAGATGTGATTTAAATCTTCCTCTTGTTCTTGACAGAAAATGCAGGCTACATCTTCTTGCTGCAAAATGATGCCTCGTGAACTTAATTGTTTCTTGGAGGGTAGCCTATCTTGCACAAGTCTCCAACTAAATATCTTTGGTTTCGAAGGAACTGCTTCCTCCCATACTAAATCCAACACCTGTTTTCTTCTGCCATCTGCTGATTGTGCCATTCCAACCTGCATAAGAATATCGTATCCAGACCTAACAGAATATTGCTTTGATTTATTATACGGCCATATGATTTGGTCTTCTTGTTATGCAGCTGGAGCTATGCTTACCAGAATTTCCCCTAACTCCACAAGCTGCTTTGTAGCATCCTTTCCCCAAACTTCTCCTCCGTTGCGCAGATTCCACCTCCACACACCTCCCTCTCAGCAGCCTTTGCTTCTCACAAATGCCTCCTCTTACCAGCATTCTAGAAATAGGTTTGGGAACAATTCTGCCAAATTTTGAGTTCCCAGCCATTTATCCTTCCAGAATAGAATCGTATCTCCGCTCCCTAATTTTAATGTGATTTTCTTAGAGATCCCATTATCATCCTCACACAGCTACAATAAATCCTTCCACCATAGAGATTGTTTCTGTTTTGATCTCTGACCTTCATCTTGCCCCGAAATTTTCATTGGATCTCCATATCTTGCTTGAATAATGCCCCTCCATATGGCTTCTTTGTCTACCATAAATCTCCAGATCCATTTCGCAAGTAATGCTTGGTTAAATTTCGCTATATCCTTAATCCCGAGTCCTCCATCCTCTCTTCTCCTACATATGTTTTTCCAGCTCACCCACGCCACTCCTTTTTTATCTTTCGCTCCGTGCCAGAGAAAGTTTCTTTAAATAGTTATCATTTGACGAACAATCCTTGTATGAATTCTGTAAAAAGCAAGTTGGTGTATGGGGAGGTTTTTCAGTACTGATTTAAGAAGAGTTACTCTGCCTCCTATGGATAAGATTCTACTTCTCTAGGAAGACAATCTTCCTTTTAGGTTGATAAGAATTGTTTTCCAGAAGCTGGTTCTCCTGTGATTGCCTCTTATGTTTAATCCTAGGAATTTAAATGGGAACTGTCCTATTCTGTACGTCAGGACTGTGAAGCAGCCACCATTACTTCTGTTGATATGCTCGTCCCATATAGATTGCTTTTGCACATGTTTATCTTCAGTCTAGAAACCATTTTGAATCCTCTTAGAACAACCTTAATGGTCCAGAAGTTTGACCAAGATCCTTCACCAATCAAAATTGTATCATCTGCAAATTGTAATAGACTGTATTCGACTTCGTTATTCTCTTTAAATCCTTCATACAGGCCTCTGCTGACTGCACTCCTTACCATACTTGCTAACCCTTCAGCTACAATAGTGAACAAGAATGGAGAAAGAGGAACTCCCTGTCGTAATCCTCTTCTAGCTTGAAAATCTTTCGTTGGTCTTCTGTTGACGAGAATTGACATAGAACTTGTGAACACAACAGCTTCCATCCAGTACCTTCACCGCTCTCTAAACCCCATTTATGTAAAACAAATAGAAAAACTGTATTGTTGCAGCTTGTGACAGCCCTTATGACCAAATACCACAGTCGCACTCGTGCCCACGTAACGCATTTCTCGACCCGATAACTTGAGATACAAGCCTTTTCGAGCCATGATTCCAAAACCAAACCTGTAGAGAGCATTTGTGTGAACAATTTCTATGTTGGAAGTTTTTCGATTAGATGCCCGTAGCACGCTTTAAAACAGCCCAGAAGATGAGAAATTATAATTGATATCACGCCGACAATGTCGGCAAAAATCCACCTGTTGCATTTACCCAACTTTGTTGCCTTATAACTCTCGATATAAGATCTGAATGGATTTGCTTCTTTCAGCAAAGTTATAGAGTGTCGTGAGGTGAACAATTTTGCGGTTGAACATTTTTTTATACATAGTCGATAACCACGCAAAAATTGAGTCTAAAGTCAGCTACCTAACCATGTTGCCAAACACTCAAAAAAATGTGTTGAATATTGATGAATGATAAATTCTCATCTTCCAATCTTTGTAACTTTCGACCCGTGTCCCGAATGACTTTGATTCTTGCGGCAAATTTATAGACTACCGTGAGATGAACAACTTTCTATTTAACCGTTTTCCAAAAAGGTATCAAGAACTAAATGGAAATCGGACCCGAAGTCGACCACTTGACAAATACTTAGAAATTTCACTAAGTGTTAAACAAATCGAGCATGGTGACTTCTCATATTCCGAGCTTCGTAACTTTCGACTTGTGGCTCGAATGAATTCGGTTCCTTTAACAAAGTTGTAGACTGCCATGAGACGGACAACTTTTTCTTTGAACTCGACATGAGATGATGCTTAAAAATGCGTGTAAAATGCTTCCGAAGTCGGACACTTAGCCATGTTGAAATTATCCAAATTTCCAATAAGTGTAAATTTGCAACAATTGCGAACATCAAACTTCGGAAACTCATAACTCGATATTCGGGCATTTTTCAGAGAAATCTTCACAAGAAATTTTTCGCGAACTTTCAATTACAAACGAGTGAGATAGAGAGAAAACAACATGATTAAATGATCACAAAACTCTTAAAAACTTAGAATTTTTTTCTAAGTATAAGATTACCTAAAATGCAAGAAACCTTATTTTTATTCGATTCTTCCGACTTTTCTCAACAAATGATCACATTTTCTCGAATCTCGACTGTCGACAATAATTTTGACCAAAAGTCCATCTGATCAAACTTTGACTTTTGTTGACTTTTCAATACACACACTCAAATCTCGTTTTATTCGATAATTCTTGATTTTCTGACGAATCGTATGGATCGAAAAACTATATACAGATACTCTGAAACTCACCAAAGCCCATAGAATCGCTTCGGGCTCAAATATTTGACCATAACCTGCTCTCTCTCAAAACCCTTAATCAATATCCACATGATAGGAGGTCATAACTTCAAAACTCTGATTCTCGTGAGATAATCAGAAACCTTAGAACATACATGTCTTGATCATTGAGATGAAATTCATGATAACGAAACTTCAGATATTCATTATTTACAAATAAACCTCTTCTCCAGAATTGTGTATACTCACACAATTGAAGAATTTCAATTCCATGGTTAATGCACCAATGACATGTACGCAATGCACCGACTGGTTAAGTGTAAGCCAATTATTTGTTAAGAAATGAATAGGGAAAATTTTGGGGTAAAACAACTACTCATCGCAAACTTAAACCTATCGCCCAATTATACTCAACCTACAATACTCGTTTATGTCATCTAGCATCGCTCACTCCCTAAGTTATTTCTAACCCAAAGTAGAGATAAGTATTATATCATCTCGGCGACGATCTCTCAGCTAACCTCAACAACACAACAAACATCCATATTACTCGTATCGACGATCTCTCAACCGATGCAACCAACACAGAAGCATTAAGCTTCAATACCCATAAAGATTGTTAGCTCTAAATCTATCTCTAGAGTTTAAAATCTAACAGATAATCATCCTATGTAAGAACCTAAGAAATGTATGTCTATAACAACTCAAATCCTTAACATAGAGTAAAAACCTAAGACAATAATCAACACAAATTTGTAAAGCAAGCTTTATATAATGCCATGGGCAACAAATATACATATGTTTAGAGTAAATATACATACCAAACCCAACACATAAAGAAATACATAGATATGAGAAGAGATAAACCATAAATCTTTCGGTTTGTCAAAGTCGGTCGACGAGAAATCCACCACCAATCATCCATAAGAAAACCCTAGTGTCATTTTCTAAGCTAATCTATCAAAAACTATAAGGTTGATGGAAATAGGAGACAAAAATCACCCCAAAACCATAGAACATCAAAATGAATCAAAAAAAAAATATATATATATATATATATATATACACACACACACACACACAAATCTGGTTCCGCAGCCACCGCCCGACACTGCTATTCAACGTTTGGCCCATGATGCGCCACGTCAGCATCTGCGAAAAATATCTTCCATCGCCCGACGACAGACAACTTCGCCCGGTGACACAACTCTTCCTCGCCCAACGAGCTGCTGGCGAGCCAAAGTTAGGAGCTACTGGATTTTGGACATTCTACATCGCTCCTTCACCACCCAATGAAGGTCCTAGCACTCACAATGCTTCATCATCGCCATCTCACCGCCCGACGGTGGACACCAGAGAAGCATCTTTTATTGCTTTCTCTGCACAATTTTAATGGCTTTCTTTCTTTGCCTTGTTCCTTTATTACTTCAAATGCATCTTAGAGCACATTTTTAGCCTTTATTCCTCAATGCTCCAATGATGCAACAAATACCTACAAAATAAACACAAAAGTAATCAATTGGTACAATATATACACAAAACGCAATTAAACATATTTACAACAAAAAGCGGGGTTATTCAACGATTATTAACAAATAAGAGTCGATAAGTGCAACAAAAAGTATATATAAAATGACTACATTTTTGCACTTATTAGGCTACTCGATGTATATAACACCCTGATTTAACTAGGATTTATTTTATTTAAAATAATTAGATGATGTGATGTATTTAGATGCGTTGTTGAATTTTATGATACGTTGTGATGCATTTGGCGAGAATTAGATGCTTTAGAAATTATAGAAATTATAGAAATAAAGAAGATGAGGGTGTACGACCAAAAGTGTAGAAACATAAGGGTGTAGTGAGATAAGAAATTTCTAGTATTATTTGAATTAAAATAGTGGATTTAATACTATAGTATAAGGATTAAATAAATTTATTAGTAGAATAATAGAATAATAATTATTTATGTTTATTAAATAAATTATTCTATTAATGAGAGGAAGGACATAATTTGAATTATAGAATTAGTGGTCCAAGGGGTTAAGTGGTCATAAGAGGAAATGTTAGATATTTTGAACGTAGAACAAAGTCAGAACGATCGGAGAAGAGAGAAAGAGAGGGAGTGTTTTGGGAAGAAAAGACAAGGGATTTCCACCGTAGAGGTTTAGAATCATCAATCCAACGTAAGGGTAGAGTTCTAACTCTATAATAGGCGGTATAATTGTGGGTAGATGATGATATGAATGTTAGGCTTTGGTGTAGATTATACTTTAAAATTGATTGATATAATCATTTGAAATTGATGAAATTGTTGTGTTAATTTGTATAGACTTGATATATGCTATGTGGGTTAGAAATCATGAGATTTGGCATATTTTAATGTGTTTCAAAACTGATTTTTTTGCTGTAAAAGATGAAATCTCGTAACAGAAAAATTTGCCGAATTTTTCACTATGACGGTGTGAAAATCAATTTCCAATTTGGGGTAATCGATTTCCTGAATGAAAAATACTTAATTTTGGCTAGACTGTTGGAAATTGATTTACCATTTTGGGAAATCAATTTCTTGAGTAAAATTGTGAAAAAAATTCCTTGTTACGTTGGGGAAATTGATTTACCATTTTGGGTAATCGATTTCCTGAGCGAAATCCCAAAAAATTATATTTTTAAAAAATTCATAACTTTCAAACTGCGAGTCTGTTTTGAGTGTCGTTTGGACCGTTGGAAAGCTAAAAATATTTTATACAATGTGGTAATAACTTTAATGGAACTAGAATAACATTTTATTGGGAGAATTATGATATGTGTGTATGTTATATGTGTCGTAATGTAAAATGTCGCGATTGAATGTGTCGGTGTTATACAAATGATTTGTTGATTTTGCACGAAGCATTGCATGATGATAATGTTGATGATGGCCTGTATTGGCGTGGAATCAATTGAATACGAGAAATCAATGTAAGAATTATGTTGTTGCATGTCAGTGTCACGTGCATTCATGAAAGATGACATGTATTGATGAAAGTTGGCATGTATTGGAGAAAGATGGCCTATATTTGCGAAAGATTTCCTCTATTGGCGAAAGATGGAATGTATTGGCGAAAGATGGCCTCTATTGGCGTTGCTACCCACAAATGGCATTATTAAGTTAAAGTTTTTGCCTTGATGGTACCACATGCATCTTGCATCAGTTTGAGTTGCATTGCATAATGTCGGATTGTTGTTACGAAGATGATGTTTAATATATAACTACATATACATACTTGTTGATTATGATAAACTTTGGTTGTTTATGTTGAGCATAAAATATTGCATGATATATCGATCACATACCTGTAATTATATGACTTATTATATTGTTGTGATATCTCACCCCTTCTGTTTGAATGTTGCCTCTACATGGGTAACATGCAGATAACTATTGTACCCCAAAATTTACCCTCTTCACTTTGAAGTTTCTGGCTTATAATGAAATTATCATAAATATACATGCATATACAGGCACAACATTGATCATGGGGTTACCTTGTTCAAAGTGTTTCAAATTGTAGAAGAAACTGTGCATTTCGGCTATCTCAGCTCATTTTTGGGCCAAAAGTCGATATTTTTGGGTTTGTGTGGTTATCGCAAGATTTTCTGGTCAGAAAGCTATTTTTGTTTGATTCCATGAGCATTGGGATCATATCAATTTATTCTCCAGTTCATCTGTTCTAATCGGAGGTCGTCTGTCAAGAAAAATAATTAATTTGCTTATTTCTCAATAAAGTGGATTTTGGATTTTTGGTGTATTTCGGGCGTTCCAGAAGGCGTATCTTTCAGCTCGTCGAGTATTTTCTGATGATTTTTGACAGGAAAGTCCCTCATATTATTATTTACAACTTTCGTTTGAAAGTAGGGAGCAAATTACGTGAAGAAGGTCTCCAAAGAAGTTGATTGCTTAAGTGGATTAAATTGAATTTTTGTGTTGTACCGTGCGCTCAGTGCACTGAAACCTTCAAAATTTCTATCTGGATAATCAAAACTCAGTGAGGCCTATGTCTAAAATTCCGTATTGAAATCCTTTACAATTTTCATTTTCAAGTCTAGATCCAATTCTTCACCAATCAATACCATAATTTTATTCTTCGAAGTTGATTTTGGGTTGAACCGAGCAATTTTCATCTGATACGCGAAGTTCGAAAAATCATATCTTGTTCGATTTTTATCGAAAAAAGGTGGGACCAATGTCAAAAGTTCACAAATTTTGTTGGCTTCATTTGTCTCATAGATACTCAAGTTCAAATTTTGATCAAAAGGCCCTCGTTCGAGGCAATCTCTCTGAAGAGTGCATTGAAAATTCTACATGTGTCGGACGCCTGAAAACTGTGTTGAAACTTCAAAATTCATATTGTCTGGACCGTTCTCCTGATCGAGCCGAAAGTTTGACTCATACAAGTAAAATCTTGATGGATCAGGCTGTTTTGAATTAATTACGAAAATTATCCGGATAATCGTGATTTTGGCTTAATTGTGGATCCAGGGCACTCCAAAGCCCAAATTTTCACACTATAAATATATTTTTGCCTTCACAAATTGGAGGAGGAGAATCATTTTCTCAAATTACACACAAAATCACTCTTAACTCTCTCTAATTCTCTCTCAATCGACAAGTACAAAAATCAAAAGGAAAACAACTTTCCCTCCAAGCAACCACCACAGGCCACCACCTTGCTCCTCCCTAGCACCAGTCATCATCGCACACCGCCTCGCCGCTAAGCTCCGCCTGTGATTTCGTCGGAACTTCATCTTCTCATCAGAGCAATTTCTTCACCGGATTCTTCTCCTTTCCTTCTCCTTTTTTGTCGAATTCAACCTAGAGGAAGCTCTTCCTCTTGATTTCTCTTCAATTTCCAAGAATTAAGCAATTCCTCTTCATCTTCTTCTTCAATTCTCCATTGAAACTTCATGATCTTCAAGGATTCAAGCTTGATTTCAAGTATTATCATTAATTCAACGTTCATTTGGTATTTTCTTTAAAGAGCACAAGGAATTCCTCTCCAATTTGACTCAAGCTTCAAGTTCAAGTAAGTGCTTAGTTCAATTAAGCACTTATTTTAAGCTACTTTTGACTTTTAGCTTTTTCTTGAAATTGAATATTGAAATTGCTTGCAAATTCCGTGTAGATCCCGATTCTTGAATTTTTATCTTCGAATTCTTTGAATTGAATTGAATTGAATTTTGCAACGTTATTGTGTCGATATGAAGAAAATTTGTACATAACACACACATACACTTGTGTAGTTGCATTTTCTTGCATTTAGTCACTAATTTGTGCATTTTGTATCATCTATCACATGCCCATACATTAGAGAGTATTTAGATTGATTAACATGCATTGATTCATGTGAATTAAAGCTTAATTTGCATACAAAAGAGTGTCGAGATGTAGAATTAAGTGCATTTTGGTTTTTAGGAGCATTTGCATTATAGATAATACATATACCTGCATTTAAACTCACACTTAGGATATAATTTGCATCCTTACATGTTCACATATATGCATATGGAATAATTGGATCAAATTAATGTATCAATGTTTGATTCTCATGATGCTAAAGTGTGTCGATACCTCACTTTCACCCACTTTTTCACATGTCGACAATGCATTCCTCACATGTTCATGCATTGGTTTACATATTTATGAGCATTGGAATTGTTACTTTAACTTGCATTCCTCACATGTTCATGCATTGGCTTGCACATCTATGAGCATTGGAATTGTTACTTTAATTTTCATTCCTCATATGTTCATGCATACCTTTGCGGCTTATGGATAATCCATGCTTCGCCTTGACATGCATTCTTCATATTGTAATGTATGTTCTTGATTCACTTCGCACATGGATATTGGTTTAACGCTTTATTGTTGGCTTATGCATGCTTAAGACTAAATAAATTCTTTGTCATGTCTTGTTCTTATGCATTTTGCTTGCAAATAGTAGCTTTTGAGTTTAAATGCTTCAAATAAGCACTTTTCCATTGTTATTTGACTATTTGGATTGACTTTTGGCATGAAAACATCATGGAAAAAAGATTTGGTTCGCTGTAGAAAAATTCTACAAGTTGCTGGTCACGCTTAGCGCCACTAGAGGCCTGCTAAGTGTTGTTAGTATATTCGATGAACAAGTATTTTTAATTATCGTATCCACAAGGATTGATGTGATATTGTCGTCGTTCAATAGTTAAAGCGTATTTTAAGCTTAAGTAACACAAGGGTTTTGTTTCCTAACTACAAGTATCATAAATTTCACTCAAACAACTTTAGTTTCCTTTTTCAAAGAGATATATGTTTGGATTCAAGAGAGTTTTGAGTTGTTTTCAAATGATAGAAGCATGTCAAGATTAATTTCATTAACCTAATTTCATATAAATTCAATTAACCAAGTGGATGAACTAGTTGATGATCGATATAATTACGTATCCTCTCAATCTTGTTGATTTCAAACCAAGATTGTGAGTTTTATCATGTAAATCTTTAAATGATTTCTCACTATAACTATTGACATGATAATAATGAAGTTCAATACAAGTAAACACTAGCTAACAAATCTATTTATAGCATTTGTTCATTAGTGGAAGAATATCTTAGGTCAACTTTGAAGCATACTTTTTCAATCATGATTCAAAGCATCAAGAGATAATAGAACAAAGATATTCAACATATATATATATATCATCAACCAAGTTCATACACCAAGAGATTAAAAGAAATAATAAAAGTTAGGTTAACTACCTCTAATCTTGACACAAAAAGAGCTTAGCTACTCATTCTCATGGTAGCTTTACTTGCAAGATTTTTGGAGAAGATGATGAACATGGAAGATAAATCAAGAAGAACAAGATTCAAGTTCCTAATTTCTATTCCCTAGATTACAAGAATGATGAATATTAAAGAAGAAGTGTGGTTCTGGTTTTCTAGCACAGAAAAGTGGTTCAAATCAGAGAGTTGGTGAGAAAAAGATCTAAGCATGGGTCACTGTCCTTTCTCTGATATCGCATACCGCGTTAAACCCGCTCTTCCGCGCTAAGCGCGCTCATGCAGCAATCACGCTGAGCGCGACCTGTAGCCTGCTTCTTCTTCCAAAAATTGCTTCAAAAAGTCCCAAAAGCTCTTCAAGCTTCCTTGAATCCTAGCTTGAGGGAATCAATATCAAAAACCTACAATTTAAATATAAACTAAGTTAAATAATATATTATAAACAAAAACTAAATAAAAACACAATTAGACCAAAATACTATATTAAATACTAGTAATTAATCAAAAGACATTGTAAAGGACCACAAAATGATCTACAAAATATCCACATTTTGGTCCTTAACACTAAGCGCCAAATTCTCTGACTTTTGTGTTTGTCTGTGCAGGAGACCGCGCTTAGCACCATATACCAGGCTTAGCGCCATATACCAGGCTTAGCGCGACCTGAAGTTGAAAACTTTATTTTTCTGACTTTTAAACACGAAATTTCACATGATCTTACATTTTTTAACCTTGTTTGAGATGTATTTGATGCAAGTGCTTGTGTTGTAGATACATATGGAACGACCTTTCGATTTTTGCGCTTGCACACATTCGTGTATATTATGTTGTCTGCTCGTTTGGTTTTACTCCCTTCTTGCAGATACTTTTGTTTGAATGCGTACAAATGTGCATTCCTTCAGTTGTATACATGCGTATACAATCTATTGTTTGCTTGTGTGGTTTTACTCCATTCTTGCAGGTACTCTTATCTGAATGCGTACGAACGTGCATTCCATTGCTTGTACACATGCACGTACATTCTATTGTCTGGTTCTTGTGGGTTTCTTGCAGGTACTTTGTTTGAATGTGTACGAACGCACATTCTAATCCTTGTTTGCATACGAACACGCATCCTATCATCTGTATGTTTAGTTTTACCCATTTTATGTAGGTGCTTGTGTATCATTTGTGTACGAACGCACAAATTGATATTTGTTTTGCGTACAAACGCGCAATGCTTTGATTATTTTATCGGGATTGTTACCTCTTGCAGGTTTATTGTTTTGGATGCGTACGAACGCGCACTCCGCATATGCCTTGATGCCTCCGTGCATTTCTCACCGGTTTACTCTTATTGCTTGGATGCAGTACTTGAAGTTTTCCGGAGTATTTTCAGCTCGCAGTGCTCTTCAGATTAGTTATCCGTTTGGTACTAGATATCCCTTGTTTATGGCATTCTTTTACAGCTTTCCTAGATATCATGAGAAGTAGGGGTTTACCACTTTCTTTGCATGATTAGGATAGGAGCGTTGGGCTCAAAGTCGTTGTTTAAAGACTTGTAGCTATACATTCCACAAATTGTGTTCTAATTGTGTTTGGTTTGTTTAAAATCCTCCACCGTGCATAGGGAGGTAATTCTCAGTAAGTGTTTACATCTGTGCTTGCATAGGTCAAGAGTGGTTAGGAAACCTGACATGGCACCACCAAGCAAAGTCCCGCTTTTTATATTTTCTACTATATGATGATGATATGATGGGCACGTGGAAAGGGTCTGCAATTGACCCCCACACAATTCTAATCCGTGTCATCTCAGCACACACGAATCGTGTTGCTTCCTTTATCGAGTCAACAATAATAAAGTGGCAAGAGTTCCCTATTCTGACTCTCCACGTTTTCCCGGGGTTTGTATTTATCGCTGAACTCACATCATTTGCTCTTCACACTTGACAATTCATGTCATACGGTGATACCACTCACGGGAATCAGAATGTGTTGGTTCTTGGTTGCTTCCGGCCCTCGGCTTGCTGTTGTAGGTTATGGGACATCCTCCTTTTCTTGCACTTCTATGACATTTGTTTGTGAATTTCATTGCATGTGTGCTTCTGCCAAAGCATTTGATTGCTTCATCCCTCTACATCCCTTGGTTTCACAACCAAAACAAATATAGGATAGCTTTCCCTTAGGACTGCTCAGTTAGGATAGCTCTCGATCCTAGACATTAGGATTTACATCCTTGACATGTTAACGTAGGTAGGGATTCCCTTAATTCCTCAACCATAGGTCCAATCTTTGCATGACAACATTAGGGCTAGTACTAGTTAGTCTTCCCTTTTGTTTTGCTTCTCTTTTTTTTTTTTGCATCCTTGCATGTAATAAAACTAAAACTTGTTTTCTTTTTCTTTTGAAAATCAAAACACTTAATAATGGTTCATAACTTCTTTCTTAAAGGTAAAAGCGACCAAGCAAGACAAACTTTTTTCCGCTTACGGGCGCTTTTTTTTGTGTTTAAAACCTTTTTCATATAAAAAACCCAAAACCCACCAAAATAAGTGAGCTGAACTACGGCGCTCTGACTTTCCCATTGCACGAGGGAATACGTAGGCATCTTGTCACGGGGCTCGATCGAGCAAAACTTTATAAAAACGTCCTTATTTTCCCTGTGGTTTCTTTATTTTCCTTTTCTTTCTCATGCATTATAGCGATTAAAAGATAGATAGATATAACACACCCCTTAGATAGAAAATAGAAGTGGATACCGTAGAGTAATTCGGGCGTGTGGGGTAAGCATGATCTCTCGATCGTAAGACAGTGATTTCTTCCCCCTGAGGTTTACTCGATGTTTTCCTTTATTCTTTTGCGAGATAAAAGACGTTCGATGGCGACTTCATTGATATAGTTATCCGATGATGTTTAGTTGATTGTTTCAATAACCTAGAGTAGTCAGAGTTGTGAAGTCTAGAAGAGGTTTCTCTTCTTATTTTGAGTTGGCGTCAATGCTCTGATACGTAACACCGGGGGGTTGGACACTTGTTTTGTTATTTCATTGCTTTGCTTTGAGGATTATGTTGAAGTATTATAAACTCCTATTTATTTGATTAATTGTTGTTTCATGTTTGAGTTAAAAATGTTATAGTAATTAATTATTTCCTTTCTGGTTCTATAATAAAGTTGAAGTTTGAGACTATGTTGAAAATGTTGTTTGTTCAACTGAAGTTGTGTTATATATCTACTTATTTATACTTGACCAGGTTTTAATATATTGAAAGAATGTAACATCCTTTTTTTGAAGTTTTGATTTAAAAGTTAAATTACTTTGATTTTTATTTAATTATCGACGGGAAAATAGGGTATTACATTAGTAATAGCAGAGTAGGTCAGTCCGTCAAGCCAGGTTGTTGAGTCATTAGTGTAGTGTGACAGTGAAATACTGTTAATGTATCTCTTCTAACTGTTGTTTGATGTTATGTTGTGAGACAAAGTTATGGCAGGAAGAAACGATGTTGCGATTGTTGCTGCCTTGGAGGTTATGGCTCATGCGATACAACATCTACATCATGCCAGTGGTAACGATAGAACTCGTTTCTTAGAAACATTTCAGAGGAACCACTCGCTTGTGTTCAAGGGTAAGCATGATCCAGATGAAGCGCAAAGTTGGCTCAAGGAGAACGAGAGGATCTTTAGGTCATGGATTGTACGAATACGAAGAAAGTGTGTTTCGGTACACATTAGTTGACATGAGAAGTCGATGGCTGGTGGGTTGACACTCGCCAGATATTGGAAGGTCTCGGTGAGGCTATCACTTAGGAGGTGTTTCACAGGGAGTTTGTAACAAAGTATTGTCCTGAAGATGTTCGCGCGAAGAAAGAAAATTGAGTTCCTAGAATTGAAGTAGGGAGATTATCGGTAACTGAGTATGCAGCTAAGTTCATGGAGCTCGCTAAGTTCTACCCTCACTACAATGAGGCAACTACTGAATTCTCTAAGTGTATAAAGTTTGAAAATGTCTTACGTTCGGAAATCAAGAAGGCAATTGGGTATCAGTGAATTCGTAAGTTTTCAGACTTGGTGAATAGCTGCATAATCTTTTATGAAGACAATAAATCTCACTACAAGGTCGTGAATGATAAGAGGACCAGGCAACAATAGATTCGTGGGAAGCCTTATAGTGCTCCGACTAGCAAAGAAAAATAGAAAGATGCTGATGGCAAGAGTCCAAGGGGAAGAGGTGCTCCTGCTGGTATTATGTGTTACAGATGTGGAAAATATGGTCATCGGAGTAATGAATTCACTATTGAAGTGAAAGGTGTTTCCGTTGTGGAAAAATAGGGCATGAGATGACTAAATGTAGACACAAAGATGTAATTTGTTTCAACTATGGCGAAGAAGGGAGTATAGGGGCTCAGTGCCATAAATCAAAGCAAGCTCAATCCAGTGGGAAAGTGTTTGCCTTAGGTAGGACTCAGACATCCATTAGAGACCGCTTGATCAGAGGTATATGTTTCATTAATGGTATTACTTTAATTAATATCATTGATACTGGTGCTACACATTGTTTTATTATTGTTGATTGTGCGAAAAGGTTGGACCTTGAATTATCTTCTATGAATGGAGAAATTGTTATCGATACTCCAGCTAAGGGATCGATGACTACTTCTCAAGTATGCATGAAGTGTCATTTTTCTATCTATGACAGAGACTTTGTTGTTAATTTGGTTTGTTTACCATTGACTGGCCTGAACGTGATTTTGGGTATGAACTGGTTGGAATATAATTATGTTCATATCAATTGCTACAATAAATTTGTTTGGTTTTCTTCTCCTGTGAATTCTTATATGCTAGGCAGCTGCATGAGTTTATGAAGGGTGAAGTTTAGGTGTTTTCCTTGATGGCATCCATGTCTATTGAAAATCAGGTTGAGATTGATGAGTTGCAGGTAGTATGTGATTTTCCTGAAGTTTTCCCCGATGATATTCCAGATGTGCCACCAGAAAGAGAAGTTGAATTTTTTATTGATCTTGTTCCTGGTACCAGACCCGTTTCTATAGCGCCATACATGATGCCAGCGTCTGAATTAGTAGAGTTAAAGAAGTAGTTAGAAGACTTACTTGGAAAGAAGTTCATAAGACCAAGTGTATCACCTTGGAGAGCTCCCGTGTTGCTTGTAAGAAAGAAAGATGGTAGTATGAGACTGTGCGCTTATTATCGATAGTTGAACAAAGTGACAATCAAGAATAAGTATCCACTTCCGAGGATATACGACCTGATGGATTAATTGGTGGGTGCGCGAGTGTTTAGCAAGATTGATTTGAGGTCGGGTTATCACCAAATTCGAGCAAAGGAGGATGAGGATATTTAGAAGACGTCCTTCAGAAGTCGGTATGGGCACTACGAGTATACGATAATGTCGTTCGGTGTTATTAATGCGCCTGAAATATTTATGGAGTATATGAACCGTATTTTTTGCACTTGTATCTTTGTAACTTCTTATGAAAGTGATTTTATTTTATTTTTTATGGTCAATTTAGACTATTGTTAGTGTTTTGATTTTTGGTTAAAGGAAGAGCTAAAGATTTGAAGATTTTTGGAAGTTTAAATCAAAGCTGGCATCTTTTTGGTGATAGGGAGATAGAGCTCTAAAGGTTTGAAGATTTTTGCAAGTTTGAACAAAATAGCTCTAATATTGTTGTTATGATTTGGACATATAGATCAAGTCAAAGTAGCATGAAAAAAGTTGTATAACAAGGGCCATGTATTTGTAAGTGTGTTCAACTTTGTGTATTCATTTGGTTATGTGCTGGTTGTTGAGATTTGTGATGGTTTATTATAGTGTCAGTTTTTATTTTCTTTCATTTATATTTTCAAAACATCTATGTTGTTGTTTTAGTGTGGGATTGTTTCTATGTTGAAGTAATTTATGGGATTGTCTGTTTGTGGAATTTATGGAACTGTTTTATGTGTGATTGGTAGTGAAATTTACAGAAAAATATCATACCAAATCATTAAAATTACAACTACTTCTAAAGCACGGTAAAATTAGTTCTTATTTGGAGAATTTTCAAAGATATTGATGTCATGAGTCCAATTAGTTAGAACTAATAGATAGTAATTTAAAGCATGGTAATTTGTCTTTTTTTTCCTGATTTTTTGCTTGATTTTGTTTATTGTTTCAAGTTAACAAAGAAATATCTACACAGTTCTTCATCCTTTATCATTTTTCTTGTTTGCAAAGGTAATAAATATTTTTGTCTTTTCGTTAAAAAATATCTCAAATATATGTATCTTGACTCTTGAGTATCTTAAGTTCTCTAACAAATTCAATTTTTTATTATAAGATTTCTATGTATATTTTGAGTTGTCTAACACATTTAATTTATGAACAATTACTGCTTGATTATTAATAATTTAAGCAAATATGTAAAATTGATTTTTGTGTAGTTAATGTGTAAAGATTATTGTGTGAAGTTTATGTGTGTATAGTTTATGTCAGTGACTATGTAATTTATGTGTTTGTTTTGCAGCAAAAGATAATGGCAAAAGTCGAAAGCTCAGATAATAGTTGAATATTAGTATATAGCTTTTAGTCTATTGGGTGAGTTATTATATTATACATATTTTTTTATTCTACTATGATGTTACTGCTACAAATGTTTCTTTACAAATGTTTTCTTTATAAATGTTTCATAGTAAATAGAAACCCCATGTAACTATTAGAAAGTTCACTTTCTAATTAGTTGAGTTATTATATCACCATGTTTTTAACTTCAAACTATAATGTTTCATAGTAAATAGAAACTCCATGTAACTATTAGAAAGTTCACTTTCTAATTAGTTGAGTTATTATATCACCATGTTTTTAACTTCAAACTATAGTGCAAAAAATCTAATGTTCACTTTTTGATTTGACATGTTTGGGGACCAATTTCTAATTAATTATTAGTTAAGTTCTTTTCTTCATGTGACTTCATTTATACAGCCCTCTAGTTAATTGGTTGATTAAAAAAGTAATTGACTCTAAGATTTACCTTTTGCTTAAGCATGCTTAATTATAAAGTCTTGATTTGCTTAAGTTGTTGTCATATGTTATAATCCTTAATGGTTTCTACATTTTAATGTTGTTGTTTTGTTTTTTTTCATGGTAAGAGTCTTAGATCAATCAAGAATGATTTGGAGTTGGATTGATGGATCAAAATCAAAGTGGCATGGAAAGAGTCTTAGATCATGGTAAGTATATTCAATACTTGGAAAGAATATGGTTTGAAATCCTTATTATAATATGAATTTGTGTTTCACTTTCTTATAACACTTCAAATTAAAGTAGAATTTTGAGATATCAATGTCTTTTTTCTTAACATAAACTTAAACTTGCATTAATAACTTTGTTTCTCTGTCATAAACTTGCATTAATAATCCTCCTAATAGTGATGATTGGGAAATTGTTAGAGCCTTTATCTCTTTTCTAAAATTATTCTATGTTGCAACCAATGTTTTTTCAACCTCTCAAAGTGTGAGTTTGCATAGTGTTTTTCACCAAGTGTATACAATCTATCTATTGTGAGTTGAAGCATGCTTCTATGAACTTGAATGGTGTTTTTCCAAGTGTGGGTGCAGAAATGATGGATAAGTACAATAGATATTTGGGGTGTGCTACTAGGATGAACAAGTTGATTTATTTTGGAATTATTTTTTATCCAAGATACAAGTTGAGATATATTGAGTGGGCTTTTAAGGATATGTATGAAATTGAATCTACTTTTGCTACTGAGTTGATCGGTTCAATTAAAGAGGCTTAAAAAAATTGTATGATTGGTATAAGCAAGCTTATGACCAAAAGCACAATAGCCAGCTTCTTGGTATTGTTGAAAACAATGTTTCAAATGATGAAACGGTTGTTGGCCATACTTCAATAATTGTTAGAGCTGGAGCTTTTGAGAAACATTTAGAGGAACAAGACTCAACTGATCAAGAAAATGAGTTTCAGGGTTTTTACACTGATAAGTGTATCAAAAAGGATCCGAATTTTGATACGCTTGTGTGGTGGAAACACAATTCAGCCAAATATCCTATTTTAGGGACAATAGTTAAGGATATTTTTGCCACATCAGTGTCTACAGTTGCATCAGAAAGTGATTTCAACATGGGGGAAAGTCTTAAAAACTTATAGGAGCTCCCTAAAATCTGAAATGGCAGAGGCATTAATTTGCACTCAGAATTGGTTAAACCCATCTTTTACCTATTTCAAAGACATGAACCTCATGAAAGATTTTGAACTTTATAAAGATATTATCGCAAGTAAAATTATTACTTTAGTTTAAATAAATATGATGTTGTAATGTTATATTTGTTGAATAACTTTTTTTGTTTCATTATTTCAGAGTTCGACGAAATTTCTTCTACAGCAAGAGGAAGATCTTCACAATCTCAGCCACAACCTTCTAGTTGTGCTTGAAAAATATGGAAGTATATTTGTTTTATTAATTTGATTTACTTATTAGACTTATTTTATTTATAACTTAAATTTTTTATTGTTTATTTTTTCAGTTCAATTGTTTTTTGAAGTCATATGCGACTTATATTTTGCACTATTCAATGGTCAAATATAATCATTTATTTTTTTTGAAATTTTGGAGTCATATGTAAAAATCTTGCAATCGATCTTGATGATTGTAACACTGCCTCCGTTGCTCTAAATCATACAGTAAATGTATCATAAGTTTTGAAAAGAATTATACGAATGTTTACATGCTAGTTTTAAATACTAGGATATATGAATGTTTTAGTCCACCATTCTTAGGTTCTGCTCCTTTTGCAGTATATATTGAAAGCATAACATTTGATGGATTTTGGAAGCATAACATCTTAAATTCTGCTCCTTTTGCAACATATGTTAGAGGTAATAGGTACATGCTATAAAACTTAACCTAACCTAAACTCACTGCACTTTTTTCATTATTTGAGTTAGTTATAATGCTAATAATCATGCTCATATTATTTCAGAGCCAATTGGAAAAAAGATTGGATTAAGGAAATTGTGAAGTATCTGTTCTCTCCTCCATCAGTCATCAGAGGTGGAGTTTTTTTTCCTGAAATATATTTTTGTTTGCATCATATTTATAAGGATTGGAATTTGAATAGGCCTTAAATGTCATCTTACTTTAGAATTGGAATGTAAAAAATTGCAAATTATTTGTATCTTTTGTTTGGATGTTATCACTATCTTAAATCTCTTTTCTTTATCAATGTCTCAAATTTCTTTTTAAATGCTAACTGCTAATTGCAAACTGTTCTGATTTAATTTCTATACGGCTTTGCTAGTGCTATGATGCTACTTTGTACAAGAGCATAGAAATCACACAGAAAGAAAGAACAACTTGGCTATGGAAAAGTTGGTTGGAATTAAATGTTGAAGGTCATTAAAGTAGTTATAACACTATTAATATTTAAATTTTAGTAATTTATTATAATTTATATTTATGTTGATGTTCGTTGTTGTAATTTGGATTAATGTAGAATGATAGGCCATTGATATATGTTGAATTTAAATTCTTGATAATTTAAATTTATGTTGGTTTTAAGTTGTAGTAATATACTGTAAAAAAAGTTGTAGTAACATGTATCTCAAAATGTATTGTTGCTGTCAATAAAAAATAGTTGATTAAATTGATTAAATCGTTCGCATTAACCCCCGACAGATTCTAAGCCAATCCGCCCAAATTGATAAATAAATGGACAAAAATAAACCTATCCGACTGAAATATTGATATTTAACAGCTATAGAAATATGATATTTTTTACTCAACCAGTAGAATTATGATCAGAAACATTGTTTTTGCTCGCATAATGACAGGACTGACACACATGTTTGCTCCTACCTTCTCCTGCTCCTACAAACCCTTCTCTTCTCCATTACTGTCCTTCACAACCTCTCAATCTTTCTCTTCATCTTCCATCAACCACACCTTCCCCTCTTTTTCCATTTCAGCCACTGGTACCACGTGGACACTCACGTGGGACGATGTTTTTCGCATATCCAAATCTGAAACTGCCATAGAAGAAGACCCTTCTTCTTATCTCCAAGGTTTCTTCCACAAAGTCCAACTCTGTAATCGTGGTTCTGTGAGTTCTTACTCTGTAACCTCTCTTTTGTTTTTGTTTGATTTTCTTACAAAACAATGAATGAAACAAAGCAAAGGTTTTGTTACCTTTACTATATTACATTGTGCCCTTTTGTCTTTTGACTGAGAATTGTGAGTAATAATCAATTTTAACCACCCAATTGTGCTTTTTTGCATCACCTCACTTTTTTTTTCAATAAAGTTTTAATCTTTATAGTTAGTATCATTATTATGAAATTTGGGTTTAGCTAATTTTGAAGTGATCATCAGTGTTTTCTGTTCATTGCATAGCAGAATTTGTGTAGGATCTACTTTTTGTGTTATTGAGTTTGGAATTGATTGTAGGACAAACAATCTGAATTTGTTCCGTTTGTCGTTGAGGGCCGCGATGTTGGATTCATTCATAATCGGTAAATTTTACTCCATTTCTTTATTCTTCATGTTTGGTGCTTTATGTTTGGTTACTCATGAATGTTTCTTTGGTTAAACTTTGAATTTGTTTAGGTTTGTTGAACATTTGCGAGGCTTCAGCGACGTGTTTGTTTTTCCCAATGACGGAGGCCCCTTTGGTTATCATGTTGCATTGCATCCATCACTAAAGACGGCTGAGGAAAGAACCAACGCGGTTGGTTACGTAGTCAAGCATTTGGGAGAGGAGCACATTCCAGGTATACGGAATGAGGTATTAGTCTTTTTATAGGTTTAGAATGTGTTAGATTTCATCATTCTTTGTTACTAGATGCTTTTCTACTTAACTTCGTAACCTACATTTGTTGTCTATCTCTTACCAGCTATACCCTGTGAAATCCTCATTTAGCGCACCTGCTTTTTTTTCGTTAGAACGTGCTGCCGCTCCTTATTTTGGAATAAAGGTAGTAATTCGTTGTCAAATTAAAAATGATAATCTAAGTTGCATATATTTTGTGGAATTGAATGTTGCCTCTCTGTAATCTTACTGTTGGAATTAGTTTGAAGACGATTGCACTATTTGTTTTACGAAAGACGTTATAATTGATAGTCCAGATTGTATCCTAAAGCTCTTATTGGTTACACTTTTTTTTCTTATTTTACAATATTAGGCTTATGGAGTCCATATGAATGGCTATGTTGAGCTGAATGGGCAGAAACACCTATGGATAGGGAAGAGAAGTCCGACGAAATCCACATATCCTGGAATGCTTGATCATCTAGTTGCAGGAGGATTGGTTTGTAGTGTTGTTTTATCTGTTTGCATAATAAGCTAACTAATATCTCAAACTCGAGCCTTAACATGTTAAACATTTCTTCCAATGACTTTGCGGATTAGAACAGTTGACTACACCGTATTTAGATGAACAACTTAATCAAGCTTTTATAGCATAAGCGTTTATCATATTATTATTTATGTGTAAAATATTTCTATAATAAAAGGTAAACTATTTTCATACTAGCAGTTTTCTTAAAACAATCATGGAGAGCTTATGAAAAAATAAGCTGAAAACAATTTATGAACATGTCAAAAATTGTTTCCATATGAAATTTCAAAAAGTCTCACAAATGTTGATGTCAGTAGTAGGTAAGTTCAAATAAGTCAATTGAAACAGGCCTAAGTGTTTACTTTATGTTAATATGTACTATCATCATCTTGAGTTTCTGAGTTAATTGCTACTGTCACAGCCGCATGGAATTGGTTGTCTGGAAAATGTCGTAAAGGAATGTGAAGAGGAAGCCGGAATTCCTAGGTCCATCTCTATTAAGTAAGTTTGCAACCACAACACCTTCTTCATTCTTTTCCTTTACCACACAAATTTCAATTTTTCTTCTGGAACGGTTAGCCAACCTATGCAACATCAACTCTTCAGATTAAAAGTGTGTCCAATGTTCGACACCACAATGACGTATATGATTACATTCTAATACTTTTAATACTTGTGTGACATGTTGATGTCCGTGTTTGTGTCAATACTTCATAGGAGCTAACTGAACTTTTTGTGTCTATGCTCAACAAAAATCCAGTTAAATGCTTCTTCATTGATGTTCTTGCAGAGCTAAGTCAGTTAGTGTTGTTTCATACAAGGACATCGAAGGATATAGATACAAGAGAGACGTTCTATTCTGCTATGATTTGAAACTTCCCGAAAGTTTTGTACCAAAAAACATAGGTGTGCCTTTTAAACTCATTCTCCGAATTTACTCTCTTTTCTAGTGATGCCTTGATCACACTTTGTAATAAGTGGCTAAATAAAATATCAGATGGAGAAGTTGAAAGCTTCGAGTTAATCCCTATTGAGCAAGTTGCAGAAGTCATTCGCAAGACAGAGTTTTTCAAACCAAATTGCACTATCGTGATCATCGACTTCCTCTTTAGACACGGGTATTTCTTTCTTTTGCATTTGTTTTGTTATTCTCGGGTTGCAAAGTAAAACCTTAATGACTGAATGTTGTGAAATTGTAGATACATAAGTCTTGAAAATGATGGATATTTGGATCTCTTGAGAAGCTTAAGAATAGGAGATTGGTCCTGATACAAAGAGCTTCATGCTATTCATTGAACCAAGCTTTTCATATGTTGAAAAGTAACCAAAAAAATAGAAATTTAGAAATGTATGTGAAAGGAAAATGAGTGTTTGGTCCTCTCAATGGAAGATGCTTCTGATCATATGATTGAATCCATGAACATTTTCATCCGAAATGATTTATTTCTTTCTATTTAATTATTGAATTAAATTTTCGTTGTACGGATTGATTATTATAAAATAAAGTTATAGGTTCAATTGAATAAAATAATCATTTCATTTGAAGATTTTTTTTCTTTTTTGAAGTTTCCTTCTACATGAATTTGCAATCTCATCAGATTCATATAAATGGCTATGGATAGGAAAAAGAAGTCTCATGGAGTCAGTAAGTAATTTGCATCACAAGAAAACTGTCACAAACTGCAAGTTTTAAAAATTCAGTTAATCAGTTACTTTTTCTTCTATATAAGCTCTTCACTGTTGTTTTAATTCATCAAGATCATTAATACTGAATACTACTTCTCTAATTACATCTTGCACCTCTCTAAATCTCTAGATTTCCATTAATTTGAGAATCAAGCAATCCTAAAAAATAGTATCAAGACATTCGTTTAGCCCAAGCTTCCATCAATGACAAATGAAAGCACAATCTACCCGTGTGCAAAGTGGAACAACACGATAGATGGTGCGCGTAAATGAAGATCATATTCATATTTAAAGATTTTCTTAAAATTATATGTATTAGAAGCCAATACAACTTAGGCTTAGAAAGTGGTTCATCTTGAGTTGAGCAAGAAAGATGAGAAAGGTTTGTTCTTGATCTATCAATGTGTGGATTCAAACATCTTAAATAAAAACATAAAGGAAGAAACAACTGAGTGTGTCGGTACATTCAAGAAGTTGTATGGAGGTGAAGAAAAATTGAAGAAGTTTAAGCTGCAATATTTGAAGAAGCAATATGAGAACACATAGATGAATGATGGTGAGGCAGTTGCAAGTTTCTTCTCAAGATTAAGATTGGTGTTGATAACCAATTAGATAAAATCGTGTGGGGAGAAAATCACTGAAAGCTTCAAGATTTGAAACTTCCTGAAATTTTGTACCAGAAAATGAGATCGAGAATTTAAAAGCTTCAAGGTAATCAATGTTATGCAAGTTGAAGAAATCGTTCGCAAGACACAATTTTTCAAACCAACATGTGCAGTCATGATGTAAGTTGACATTGGACTCAGGTCCCAGCTTCTATGCCTGTAGTGTTATATCTGACTCATGATAGATGTGATTTTTATATAAAAAAATAAAGTGCTTGAATATGCCCCAAAAACAAAATTCAAGTGTTTGGATTTTTAACAAATATGATTTTAAATTATATTCATTTACATAACTTCAATTTGGTTAAAATTGTCTTAGAAGTGAATTGATTAAAATTGTGTTCAAAGGACACAGCCAATTACACTTCAGAATATACCAAGTAATATGTTGAATTCGCTCTAAACCCAAGCAAAAATACATTAACTGAATAAAAGTTCATTCAATTAACATATAAGATAAGATCTAACTCAATCACCAATGCCAACATTGTTATACTGACTTTTTTTGCGGCACCAGGTTCAAAACCAGAGTCTCCCACACTTTGTAAACTTATAGCTGCATGTCATTTCGTCAACCGGTCAAAGATTTTAAACGAACGAAATTATACACATAATCGGTGTTTGTCATGTACAACTCAAAATGAATAGTCCTTTAAATCAGATTTTGATTCAAACAAATCCATATCTGCTGTGCACTCTTCTTCAGTGAGTGGAGGGAGTTGCCTTGTTTTACGCTTCATATTGTGCTTGTGCCACTCACTCTTGTGGTGTTCCCTGTACAACTTAGCATCTTCAAAAGCGGTGTCGCATGTGTTGCATTTGTTTTGCTTTGGTTGTTGTACCTCAGTAGGCTTAGTAGCACTCGAAATTGTTTGTTTCTGAAGTTTATCATTCAGCTCAAGCACAGACTCAGGAGTTTTTGTGGGCAGTGGTGCAGGCATGTCTTCATGATCATTGTATTGATCCACTTGGGTATCCCCGTCCACGTAAAGAGAGTGGGCAAGAACTTCAAATCTTCCATGCATCTTATTCATAACAAAGTCATGACAATCCTTATATAGACCAGGTTCTAATTCGAAAACCTGCAACCCAATTAGAAATCATATCAATTCTCTTAACATGTTGGCAGAATCCAGATTAACGGTATGCATGTCCATAAGATTAGCGCTTTGTGTTCGAAAATGAGATAAAAATAAGTAACCATCAACTGTAACAATGCTTCTAAAACCGAAGACCCAGGGTTGCTTAACTTTAAATGAAATGGGACCGTGAAAGAAAGTTGTTTAAAACTAAGTAACACAGAGAGAACTTACAACAGATAACTGAGCAGCAGTCCCTTCTTTAGAAATAACAGTTGCCTTCCACTCGCTCAGCTTTTCTAAGAGGACAGGTAATTCTTCCTCAGGGGCGGCAGCGCGTATTCTCAGTGGACACCGTTTTATAGGGTAGTGTTTCTGAAGCTCCTGAATCAACTCCAGAGCCTGTAATACAATTTTCATTACTTAAATTATCATCAAATCATTATAACAGTTACACGAGGCTTAGCATATACAATTATTAGAATGACTCGACAAGAGACCTGCTTCTTGGAGGTGCTGTTTGGATCAACGGCGAAGTGAATATCCCTCATGAGGCGTTCAATCATGCTGATAGTGTAAGGGCGCTTAGTCTCGGGATTAAAAGTTTTGTGCATTACGATGGTGGCAATGTCCCTGAACTGACTAGACAGCATTGATTCCCTCTCTTTGCCAGCAACCTGAAGTTCCCCCTTTTTTAAAATCTGCAACAGAAAACCATTTTATAACACATTCACATGCATGTTATCAACTAACAGTTAAGTCACTAGTTATTATACATATACATTGTTATGCCATAAATAATAGCCCAGTTTTGAACTAGTTTCTAACTAACTTACAAATTATAATAGATTTATGATTCTTCAATAAAGATTGTTTTATTTTTTACAAATATAAGTTTTTATAAAAGTGTATATTTGGGTAAACAACTTAATTATACACTTACATATATAATGTCATTCTTATTCTTATGATCATGGAGAGAATGAGCTTATTTGTTTGCATACAAGTCCTAAGTTATTTACAAAAGCTAGAGTGAAAAACTTCCTGAAAACAACTTGTGGAATATGTAATATTATGGATATTGTTGTAAAGCTATACTTACAAAACTGATGTTGTAAATATATTTTTATATTGTGTAATTATTTGTGTAGATTATATCCAGTCCTTCGAAAAAGCTCATTAGGCATAGCATAGTCTATTTAAACAGTTTAGTGATTGTGCTTGAATTACTTTTAAAATCTAGTTTCAAATTTTTCTCCAATTCTACATGATATCAGAGTCTCGCTCACGCATAAACCCTAACAGTTGTCTTTGCGGTCTCTTTTGTTTTTCTACTTTCATTGTGGGTCACTGCTTACTTTTGTTTGGCCGCACTATTCATTCCAAATGTTTATCGTATATACACTCATGTATAAACTATTAATATAATCGAAGAGAAAATGTGATTAAACAATTTGCATATGAGTTGCACGCAGTTTTCATCAGTTATCCTAAATAGTTTACTAAAAGTCGAAAAAACGTACGGACATTATCATAAGCTATTGTAATAAATCCTGTCAAACAGTGCAACAGTGCTTATCCAAATAAGCTACTCATAAGCCAACCCAAACACAATTGCAGTTCTTAAAGTGAATATAGAGCAGTTAAATGAGAGAAGCTGAATATAAGCACTCTCAAACCAGAAAAAAGTTGCAAATAAGTTCTACCAAAAACACTCACTCACATGTAGTTGGATAAACAAACTAGTTACATATTTATTGAATAATCACTTACGTATAAGTTATTCCTATAATCAAATTGAAATTTTAGCTAAATAATTTTTCATGCAAGTTGTAAATTATTTTCATAAGCTACAAGAACAAGCTTAGGGACATATTATCAACAATTTTTACAATCTCTTCAAAGTTCACACACTCTAACAATTGCTTGTGTCATAACTCACAAGATAAACCCTAATAAAAGCCTGTTTGGATTGGCTTATTTGATCCTTATCTACTGCCATAAACTTTGTGACACTATATGAAAGACTTTACCAAAACACCTCATGACATTTTTTATACATTTTTTTGAATTTGTTTTTAGAAATTCTTCAAGATAACTAGTGAAAACAACTTATAACATATATAAAAACAATTTAAACGTATTATATCTTTTGTTATAAAAACAACTTATTCAAGCTTATTCTTAAGCACTTATTTTGCTAAGCACTTGTGTATAAGCAGCAAATAATCTGTTTATCCAAACAAACCCTAAATACTAAGCTACTAAACCATAAATACTAAACCCTAAACAAACCCTAAGTTTTGTGACACTGTTTGGAAATGGGAGCCTTTACCAAAACAGCTTATGATTTATTTTTAGATATTTTTTGAATTTGTTTTATAAATTCTTATAATGAAAACAACTTCTAACATATATAAAAAACAACTTCAATATTTTTTATCTTTTCTTATAAAAACAGCTTATACAAGCAGTTTGCCAATGCTTATCCAAATAAGCTACATTCTAAATAAGCTCAGCCAAATACACACTCACATTAAGTTGGATAAACAAATTAGTCATGTATTTATTGAATAAACACTCACCTTATGACATTTTTTATACATTTTTTTGAATTTGTTTTTAGAAATTCTTCAAGATATAACTAGTGATAACAACTTATAACATATATAAAAAAACAATTTAAATATATTCTATCTTTTGTTATAAAAACGGCTTATACAAGCTTATTCATAAACACTTATTTCGTTAAGCACTTGTACTATAAGCTGCAAATAAGCTCTATATCCAAAAAAACCCTAAATCCTACTAAACTACTCATAAATCAACCCCTACACGGTCTAAGCACTAAGAAAAACTAGAACTAAAACTAATTTCAACAAAATCACAACATTGATTTGCATGATTTAGGTTAAACAATTCATTTCATAAGCTTAAAATAATCTAGTGTTGAATCTGATTAAGAAGAAGAAATAACCTCTAAGCATATACTGGAGTGATCATCAGTACCAAAAGCCGCGTTCAAATCCTTAGACTTAGCAAGAACACCTTTAGAAACATTGGTATAAACAGTATGAGACTGCAACACTTCATCAATATCCTTTTCACTGTTAAATAAGCGATTAATTCATTAATCAATTACAGAATAATCGATTAATTAGGTTAACAAAAAGATTGAACGAATACGTACACGCCGGAACGCCATGAAAGGACGGTGTTAGGGTAACAAGCGATTTCGAATCGCATGCCGTGCTTTTTGAGACGAACAACTGCTACGTTTGTTAATCGCTTTTGACCTACGGGTTGAACCAATGATCTCGACATTGAGAGGTTTTTGAATGAAGTTCTCTTTTTTGATTTTTATCGTGTTGTGAAGATGAATTGCAGATTCTTTAACCTTTGAGGTATAGGTTTAAGCGTGCCGCCTCTTTGTGAGTAAAACGCAACCGTTTTATGTGAAGTGAAGTTTATCTATAGGGAATAGGGTCAGACAACTCTAGGGTAAGTTTGGTTCTATGAAAGGTGGTAAGAAGGAAAGAAGAAGGAAAGAAAGGTTATAGGATATATTATATTGTTTCCCTTGCATTTTAAGAAGCAAGGAAGGAAAGAAAGTTTTACATGAGGGTCAAATTTATCCTTAACTGATTTTAATTATTTTACCATTTCACTTATCATGGATTATCTGATAGACTTGAAGGTCATGTGTTTGTTAGTAGGTTGACCTTAGATGAAAAACAATATATTTTTTATTTGACATTGTTGGCATGACATCGACCGAGTTGATATTTGTTGTTGCATTTATTTATATGGAGTCTGAGCAAACAAATAGTTTTTGTTGGATGTTGGAGAAGCCGAAGGAATTGTTTGTGAAAAAAGATTTGTGTCCACAAGTGATTTTGATGGATAAAGATCTTGCTTTGATGAAAGTGGTAGAAGTTATGTTTCTTACCACAATTAATTTGCTATGTCGATTTCACATTAAAAAATGTTGGAATGAGATGCAAGCAATATGTGGTGAAAAAAATGCAAGAGACGATAGAGTCTTTATGGACGGATCTTGTATGGGTTAGTGATGAGGTTGAGTATAGTCAAAGGTTGCACCAACTTGAGCATGCATGTTTTGATTCTAGTGATTTTATTGATTATGTGAAAGATAAATGGTTGACTCCATATAAGCATAGACTTGTTGGAGCACAGATTAACCGAATACTTCATTTGGGTAACACTACGATTAATCGTTATGTCATTTATTTTAGTATTTTTACTATGTTATAGATTTATTATGCATTTATATTTATAATGTGAATTTTATAGGATTTTTACTATGTTATATTTTTATTATGCATTAAATTTGAGAATGTTAATTATTTAGGTTTTTTACTATGTTATATTTTTATTATGCATTAATTTTTAGGGTTGAGTCTGCACATAGGAAGTTAAAGCATATGTTGGGAAACAATCTTGGTGACATGGTCAAATGTTGGGAAGCTATGAACAACAACCTGAGGTTACAAATAGGCAACATTCATGCTTCGTTCCAAAAAAAATTATGAAGTTGAGCAAGTGCACACGTTAGTCCATTTTATGGTAATCTGTGTGGTTCTGTATCTAGAGTTTCTTTGAGACACATTGCTGAAGAGTTATCGAGTGTTGATTATGTTAGAACTGTTAGAAAAAATTATGGTTGTACTCATAAAACAAATTATGAGTTACCTTGTGCTTGTGAGTTAGGTAGATACGTGATTGGTGGTATACCCATACCAATAGACAATGTTCATGTTGATTCTCTATTTTTAGGTTTGGCTTTATGTTTGGTAAAACTAATTTAGCAACAATAGGTTAAATAGGATTTATAACTTGTAAGGAGAAAGCAGGTTGAAGTTCTATTTAATGGAGAAACATGTTGTGTTGAAATGTTTCAACATCTGGAACAACATGTCGAAGAAGATGTCACGACATGGTGTTTGAGCTGACAGATTGGATTCTGTTATGAAATAGAATATTCTAAAGGGAATCTTTTGCATAATTGTAACAACTTACTTGTTGTTATTTGGAGCCCAAAATTATGGAGATATATTAGGGAGACTTTATAGGAGAATCTGTTGCAGATTTGTTGATTATTTATTTGTTGTTATAACAATATGGAGATATTTGTGGAGAATATCTTGGAGTTGTTTTGGAGAATATTGTGGAGCAATTTTAGCAGCAGTTTGTTATGTCAGTTTGGTATGTTTTGAAGGCTCAAATCCAGTTGAGTAATGGGTTATAAATAAAATCATTATAACCTAAGTTTAGTACCAGCCGTGATTAAATATAATGTAGTTTTAGGGTTGAGTCTGTAGAGTGAACCTCCCGGGTTATGGGAAGATCACCATGTGTACACCTCGAAGCCTTTAGGTAAGAGGGTGTTATGTTCTTGGAGAAAACTGTGAAGTAACTCCAAGGTGTGTCCTAAGTTAGAAGCATATTTCTTTTAGTCTTAGTTAGTTTGTGTCATAAGTTGACTGTTTTTGTATTGTGTTTGAAGTGTGGTATCTCCAAACTCTTTCTAGTTTTGTTTAGTGTCACGGTTTTTGATACTGAGGGAGTGAGTGGAGGTTCTCATATCTAAGTGTGGTATCTTAGGTAGAAGGGTCATTGGGTAGTTTGATTAAGTGAGGAGGTGTAAATAAGGAAGGTTTAGCTTCGAATTAATATTGTTAATAGTGAACTTCATCCCTGGCTTGGAAGCCCCTAGACGTAGGTTGGTTAAAATCAAACTGGATTAACAATTCCTTATGTTCTTTTGTTTCCTGCACTATTATTTTAATTATACCTTGTCTGTTTTATAATGTCGAATCAGATGTCATGACATTCTAAGTTTGCCAACATCAGAATTTCAATTGGTATCAGAGCAGACATCCTGTCTGTTTCTGGATGAGATCCATGGGGGATACTTTCTGGCTGTGTACAAGTTAGAAAATTGTTTGAACAAAGAGTGTTCATATTGTATGGTCCCTAGAAGTGAAGGATGGACCTATTGTGGAGAACTAGACCAACCTAACCAGAATTGTTGGACCTTCTTGAAGAAAGAAGATAAAGATGCTGGAACAAGAAAGTTAAATTCAAAGACTACATGTGGGAGTGAAGACTTTGAATTGAATTGTTCAGCCTATATTCAGCACAGAGATGAGAATTGTCAAAACCTTCACGCGGGAGTGAAGACATTGATAAGGTAACTCTTGTGTTTATGTGTTTTCATATGATCAGGATATTGGTTGGGTCTAGTTTATTGCTTGATGAAGAAGCAAGCATATTATAGGGTTGATTTATTTTCAATCTTTATGTTCCATGCTTACAATTAAATTGTGGAGTAAGCATTGTGTAAGTTTTGTTGAAGCATGGCTATTTTTTGCTACATAGTCTCTGATGCAACCCCTATAGTGAAAGAAGGATCCTAAGGTTATTTTTATCAACGGAATATTTTGGCAGATTATTACAACTATATTAAAAGTGTTAAAGATACTTGAGATCCTTCTCAAGTCCACTGATAAGGGCATATATTAATAGAATTGATGAGTATCAATTGATCAATGACTCTCATATACATCTGCAAGTTGTTTGAAGACCTTGAAGATTATCAAAGATGATGTGTTCCAAGGAGATGGAACAGATGTTCTATAGGATGTTAAAACATTATTATTGTTATATAGCTACCAGTTAAAGAATAAATGTTCTGGGTGCTAAACAAATGTAGTGTGAGTACATAGGTTTGGAACATGCTCCTGATTTGGAAGAGGAGGCATATGTTTATTAGTTGATCAGGATATGATCAACAGGTTATTATACTCCAGATGTCAGATTATTTCTGACCTATACTTATGGGAGTATCAAAGTTAAGCTCAGTACAATTAAAAGACTCATAAAGGTATACCCCTCAGTCCCTTTATGTAATATCAAGATAAGCTTATATCTGGTACATTCTTCTGATCAAAGGACCAGATATCTGGAAAATTATTCACGACCATAGAACATATTTTGTTTGGAGCTGAATATTGTGTCTCAACCACAATGAATCATGGTCATGAATGTTGACTTCCCTGAATATTGTCCTGGAAGGGTATTGTCAATAAGAATCAAGGAAGACAGATTGCTATGAAGAATCTGAATATTTCTGTGTCATGCCATAAGTAAATCTGTTCCGGAAACCTAGTTGAGGAAATCTCCTCTGTAGGTACAAACTATGGCATCCATCATCTCAAAATCGGAATGAAAGTCTGAAGAAAAGCTTATTGAGATGTGGCTCATATTATTCCTTGATATGTAAATTGTTTGGATGTAAAGTTGGCAGTTGTTGTACTTCTTATGCCCCCAAGTGTTATGAAGAAGGTATGATAGATGTTAACCCCGGAATCATAATGGATGATGTTGCATCAGAAGTCAAAACATCATCTTAAAGTCTTCAGCTATTGAAAGTTGTATTGTTGCCATGAAGTAAATATAAGTGTGAAGATGTAATCAGTCAGGATGATCTAGTGTGAGTAGTTAATTCTAATTGACTAACTGGTAGGTACTTTGACGGGAGACTAAGTACTTATTAGATGTGCAGCCTGAATGCAAAATTCATATACTTTGTTGGGAGCTGAGTGTTTGTATGATGAATTCATGGCATAGTGTGAACTGAAAAATCAATATTAAAGTTCACAATTATCTTCACAAGTTTAGAATGTGTGGCAATGTCATAGGGTGATTATTTGAAGAGCTGATTCAACTAAGGAGATGCATACATGTGTTGTCAAATATCTTGATGGGAGATGGATGTTTGTGATAGATGTGTGCAAATCTGAATCAAGAAAGAGATGAAGTATGTGATGTATAGAAGAGAATGTTCTACATGAAGATGTAACATCACAACTATTGAAGCTAATATGTATGCCAAGCTACTATTGAGGGGGAGATTGTTCATTACTTGATGTGAAGGGGAGTGTATACTACTATGTGCTGAAGTGACATAAAGTCTTGAAGAAGCAGTTGTATTATAATCTCAGAACCGAAGCTGATATGTTTTGTAGTAAAGTTGATGGTTTGCCAAATGATATTTTAACATCATTGTTGATGAAAGTCTGTGGAAGAGACTTGGGACTATTGTTCGAGTGTTGTATAGCAGGCAAGCAAAAAGTAAAGTATTATTTTTACCAGGTGATATATACTGGTTAGGTTATATCGTATTGTGTTCATAAAGATTGGTTATTGATTCGTCGTTCGACAATTCTATCGTTAATGAGTTTGGGATTAAATAGTTGTAAAGAAAAGACAAAAAGTAAATAAAATAAAGTATAAAGGATAGACAGCTTGTCCGGAACGAATGCACACTACCCGTCACAGACTTAAATCTACCGTCCAGTTATACTCAGCCTACGATACTCATTTGTGTCATCACATACCTCTCACAACCCAAGTTATTTCTAACCCAAATTAAGAATTCAACTGCATCACCTTGATATCCATGTTTGGCCTACCTTAACAACACATAAGTCAACCGTGTCACTCGTAACGACTATCTCTAGCTCAAAACAACCAACAAAGAGGCATTAAGCTCAAATACTCTACGTAAATGTCAACTCTAAACCCATTTCTAGCATTCAAAAACTAACAGATAATCATCCTAGGGAAGAATCTAAGCAACCTATGTCTAGTAAAGCTCAAATCCCTAACATAGAGTAAAAACCTAAGACAATCACCAACACAGATTCATAAAGTAGACTTTATACAACGCCAAGGGCGAAAAATATACATGAGTTATGAGTAGAGCTAAATTTCTTCCTCGGTCGAATAATTTTCTAATGTCATACAGGGGGAATTTGAGATGAGCCTTATGGGGGAGCTAAATTTCTTCCTCGATCTACAAATAAAACATCTCGATGAGGGAACAACAGTATGTCAAACAAAATACTGCAGAGAGCTTCTCAAGCGCTTTGGAATGAATGACTCAAAGTCCATTAATACCCTCATGGCTACTAACGGGAACTTGGATAAAGATGAACATGATAAGAGTGTAGATGTCAAGAAGTATAGAGGAATGATGGGATCTCTTTTGTACCTTACTGCATCTAGGCCTGACATAATGTTTAGCATTTGTATGTGTGCATGATATCAATCGAATCCTAAGGAATCGTACTTGAAAGTTGTCAAACGTATACTTAGATACCTTCATGGAACATCTAACTGCTCAGTGGCACATGTCACTTATTTTCAAACTCCTTAGTGAGTTGGCATAGCAAAAAGCAGGTTTCTGTTGCACTATCAATCGCCAGTGAATTTTGGCTGTTATGCCTAAATTTTGTGGCTAAAGCAACAACTACAAGACTTCGATATTCAACTAAAACGTATTCCAATAAAATGTGACAATACTAGTGCAATCAACCTTACTAAGAATCTTGTTTTACACTCACGAACTAAACACATAGAGATTAGGCATCACTTTCTTCGCGATCATGTTGAAAAAGAAGACGTTGTGTTTGAGCATGTTGATACTAAAAGTCAACTTGCTGATATTTTCACCAAACCATTAGCAACAAAGTCCTTTTTTAACATTCGTCGTGATCTAGGGATCTTGGATCTTTCTCACGTGATGTCTTAAGTATCCATGTACCTTATCTATGTGTGTGTGTGTATGTATATATATATATATATATATATATATATATATATATATATATATATATATATATATATATATATATCACCATGTCATTGACATGTAGTCTAGTTTCTGTACGTGCGTATTAAAGGCTCATTAACTAAGGTAATATTGCTCCTCTTCATACCCTGTTAAAATTCATTGATTTTGTGTATGTGTAATATGTTCCTTGAATGTCATTTACATGTTTAGTTTTACATAAATTTTTGGAGCATTCTCATGAACCATTTACATTGCATTACAATTTTGCATAATCATTCCAACAATAACTCATTCAGGACAAACATACATTTCCAAATGGGTCCCCTATCTTATTGTCCATAAAAACCTGTTAAAATTTTATTTTCATCAGGTTTGGATCGATGCAAAATGTCATGTATCGATACAAAAGAACTCCAGTCGATGCATAAATCACATGCGTCGATACACAACTATGATATTTTTTGTTTTTCAAAATTTCTTCAGTATGTATCGATTCATACACATTTTGTATCGACTTATGCAATGTTCAGAATTAATTTTTACTTTTGTGTTGATTCAAAAACCTTTGCATTGACTCATAATTCCTTTTGGGTCGACCCATCATCCCATTTAGAATTTCATATATTAGCACATCATTCTCATTTATCTCATAACATTACAATTCAGCCAACCCTAATTCACTGTTCATCTCACGCCTCCTTCTGCAACTTATCCAACACCATACTTCTTCATCAACCATGCCTCCCAAAACAATCCTTCCCAGATCAAGAGGAAAAAGGAAAGGAAAAGCTGTTGTCGGGACCTCCTCTCGGGCTGAATCTCCTGAAATTCCTCATTCTGCCCTCTCCACCTTACATCCAGTAGTAGAAGATGAGTTCGAAAACTCATTCAAGTCACAGATAATCATGAAGCCACATGTATTTAACAAAAGAGATGTTCTCTCTCTGCACATAATAGATGTGTGCGATCTTCTAGATGCACACAAATTAGGTAACTTTATGACCATAAATGATAATTATCATGAGGATTTCATTCGCACATTTTATGCTAGTTTGAAAACGTCTAGAGGAATATCATTTAAGTGTTGTATTGGAAATAAAACACATGTGTTTGAAGATGATGATTGGGACATTGTTTTTCAAATCTCTTTTGGCACTTATGTGTTGCAAAGCTGGCACGATGCAAATCTTGATCCTGCATATAAGAAACAGGAGTATCTTGCCTCAATTTTGAAGTTGGAAAGGCCTCTTGGTCCGAACGAACAAGTTACTTCTGGCATGATTCAAAGCATTCCAAGAATGCTTCATTGGATAGTTTCTCACATCTTGCGGCCAATGTCAGGTGGCCATTCTCGATTAGATTGGCCTGATATTCATCTCTTGTACATCCTTCAAAATAAGATTCACTTGAACTGGCCAAATTACTTTGTCAAACGTATGTTTCAAATACGTGACAGTAATGGAAACACTGCCCTTGGGTATTCTGCACAAATAATGAGGATTATAAAATTCTGGAGTGTTACCATACCTCTCATGCCTCTTTTATCTCCCACTGCTGCCCAAGAATTCAACAAAGCTACACTCACTCATATTGGATATAGGCAGGACAAACAACACCAGTGCCTCTATTTCAAAGAAAAAGGGTCAAATTCAAGAGTTTACAACTTTGACGTGCCGTTTGAACAAATTTATGTGGATGAAGAACCCATTGATGCTGATATGCCAGACATTGATCAGGAACATCAACCTGAAGATATTCCTGTTGATGCAAACACCGGGTGGGGAGCTTGGGAGCCACAACGATGGTATCCAACCGACTATCAACCTGAACCTCGTATCCCTCCATTTTCTGGTGCAGGATCGTCCTCCACTGCTCCTGAGTATATGACTCAGATGTTCCAGCATCTGGAAATTTCTAATTAAGCGCTCCATGAAGAGGTGCGAGCTTGGCACATTCAACAAAATAAATGACATCAAGAACATCGTGAGTGGCACGATGAACACACTAGAGTGTATCCTAATCAACATTCGTGGCACACAGACTTAGTGAAATGGCATAAGGTATTCTACAATGAAATGACTGGATTTATGGATGATTATCGCGATGATCCCACTGTAATGAAGAAATTCAGAAGTGTTGAAGTCCAAAATAGATTTTGACAATACAACTTCATGGGCCAGAATCCTGATGAGAATCCTCCTCCGCCACCTCCACCAAGTTTCAAGAATCCGGATGTTGATGCTGACAAATCCTGTGGAGGCTATAACCCTCTTTAATTCACTATCATATCATGTCATTTCATCTTATTGCATAATCATTGTACTTCTATTCCAACATTTGTACTCTTTTCGTATTGCTTTTATAATATGCAACTATTTCGTTGTCAAATGTTTATTCTTGTTTACTTACTTTTGCCTGATTTCTGACACTCTTTGTGAGTGTAAGACTGTGATTGTCCCAAACTTGTCACTCTTTGTGAATGACAGTTTCTTAATCAATATTGATGTGTATGCCATCCTAAATACTGTCTTTATTGAATACTTTTGTCAACTACTACTTAGATACTATCTTTCTTTCCGCTTTTTGATGTTGACAAAGGGGGAGAAAAGGCAGATGTTAGATGTTAGAAAGGAAACCTGTTACAGCCATGCATAAACTCAGGGGGAGCATTTCATCATTCACAAATTACCAATCCACACACATCTTGCAATAATTTGCCATCATAAAAAATGGGGAGTTTATGAGCAACCCTTTACATAATGTGTGCAATAATGTTTGATAGTTTTGTATGATAGCAAATATATGTGTTTGATTGTCTAAAATTGGTCCTTAATATATGTGTGCTTGTCCTGACATGATAACATGCATAAAAGTGGTCAAAGTATAATTCTAGTCATGTACAAACATCTTGTGTCGATACAAAAAGGGATGCATCGATACATATAACTGATTGACTTCATAAAAACAATTTTCCTTCAATATGAGTCGACTCATACGTATTTTGTATCGATACATATCAGTTTGATGGATCCAAAATTTAAGCTTTGCATTGACACATAACATTATGAATCGATACATATAAATATCAAAAATTGGGATTCTACTTTGTTTGTTGTTTGCATCAATACAAAATCCTTTGTATCGATTCAAATCAAGTCTTTTATTTTGGAAAATAAATTTCATAAAGTATGCATAGATGCATACGTATTTTGTATCGACTCATACAAGAATTGAGTTTCTGTATATTTGCATGTTTTAGATCTTGTATCAATACATAAGTGATTGTATCAATACATATCTTACATACGTCGACTCATCTGTGTCATGCATCGACTCATGCTTTATTTAGTTTTCTAGAATCATCTTAATAACAATATGTATTGATACATAATCCTTTGTGTCAACTCATACTTTATATGCATTGATACATAAACTTTTGTATCGACTCATATTTAACTGAACTCTCTGGAAACAATTTTTAGTACAATATGCATCAATACAAAATCACTTGTATCAATACGTTCATTGACTTGTGTCGATGCATACGTATTTCGTATCGACGCATAAGTCTGTTTTTCTTCTAACATGTTTCTGTTTCCATATAAAAGAAAAGTTTGGCAGTTTAGTTTGACAGGTGTCACAAATACAATTGGTGAGCATCCATTTTCTGAGCAATTAGAAACCTGAAAGAGACTTCATCTTCATCATCTTCTAAATCTTCTTGGTTCAAGAACATTGACACGTAATCATCATTGTTTGTTGGATCAAAGGATCAAAGAGATAACGTTCAGTGGTACGATCAGTGATCTAGCTGAGTTAAAGATTCAGAAGGGGATTTCGAGGAAAAACCAGAAGGTTTATCCAGAAAGAACGGAGGTGTTCTTGTGGGTTTGTTAGTCATGATTGCACAGAGCAAATTCAACCATAGCGTAAGGTTTGAAGATCAGGGTGATTTCGCAAACAGATCGTGGAAGTGGTGAATTGTCTGTGAATTTTGCATGTGTGTTCTTGATCAGCTCAGATCAAGAGAAGGTTCATACAAGAAGAAGATATGTGGGATTTGTTTTTCTGTCTTTGTATCGCAACCTTGTAAACAATTTTCAGCATATTGATAAAGAAAGTTCTCAATCCCAATTTGGAAATTGAGAGGGAGACGTACCCACACGCGAGGACGATAGTGGGGAACTTCCTTATCAAATTGCTATGTGTAACACCCCAATATTACCCAAGGTTTTATATGTAAAAATCAGAGTAATTTAAAATTTCAAAAATTCAATACTGAGGCGTCACACCTTCAAAACCAAATTACTTTAAATAGTTTGCTTTAAAGTATAAATCTCGGATACATAGCATCGTCGGAAATCATAAATCGATTCTTAAAAATCAAAACATCTTCTTTATTAAACTTCCTCATCAAATCATGTTTTCATAAAGTATGATTCTTATTCATAAAAGGAATAACAATAAAAGAACAACAACAAGACAACATAAATATTCCCCCGGAGTGCTACGTATCAGAGCGACACCGACTCGACTAATAGCAGCTATAATCTCCGTCTTCATAACCTGCACGTTACCAGTATAAAGGTAACGACGAAACAAGTAAAGGGTGAGATACTCCAAAACGTATAATTAAAGGCATGATAACATATATATATATATATATATATATATATATATATATATATATATATATATTTGGAATCATAAAAGATATAGGTTAGTAAATGCATTACAACATATATCCAAATCTCACTCACTTTAATCGTCATTCTAATGTGTATAATCAACACTTCATCTCCATCACCTCATCGACATAAATCATCACAACAACACATAAACTTTCATCACCACGAAATCATCACAAGTCAATACGTCACTAATCGACACGGCAATCATAAACAACAACATCAAACAATACTAATGACATAAGAAACATAAACAAAATCATCACAAATTGGCTAAAGCCCATCGTCGCTTTTGGCATAAAAGCCCATCGTCACAAACATCATCACATCATATTTGCATTACGCATTTCATCAAAATCAAATCATCGCGAAACTCATCATTTATATTCATCGCATAGTTATCATAAAATTATCAAGTCATATTCATTTCATGTTCATCATAAAGATCATCACCAAACAAAGCATCATATATCATCGCAATTCAACGTCGTCCATCAATTAAAACCCAACGCCAAATAACTCAAACATAAACATAACCGACTCCATGAGACACGACTATGTTATGCATGTGGTACCCGTCACTTTGTCCATAATTAGGAACACTTGGCATAAAGCCCATCGTCACTTGGCATAAAAGCCCTCGTCGCCAATGCAATGTATGTGACTCGAAAATAAAAACAACACAACAAAAACATCATCATCGCTCATCAAAGTTGGCATAAAGCCCACATCGCCATAATTTATCCAAATTAAGATAAATATATCATCGCATCATATTTGCATTATGCAAAACATCACCAATAATTCATCATCATCAAAAGTCATGTATTCATAAATCGGAAGCATTTATTAACACATCAATATAATCATCACATCATCATGTACAAAGACATATATCATCATTATCAACTAATTCACTAAATTCCAAAAATGGAAAAATAGTCAAAACACCAATAATCGTCGCGAAAGCCATTCCTAATAACCGACATTAATCATAATCGTCAACATCGCAATCGGATTGTCCATACTTGTCTTAAATCGACTAAACGCTATCTAATTCAATTTAACCGTAATTTGGCCTATTTCGGGTCGTTTCATAAAAACTCGTAATTTTGAAAAACTAACCTCACCACTACGTTCTACACGTCGAACTTAGCTAGCATATCAATTTTCGTTGAATTCGGAGCAACTTGCTCCGTCGTCGAATTTACCGAAATCGAAAAATCGGAACATAATTGGATTCTAAATTTAATCGGCTAACTTATGTTATATTTTATTAGTATAAACTATTTCTGTGTGAAAATGGGGAAACATAAAAAAACAGAACCAAAATGATATTCTGCAGGGAAAATTATGCAGGAAAACTTATCTGCAGAAAACAGAAAAACATATTTACAGAAAACAGAAAAACCATGTTTTCCATTTCCTCCCTCCAGCATCACAGGGACAAACGTCTCTTGTTTCTTGTACAAGCATGGAGGCGGGTGCCTCAGGGAGGGGGACGGCCGCCCCTCAGCTTGAGGTGGGCGCCTCCCCCATTAGCCACCATCCACCAAAACTCCTTCATTTTCCCTGCAAAACAGTTTCTGGTTTTTATGTTTTTAACAGTTACAGTTTTCTTTCTTTTTCATTTCCATTTATAGCTTCCATTTCCTACAATGCTAGCAATAACACACCCATAATCCATACTCCTAATCCAATTTTTCTAAGTTATTCCAATAATCAACCAACAAAAACCATATGAATCAACTATCAATTTTCCCCCAAATCCAAACTATAACTATCAAACCCTAACTATATGAGATGGAGAATCAAACCCCTTACCTCTAGTGCTTGGATGATTGCAAAATGCTCCAACAAAATCCCAACCTCATGCTTGTTCTTGCTCTTGCTCTTCTTCTCCCAAAACCCTCTCTTGCTCTCCATGTTGCTAAGTTTGGCTTTGTGTTGACAAATGGAAAGAAAGGAGGAAAATGGTTTATAATGTTGTTTTCTACTAGCAAGCTTAAGCGTGCAAACCCAATTCTACCAAATTACTCCTCACACCCCTATCTATTCTTATTAATTAACACACTAATAATATCTAATAATATTATTAATTCAATTAATTAAACTAATTCCGGGGAATTAAATATCGATCCGAATAATATTTTACCGAACGGAATAAAAATCGGACCGAACGAAACGTCGCCAAATATATTAATAGATATATCGATTAATATAAATATACTCGTCGCCAAAACAATCGTCAAACGGTAACTCAAAAATATTAATATAATATAATATTAAATAAAACGGGGCGTTACACTATGTGTGTCACATTCTTTCTCTTTCTCTCTTTACTTTTACAACACGTTTGTGATTCAATTGGTGTGCAACTTTTCACGTCCTTTGATACAAGGCTGGAAGAAACTCTTTATCAAAACTCCATTGCCATTGATCATTGAACTAGCATACTCCAACTGTTTGACAAAAGTGCTAGCTTGACTTTATTCATTGGAAATGGTGTTATAGTGATAAGTGCATTAATTCAATATAAATTCTGTGTGAATTCATCTCAATTAAAATCCAGCAAACTATCGCATGTCCGCTTTTCTAGTAGCCGGGTCAGAATAGACGGAAGTTAATTCAGGACCGTGTGTCGCTTTCCGCAGTTTTAGCATTAACTCTGACAAATAATTTTAAATTTGTGATAACAAAAGAGGTGATCTATTCACCCCCTCTCGATCACTTGCCACACCGTCTAACAGAAACATAAGCCATATAAAGTAAAATGAAAAGGATAAATTTTGGGTGCAACAACTGCAAAATAAAAGAAGAAAAACCTTCAGGGATGCATTTGAAAACATGTGGAGTCAAGGGTGGTTGAAAAATCATACTTGTTGGTTTTTTAAATTACCTAGGCAGAAAAGGGTAATTGAAAACAAGTCGCTGCAAGCTGCGAGATCAAGATTCAAGGGTTGTTTGAATTTGATCAAGGTTATTGATTAGAGTTTCAACTTGGTAGAGAACAACAATGTTGTTGATTGTTAAATTGGTATTAAAGTCAAGGTGGAGATTGTTGGAATATGCCTTAAAATCTTTGTTGGTGAAGAGAAAGAAAACATGTTTTGAGATTGTCAAAAATATAAAAACCAAAATTAATCTGGTCCAAGTGATTTACAGGTATCGGGTTCGGTTAGCTCGGTTCATTGATCCATTCATTAATGTTAAAATATTTTATATTAATTTAGAAATCATATAATTAATATTAAAAAATATTAAAAAATATTTATAATATTCTAAAAGATATTATAAGATATATATTTATAATATTTTAAAAAAATATTATAGGATAATATATTTATAATAGTCTAAGAGATATATAAGATATTTATAATATTTGTGAGATGTTATAAGATTATAATAATATCTTTTGAGATTTGTTATAGATTTGTTGGATATATATATATATATATATATATATATATATATATATATATATATATATATATATATATATATATATATATATTGACAATCTTAGAGTTTACACCAAGAAGAGAGAAAGGTTTAAAAGCAACAAGGGAGAATAAGGGTTTAAAAGCATACATAGAATTTTGGCTATTATCAAGAAATACGTTAGAAAGATAGAGGTTTTGAAACCTATGAAATCGTTTGTTCGAATTAGATAAAAAATCTTTATTATTTACTACTATTTTTGTCTCAAAATATATATATATATATATATATATATATATATATATATATATATATATATATATATATATATATATATATATATATATATATATATATATATATATATATATATATATATATATATATATATATATATATATGAGGAGAGATCAAATTACACCAAGAGTTACATCATGAGTTACACTCGTTTAAAATGTCACTTGATTTATTTTTAAAATTGAAACATATCATCGTATAGATCATTATAAAGTTTGAGATTAATCTATAATGATTTACTATGTCCTTGAACTACATCAAAATTAACGTTATTTGAAAGTCCATTTTGACGTTAATTTTGGATATGATCGTATAGTAAATCTTTATAAATTAATCTCAAACTTTATAGGTATGATCCATATGATGGTATGTTTCAATCCAACATTGATTTTAAAAATATAAATCCAAGTTTTTATTATATATATATATATATATATATATATATATATATATATATATATATATATATATATATATATATATATATATATATATATATATATATATATATATATATATATATATATATATATATATATATATATTATAAAGCAACTAAAGTTGGTCAACAACATTAATTAGGAAAACTATAATAAAAAAGTTCTATTTTATTACAACATTTTAAAATTGGGGATGGATGCAATGTATATATTATTTTCTCTGTAAATATGGATTTGTAAGGTATATATAGATCATTTTCTGATATGCATTAAAATGTTATAGGTGTGAAACATTTACGTTTACATTGTGACAATTTAAGAGGAGGTAAAATACATAAAAAATCAACAATATGCATTACTGAATATTTTCTATTTAATTTCAAATTCCTTTTTTATAAGTATTTCAATTCCCATTTGTTACATCCTTTATTTTTTTTTGTATATATTTGTCATTTTAATTAGATTTTTTTCTTTTTTGATTGTAGATTATTTTAATTATTGGATCTCATATTTATTTATGGAGAATAAGAGATGGTTGAACATAGTAGTTGATGGAAACAAAGCCATGGAGCAGTATTGGACTGATATTGTTTCAAATTATCTTGAAAAAATTGTCAGGTATGATGATTTATAATTTTTGTATGATAATTCTCTTGTCATTTGATTTGATTTTTGTATGACAATTGCTACACATAATATACTTTCAGTTACGTTAGTCTTTTAATTTTTTTTGAAAATTCTAGTATTTTCTGATCTTAACACAGTTTTGTGGGAAAAAAGAGAAAGAGAGTAATTTGAAGGATGTAATTAAAATCTAATTAAATATTATATAAAATTCAAATATAAGATTGTTAATGGGTAATGATATTCTTTGAACCCAGGTAAACACTATTATGATAATTTAATTGAAAAAGATCATATCTGAATATGCAATATACTTATTTAGAAAATATTTTAATGCTTACCAAAAAGAGAGAATATTTCAATATAATTTCATTGAGTATAATAGAGTTAAATATGGTCAAAGTTTTCAATAAAAAGAATCAAAACTCTAAAAAAAAGGTCAAATCCATAAATCACAAGATGACACTGAAAAAATTCTTACAAATTTATTATAATCCTTTTTGTACGTCATAAATCTGAATTTATAAGAATTGTATGACTCATTAATTACTTTTATTATTATCATTTTAATAAAAAATATTTAAATTGTAAAAAACAATAAAAAACTTTTAAGTGACATAGTGGTAACACTTTTCATGTATTTATTTATTTTTAAATTATATGGATCTGAGAGCGTTTTCTCAATATACTTTTGGATTTTTTTAACTTTTAATTTTGATTTAACTCCTTTTAGTCAAAAGATAACAAGAGCAATTTTTTCTTATAGTTATATGTAAATTATCTAAACATGAGTCTAATGTTTGATTTTGTTGTAAAAGAATTAAAAGAATACTACTTACTAAGATGTCGACTTTGTAAAATAACTATGTAAAGTTTGATTTACAAAATATTAATATTTTTGAATTACTTACTAAGATGTCGACTTTGTAAAATAAGTATGTAAAGTTTGATTTCTATATACTAGCAGACTTTATATAGTTTACTTTTTTACAAATTATTTAATTTTGCATCATATACATGGTAAATATTGACAACAACAAAAAAAAAATTGTGAAAAAAGCTATTTTGCATAATTTATTATTCTAACATCTCTCCATCCATACCCTTCCAACATGACATCATTCTTTCAAATAAAAAATAATGTCATATTTAGCTCCAGACAAAAAACACACGTGTTCTTTTTATTTTTATTTTTTTTTTTGAAATTTTATAATCCATCTATATTCACACCTCTTTCTTTTCTCTTCACTCTTAAGAGTACAGTTTCTCACATTCATTAAATTTATGAAATTATTTTTCCCACTCAATTGGCAACTGTCCAAATCTCATAACTAGAGTGTAATTCATTTTTTCAACGAAATCCACATAAACACAAAAATGACTCCCAAAAAGATCGTTGAAAATAGAATAACAAAAAAACAAAAAAATAAAGAGAGAAAATCCAAAAATAAATGATAAAAAGCAAACAAATATAGTTTTATCCAAAATTTTTTATAAAAATTGGTTGACAAATTGCTCATTACACAAAATTTATCTAATCTAATGTACAAATTACATTTATGTGTGTCCGAAACTTGTCAAAAAAACTTGATAATCACAATTCAGGTAAGACAAGTAACACAATCTAGATCTTAGTATATTCAATCATAGAAGTAGTAAATCTCAAAAAAAAAAAGTAATTACGTTTCGTCAAAATTGACCATATAGAATATTTAATTTTATCATCAAATATTATAATCACAATTTATAGTTATGCTTAATATTATCATGAATTTTTTTTCAAGTTATCCAAATTGTTAGAATTTCATCTCTTAAATATAAATAAATAAGATATTTCAAATTCGAACTCGCATCATTTCAACTATATATCATATCCATGCATAACTACCCATTGACATAATTTAATGAGACAATTTAATCATGGTTTTAAATGGATTAAAATTTCTTGCTTGCAAAACCTAATTATATAATTGCAATACTTAAACTATTTCATGTTATATATAAACCAACAATGTACATGTGTATCACTTTTTCCTTTGTTGGTTATGTAGGTGCTTCATTGGTGAAAGACAAGACCATGTAAATTTAATATTTTTTTTAATTTAAAATTATCCAAATATAATTCAATTTTTAAATCTCTACTACTAAATAATATATATCTTCTCTTACACTATATTTTTTCTCTACAGGAAAATTATCTTGGACTAGTGTTTTATAATGCAAACTTTGAACTTGGTAACACATTTTTTTTTCTATAAAATTTTATGTCAAATTTATCAAATGCATTATATCTAAACATTTTAACTTGTATTCAGTGGAAGCAGGTTATGACATGCAATTCATAAACTGGACAAAAGATGTAAATAAATACATGCAAAATTTATCACATTTATCATTCAATGGAAATGATCTAAATCAATCTAGCATGGTAGAAGGTTTAGCAGAGGCTCTTGTGGTATTTTAATTCTCATTATTTAATTATTAATTTAAGTATTTATATTTATACATGTGCATGAATGAAACAATATAGAAGAAATGGAGATAAATTTAACAAATTTGAAAATTGGTTGAATTGTTCAGATGTATCCAAAGCCATGTGATACAATGACAGAAAGCGAATACTACAATGCAGAAAGACATTGTATTTTAGTGGCTTCAGGTGAACCTGTTCCTAAGAAAATGCTTGTCTGTGTACCTATGATTCAAAGAGCTCAAGTTATTGGTCGAAGATTACAGGCTTGTCATATCGATTTTCTTGAAGTCGCCAAAAAATGTGTCCCGGTAATATGCTTGAACAATACATATTTATATTATTTATGCAGCGATTGCAGAGCCGTTAAATCTTAAAACGGCTCTGTAGTTGCTAGAAAAGATTGTCGCGTAGTTGTATCTAAGTATAACTTTTCTAATATTGACTAATGCTCATGTTGTTCAACACAGCTAGCTGTGTCCCTTTCAGTGATAACTCCTAATCCAGTTACAATTTTTGGAGCCATATTTAACTTGGTAAGTGTTATTCTCTCGTATCCGAAATCTTTGAACTGTTATCCTCTAAAATTTCATAATTGTGCTAGAGGCCGATAAAGACTCGACCACTAGAGAAGTTGATTGTAACTACATGCGTCAGTCTTGTGTTGATGTCCAATACTGACACGTTTCAGATATCAAAAATATTTTTAATGTATAGGTTGAGTTCAATAGTATATGTATCAGAAATATTTTTAATGTATAGGTTGAGTTCAATAGTATATGTATTTTTTTTAATGTTATGGTCATGATTATATTTTTCTTGTTTTGTAGGGAAATAATGTATTGACATTGTCAAATGCTCCAATCTCTAGTTACAGCACCGGTCAATTGACGATTTTACTGTCAAAAAACTTTAGAGAAGCACACATTGCACTTAAAGAAAAAAGAATAGTGGAATTTCCTTCAACAAGTGTTGAGTCAATTAATACAATACCTGATTCAACACTTTTCACAGTTCTCAATCTCCAAGGTTATTTATTTCTCTTACAACATAAATATTTGATTTAATTCTTTAAACATTTTCTCATTCTTTATACTATTGAGATATTTTCAGAAGAATCCATAACATCTCAGGTGCCGATAGGAGCAAACATAAGCGAAACTTGCAAGGACTTAACGCCGGTAATGTACCTCCTTTGTATTTGTAATGTAAAAGTAGAAGACATTGATTATAACTACATGCATCAGCATTGTGTTGATATCCTACGTGGACGTGTCTTAGACACATTTTTAATATGAAGTATTATATAACACTTCACATTAAAAATGTGTCTGAGACCGAGTACTGTATAGGTTGAGTGAATTAGTCTATATATATATTTATGTTTCTGAATTTGCTAGAATGATTCGGTTCACGCTATCTTTCATTATTAATCGATTTATTTATTATATTGACATACAATACATTCTTGTTTAGGAGAGTGTAAACACCTTACAACCTATCGATTTTCCGGACTTGATTTTATCAAATGGCCTGGACCAGGCGAATGTTGCATCGCTTAACTCTCAAAATCAGATAAACCTATATGAAGATATCATGGCCGAGCTTAACAGTGACAATGATATTTTTCCTCCGATGAAAAGATCGAGAACATTTACACCATCAGAAGAAGACAATGATCTGATAAACCTTCTATCACTCGATGAAAACCTTTTTGATGGTATCAACCATTCTCTTGGACAAGATGAAGGAGTCTCGTTCGAAAAACATGTTTCGACTGAAGCTCTAATAGAGGTTGAAAAAGAACTAGAAAAAGCTCTGAATGTTGTTTCAAAGAATACTTCAAATGATCAAACACCAGAGGTTGAATGGACCGCAAGTTCATCGGCAGAAGAAGGATCTTCAACAAGACTATTATATGAAAACATTTCACAATCATGGTATAATCCAAGCACGATAACAACAAACACACCAACATTGGATTCTTCTTGTCAATTCCAACCTGATGTTTCCAATGGGTACTTCACATTTCCTAATGTAATAAGAAACTCACAAATGCAACCTCAAACATACTCATCAACAAGCCAGTCACCAATGTTTCCTAGTTTTTCTAGAGAATCAATCGAAAAAAATTCCGTGCAACCTACGGGACAACATTTTCAAGCTTACAACCAGTATCCGAGGAATAATATGGTTCCATTCAGTTTGTCACCTGCATTAGGAGCAAATTCTTGGTCTCATTCTGCACAAAGCATGTCTCCATGTTATCCAAACTGGAACTCAAATGTGCATGCCTTCTCGTCCCTCGACGATTTACAAGATTACATACTTACTTGGGAGGTAAGCTAAACTATGTTCATAGTTTAACAGAAAACCATTTATCTTTCTTCTTATAGATTTATATTCTTCGCATCTACGAGGTTGCTAATAATATATGAATCATGATCCAGGGAAATTTAACAGGAAAAATTAACTCAAGCCGCGTAACTGTCATTAAAGCAAGGGTATGACATGATTTAGTTTCTATGGAAATATTTGACATGAAAAGTGTATAAATGGCTTATAATTTTCCTTTTGTTTCCATTTAACAGGCTTTCAGAAAAACAACAACACCACTCACGTAAGAGAATTCTGCTTTGTATATAATCATAAATTTTGTAACAAAGCTTTGGTGTTACACTTCTCAAATCAACATGCATAATTGTTAACTTTTTGGTTCATTTTACAGGCTTACTCTTAGGTGGAGTAATAAGTTGGAGATAAGTCACTTGATACCACTTAAGGCTGTTAACCATACCAAGAAGTAATTTTTATTTAGAGTTTAATTGCTAAGCACCATCATCAGTGTAAAACATGCTTACACTATCAGTTTATCACAACCACTCAATTATAATACTTTAAAAAATTAAAATAAAAGTCAAATATTTCTAACAAATTAACGGTTGTGATTAGCTGATAATGTAAATTTTTTTTACACCGTCATTGAATTTCAATTAAATTCTTTTATTTTAGCACAATCATGCCTATTTCAATTAATATTATGTGTTTGGTTCTTGACATGTTTGGTTGCTTTCAAGTATAATTGATTATGCTTTATAGAATGAATTCTACTTGAAACTAAGATATATAGCTTTCAAGGCTAAACGTGATACTTTCTGTCAAAATCAATTCACTTTGAATCAATCTTTTCACCGCAGAACCAAACGGCGGATGCTTAATCTATTATGCTTTCTTATATATTCTAATAATGTTAAATTTTCAGATTCTCCCATCCAATAGATAATATCATATTCCATGTGCTTAAGTACAACAATGTTGATTTGTACAAGCACTTGAAAAGCAAATATTTGGTGAGTCACACACACTTTTATACACAAGAATTCAAAAAAAAATATTGGTACCTAGTCTTAAATATTTAATGTGTCTATGTAGTGTGCTAAAATTGATCTGCAGTACCATTCAATAATCATGTCGCCAACTGAAAGAGAAAACTTCTTTGTTGGAGCAATCTTTGGTGGGGTGAGTATAATATTTCAAATAGTATCTAACTTTATAGCTTTTCTTTGAAGTTTTCTTTTGAATTTTCATTACTAATAATCTAACTATTCAATAAATTACAGGATACATTATTCATAGAACCTGCATAATCTGAGGAAAGAACAGTTTTCTTATTTTATGTGATGAATCTGGTGTAATATAACTACTACATGTATGCCCTCAAGAGGATGATAATTTTATGTGTATTTATTTAGTATTTATAAAAACTCTTGATTAAGAGCATGTAAAGTATCATTGTAAAATATATCTGACCATTTCTTATATGTAAGATTATCTTCACTCATAGAAAAAAATATTAATCAATGTAGTTTATCACATTCACAAGTACGATTATAAGCAGCAAAAAGAAAAGTGTTCATATTTTTTCTCTCTATAATATAACCAATTATAACTTATCTATGATCTCTAATATATAAGAAAAAAAACGGTTGCACTTTTGAGAATACACTCGTCTATTTCGTACAAGTTTTACTAGCTAGGTGAAGTTGATTATATCTTCTAATTATTAGAAAATAAAAAATACCTTAATATTTTATTCTTTATCAATATGTAAATAAAGAGATTACAACTACATATAAAAAAAATAAATAATATTTTACAATAATAGTTTAGAAGAATACTATTATAATAAAAAAACTAAATATAAAAAACAATAGATAAATTATACTTACTCTAACATCCTCTCACTTGTCTTTTGATATCTTAATTTAATTTAAGTTTTCACTTTAATATCTTATCTAATAAATATTCATATTTAATCTATAAAAAATTATTTCGTTAGTTAAAGTGTGAAAAAAAAATGGTTAAATTGCGCATATGTGACAATCTAGGTGATATTAAGTTATCTAACTAAAAAGTTATTTAACGTAAATTTTTTGTTTATTTTAAAGTTATTATTGAAATTATGTCACTTGCAATACATATGTCAAGATTGGTGTCTCAACACAAAATACAATGTCAAAACAAATTTATAACATCACCTGCTAACACAACTTTTTACCAAAAACAAAAACTATACAAAATTAAATTGCAGAAGGTAAAAGAAGATAGTTAATTGTTAACCTAGTTCAGTGCAACGTCACATATTCCGGGGGCTACCAAGCCAAGAAGAAATTCCACTATGATAGTATTAGTTCAAAATCTAAACAACCCTAGTTTACAACTTATCACCTAATCACTAACTTGTGCAACTTCTATCTAGACATCTATATTCCAATAATCTTGGTGATAACTATAGTCACAAACCCGTGACTAGAGCAAAAGAACGAAATAGAAGATTACATTTCAAATACACAATACTCAATTTTTTGCTTAAAAACTTTAAACTAAGAACAATCAGTCAACCTCAATGTATCAAAGATACATGAGTGACATATAAAGAATACAAGAAAACTCCAAAAGGCTCCCAAAACCCAAAATCCTAATGCACCACGATTTCTTGTTGTGAAAGCTTGCTATTTTAGGTTTAACAATTTCTTATTTACAGGCTCTTGCAGAATGGGCTTAGACTCTTCAATAAAATTCAATCTTCTAATTTTAAATCAATTGCAAGATCTTCACACAAAAATAGGAACAAATCTTTAAAGTTTCATAAAAAATCTCAAGGATCATTTTTTAATGAAACCAAATCAAATTTGCATTGGTCCTAATAAAATCTTCTTCACCTGCAAAAATCATAAAAAACAATAATAAAAAAAAATTTATTTTCTTTTGTTTGTAAATACTCATTCATTTATTCCCTTTAGCAAGTAAACATGTAGATAACACACATTTTAAAAGAAAACAAACAAAGTCGATCCTGCGGATTACCGTAGATGCTTAGGGTGCTAATACCTTCCCTCTGCATTATCGACCCCCGTACCTCGACCTCTTATCTTTTATTTCATTTTGGGTTTGTTCACTCTTTTCCCATTTCTTTGGATAAAATAAAAGTGTGGTGACGACTTTCACTGATATGAGTTAAGTCAATTGATGACTTAATCTCAAATTCTTTACCGCTACATTTTGTTCACATAATAATATTTCACATGCGACACAATAGGCGCAAAAAGTTGACCATTGAGAAGGACAAAACATTACTTTCAATGACAACTACCTTAACGGAAGAACGCGATCTTGGGAGACAAATTTCATGCGCGTACAATTGCATTCTTCACAATAGTAGATTTGCTATTGTACCGTTATACAATTTCTTCTGGAGCAACTCTCCCGATCTTATCTTCTAATGAAATACTTTTGATCTGAAGTAATGAAAAGTACAGAAGAGATCACGTTGGATGAGTTCTTCAGGAGTATCAGAGTCTTCATAATCAAAACCTTATCTTCAGACTTGGAGCAAAAGCTTATATGACAAATTAATCTTGATTTCTGAGCTGGAAGCAAAAACTTATCTGAGAAGCATATCTTGATTTCTGAGCTGGAAGCAAAAGCTTATCTAAGAAGCTCACATAAATCCTTTTATTAGAAACACATCTTGACTTCTAAATTTGAAGCAAAATATTATTTGAGAAGCACAAGGAAATCCTTTTATTAGAAACACATCTTGGTTTCTGCACTAGAAGCAAACACTTTTCTGAGAAGCACATGGATAACTTCTTCTAGCAAACATTCAACATTCATCAGAATTGTTGATGTTTCTTGAGAAGTGAATAAAATAGTTCTTCTGAGAGTACCATCAATGATTATAATGATCTTATCCATAATCAAATAGAATATTATATTTTCACACTTAAAGAAACTATTAGAAAATAAAATTGTTACATATAAAATATATGCATTATTATAAAAAATAGAGATTATACACATAATAAATCTTGTTCTAATAGTATCTTCTAGCAATAAGACCTGACATTCTTAGTTTGTATGGTTGCAAGATATATGGAAAGGCCCGCTGAGATGCATGTGACTGCAATCAAAATAATCATGATAGACTTACAAGGCACCTTAGAATTTGGCATTCTTTATGAACATGAAACTCCAAACAACTTACAATCACTAGGGTGGACAGACTCAGACTATGCAAGATATGAAGATGATAGCAAAATAACTTAAGGCTATTTGTTTAAGATAGGCTCTGGAACAGTTTTATGGTCCTCAAAGAAGCAATCAATTGTCACCTTGTCAACAAATGAAGCAAAGTTTGTAGCTACATCCTTATGTGCTTGTCAAGGAGTGTGGCTGAGAAATGAACTGGCACATTTGAAGATTCCTCATAAGCAAAGAAAGCTCAATCATTTTCCGTGACAACAATTTCTCAATAAATCTATCAAATAATTATATTATGCATGGGAGGTTTGTTATGATTGGCTATAAGTCATTTTGTATAGTTTGTTTTGGAGTTAGTTGAAACTTACTTGTTGCTCGAGTAATGATGAAAGCATGCATATGTTGTATCCAAGGACAACATTTTTTAGCCTACAACCAGTATCCGAGGAATAATATGGCTTCATTCTGTTTGTTGCAAGCGTTAGGAGCAAATTCTTGGTCTCATTCTGAACAAAACATGTCTGCAAATTCTTGGATTCATTTTGCACAAAGCATCGTGTCTCCATCTTATCTGAACTCTAACTCAAATTTATATGTCTTCTCGCCACTCAATGATTTACAAGACTACGTCTTACTTGGGAGGTAAGTATACTATACTCATTGTTTAACGGAAAAACCATTTATCTTTCTTCTTATAGATTTATATTCTCTGCATTTACGAGGTTGTTGATAATATATAAGATCATTTACTTATCAAGTGAACTAAGCAGACATCTATACATAATTTTCATTTTCTTAAAAAAATACTAAATTTTAATTTTCGAAGCCTAAAATACCTTTAAGAAAAATATTTTTTTCGAGGCTCAAGACGAGAGCCTAGTTCACCTTACTCTTGAGCCAGCCGTGGTTTTCTAAAACATTTTACCGGGAATGTGTAGATTATCATTGTAAAAATATTTCTGTCATTTTTGAAAACTGAAGTTTCTTATGTAGATTATCTTAGCTTATTTTAGAAAGAAAAATTCTTAATCAGTTACTAATAGAAATTTAGATAAACAAAACAATCACCGATGGAACCGAGATCAATAGCTCAGGCGAAGGTTGATCTGACCACTCCAGAGGAGGTTGTGGCTCTTCCACTAGATCCATAATAGTTGTATCAGTAAATATGAACTTCCATTTGCTTCATTCATAGTCTTTTCTAATGTCGATGTTTGGATAATCATTTTCTTCAACCAAGAGAAAATAGATTTTACATATTTGAAGTTTAGTGAAATGACAACATCAAATCGCCACAAGAGTCTAGTGAACTACTAGACTATGATACAAACTTAAACTATACTCTTAACTTGGCCTTTGTTCAGTTCTGATAATCAGAACACTATTTTACAACATGTAAATTTGTAACATATTTTCAAGGTCTACTTTTCTTCCAAATGGGAAAGAAAAAGATGACCCCTAGTAGTACACATAACATCTCTATAATCAATCATACAAATGGCAAAGGAACATCAGTAGGGAAGAACTGTTGTTTACACCCAAAAATATTAACTTATCGACTCGGCTACATTTCCAGTTCGACAGCATTTGTACAACCTACTCGCTAGTTTCACCTTGTCTGATTCTCCCCGATTTTTCCATCCTTTGATTCACTTGATGCTTTGAGTTTTGATCAACGAGCAACATGCGTGACATAACATATGACAAGAGTTCTTCGCGATGCGAGAACGTGAAGTCCAAATGCGCGTATTCAAATTCGTTATATGAAACATTTACGCCGGCACTTTTCATCAATCTATAGTGTCTCTTCACCATTGAAGGTCTTATAACTTTGTCTTTATGTCCGGCAACAAGATCAACGGGAATGTCTATTAGTCCATAGTGTTTACCTAAGTCCAAAGGCTCGGGTGAGCCGTATGCCTGTCTATTGGCAGAGGCACTCCCATAATCGAACATTCTAAACCTTCCAACACGTTTAATCTGGGCAAGATGGAGAGCAACACGAAACGACACTCCCGGCATGTCGTTCATGTTGTAGTGCGGTAGTCCTAAAACTCCAACCCAATTTGAGCTATCTCCACCAACAACATAACTCATTAAGGTTTGAACCAATCCTCCGACTGCAGGTAGGTTATGAAGATCCCGAGCTAACTTAAAGACAAGCATGCGAAAAAATCGTGTAGGTATATAAAATGCGGGCACAACACGTGACAAAACAGGAGCCGCAATAGTTAATAGAATCTCTGCCATAGAAAAAACTATGTTAGAATCATCATGAAAACCGGCCGGTGATAGTAAAATCAATCTTGAAAGTCTATGTGGCTTCTCTTCTATCCTTCGCGTAACAATATACATTATCATAGCAGCTCCTCCTAAACTATGAGAAATCGCACAAAGCTTGTAAAGCTGATCGTCATCGGTTTCCTCCTCAATATCAGGTTTACTAAGCTTTAGTTCCGCAGTTTTCACTTCATCGATTTTTTCTATCATAGCAGGAATATCCTCCGTCGCGTGCTCGTTGACGGAGTACTGCCAATATCTGCATCACATCAATTCCGTTACATAAATAAAATCACATACAATACAAAATCATATTACATCAAATAAAAGTCAAATAACAAAAGATATTTGTTGAGAACTTACTGACGCGATGATATGTTCTTGTTGACATGTTCTCTGGAAACCAAACCACGAAAATTCCCGAGAAATACATCATACCCTGCAGATAGAACAAAAACTCAGCATTAATAATTCCGAAAAAAATTGTTTGCGACAGCCAATATATTAACTTGACAACTATATAACAAACCTTGATCATAGGCCGCAAAAGCCGGAGAGCCAACAACACCATTTGATACCCAACTGAATCAAAATAAACAAAAAAAGTTTATCAGTTAACTAAATCACAGAAATATTTTTTCCCAAATACGAGTTTTAAAATGTGTATACTATACTAAATAAATGTTTGAACTTGTATAAGTAAATTAAATCGCATAATCAAGCAAGAACCGAGAAAAATAGAGATAACATAACGCACCCCATTGATGAATCAAAAACACCATGCTGAAGAAAAACAGCTTTTTTAGCATCTCGCCTGTGAAATGATAATACAAGGATTAGACGTAGCGATTTCTGAATTCTATAGTGTTGAACTCAAAGGGGTATATCATTGAATTGACCAAGATCCATTTAACTTTCTGTAAAAAAGTGAATATTTTACCGAGGTATTCTTTCCAAAAGAAGAATATATCCATCAGCAGTAATCACGTGAATAGCTTCGTACGGATACCTGTCACATGTATAACGAGAAATCATGAAGTTGGAAATAAGATGCCAAAATAAAACGACATATATTAAGGAATTTGGATTGCTTGTAATCAACAAACTCAGCACATAGATGGTTGTTGGATCGAGATCACACGGTGTGGATTTCAAGCTCAAAAATATGAATTAAAATTTGAACCAGTTGGGCTTGATCCAATGGCCACCAGTGTTCTGGCTATACGAATGTGTGAATGTGTGAAATTTACGGCTGCAAGCAATTATAAAGGAAGCTATACGACAGCAATTACCCGAGATCTGTTATAACATCCTGACACGTACGCGCCTCGGTATTCAAAGACTGATAGTTGATTTTCCTCTTAGGCAGTGCAGGGTCTTCATCCCCTAGCGTGGATGTAGAAGTCGATGCATCCTCAGCCGAATTTCGAATTTCTTTATTGCCACTTTCGTGAGATGTAAACAACCTGAATAGTGCACCAAGAGCTTTTGTCGGAGATAGAAGAAGATGTGCTCCTTTGCGAACAACATCGAAGACAGCTTCTATACATATCTCTATACCGAGATGAAGATCCTGTTTGAAGATTAAGATTTATCGACAGTGCAAAGAATATTTATACTGACAATGCATATGAAGTAAATCTTCGAATAAACATAATGAAAACTTTAATCAATGCTGCAAACCTCTACAACGCCGCGTCTTCTATCAGTAGCACGATGGATAAAGTGATCCTTGATGCTTTGCACTCTCCTATATGCTTGTAAATGTGAAGGGCGTTTCTCTCTAGAGATATGTAGCACTTTTAACACCACAAAATAAGCTAAATTGAGAAGACGAAGCGGAATCCTCAGCAAGAGTTTTACGGGAAGTAAAATCCAAAGTAAGATATATTGGATCCAGTTCATCTGATGCCTACTGTTTCTAGTTAAAGCAGCTTCAGAGGCTCTAGAACTATGAGATGCGGGAGACGGAGGACATTCATATCTATCACTATCTTCTTCTCCGGAAGATGAGTATTCAAGGCTTGAGTTATCAGAGTCCATAGAAAGTTCGTGAATGAATTGGTTGAAATTGGATGCGCCGCTACAAAAGGAAAAACCACAATAAAGAAAACAGCCCCGTTATTTGACAGCATTTTATACCAAAACTTCGTGCTATAGCTACTAATGCAATAACAAAAAGACTTACTTCTCCATCCATCGCGGAAACCGTGGTCCTCGAAAAGTCGGTCTGAGCTCCCAACCATGAATACCTTCAAGTATTTTCGCATTTCCAGGAAGTAATGCCAACAAAAGTGCAGATATTCCATTGATTATCCTAACAATATTGTTCAATGACTCACAAGTAACAGCTTTCACTGACCTGCACAGAGAACCATTAAAACCCTAACAAACATGATTTTTCTGCTAAATCTCTCCACAAATTAAGTAAAATTATGGCCAAATCTTTTAGATTAGCAATTAATCAACATCAAAAAATAGGAAAACATCCTTAAACATTGGTGACATATCCAAAATGGAAATTTAACTCCATTAAACAATCGAATGATACCAATTAATCATTCAATATAATACAATCAGAAGAATCCAACAACAACAAACATGATTAAACAATATCAATTCACGAAAAAATTAGCTTAACATATAATCATTTCCTCAAAAACCCTCTTAATTATAATCTAATTACACTACAAAACATCATTAAAAATAACAAAAACAAATGTCCAACTTACTCTTTAGTGACGACGAGGACATGATCAACCAAACGTTGCATCATGGGGTTAATTTATTTCATCCAAAGTTTTAATCTTTCTCCAAAAATACGCAGAAAAACAACAAATTTAACGAAACCCAGAATCGGATCAAAGTGAAACACAACAAATTTTAATGAAGGTTTATGAAGAGATTTGTGTTTCACAAAATCAAAACAAAGCAAAACAAAAAAACCCAAAAAGTACTTATTATTTTTTTTACGAGGACGAAGTCGGTGGTTTATGTCGGAATGCCACGTGGCGGAAGATAATTGGCTAAAATTCTGTATCTTACTTGAAATGGATTAGGATTACACGTAAGGTGTGGGACCCAACTATTTATTTGGTGATGCTATATTCGCCAACGTGATTTTTAGGAGAATCTGGACGGTTGATTAATGTCGATAAGATTCCGAATCTCATGGACGGTTAGGATTGAGTTTTAAGATCTTTGGTAATTTTCGCGTGGCTTAAGTAGTTACCTCTTGCTTGAAAGAAGAGGCACGTAAAATAAGTGATTTTTTTTCTAAGTTTAGGTGAAAATGATTTATGACATTGATAGATAGAAGAGAAGTAGTTACTTTTAATTAATTTTGAAGTTAAATTTATTATTTTGTAGATTACTTATTGATGAAGTTCTGGAAAATATTGATAGATAGATTGGACGGAGTTTTTAAATGTGAAAGAAAATTAAAACAAGTGGGAGTTGGTCGAAAATGTTTTGCTTGACTTTTTGCTTTTGTTGATTCAATTTACTAACGAAACATTTATCATATCTTTGACGAAAATTTTATAATTCCAATAAGGTTTTTTTATTGTGGATTTGGTCATGTCACGAGTCCTTTATTTTTTACTCAATGAATAATTTAATAGAAAATTAGAGTAATTAAAATTCTAGAACAAATATCAATAAATAGGATGCTATATTCATCAACAAATCAAAATATGTTCAAGTATAATTAAGTAGATACATATCACCACTTTAGTTGAATCAACAACATTCTCAACATTGTTTTAATGTCTACTTTATTATCATCTCCAACATTTTAATTACAATATAAAATAACAAACAACTAAATAAAAGGAGTTCATATTACTCCAACGTAATCTTCAAAATAAAATAATGCAATAGCAAAACAAGCGTTCAACCTCCGGTGTTAGATATCAGAGCATTGACACCAACTCTAAATAAGAAGAGTAACCTCTTATAGACTTTGCAACTTGGACTACTCCTGGTTATTGATAGAATAGGCAATAATCATTATTAGTTTGAATTTATTATTGATTGTATATGATTGTATATAAATGAGTATTATTTGGTGTTGACCATATATTATTAGTTACCATAGATATAGCCTTGAGATAAGCATTCTGTTATGGACTGACAGCAAGGAATGCTAGGAATTCTTGTATATATTGATTGATCATGGAATAGAAAGGGGACAGGAATTATATTCTTATATGGTATCACGAGTCCTCACCCTTTCCTTTCTTTTGCTTCCGCAATCCTTTTCTACTTAACCATGTCTGAAACATCATCACCTACTCTGAAAACCATGTCTGAAACTCAAAAATTCCATCCTGCCTTGTCTATCACCAATGTGAAATCCCTTATTCCTATCACGTTGGATTTAGAATCGGGCGAGTGGTCGACGTTATTCAAAGTTCAAGCACGAGTCCATGACGTGCTTGAACATATCATCCTTCCTACTGATGCAGAGGCGAAGGCTGCATATGAGAAGACCAAAGCCACCGATCTCGCTCTCTGGAAGTGCCTTGATGCAGTGGTCTTGCAGTGGATTTATGCCACGATCTCTTCCGACATCCTCACCTCCATTCTCATTGACGATGACTCGGCTGAACATGCTTGGAAAAGTGTTGCTGATCTTTTTCAAGACAATAAAAATTCAAGGGCTATGTACCTTAATAAGGAATTTACCAACACAAACCTTGCTAATTTTTTGACGACAAATGCTTATTGCAATCGTCTTAAAAGTCTTGCCGATCAACTAGCCAATGTCGGGGCTCCGGTCAGTGATCACAGTATGGTTCTAAAAATGCTTCAAGGCTTGACAGAACAATACTCAAATTTTGTCACCGTGATGCAGAACAAGAAGACCTTACCTACCTTTGCTACAGCTCGGTCCAAACTTGCATTGGAGGAGACCACACTTTTGGAGCGAGCAAAGCAAGATTCTGGTTCCACTGCCCTTGTTGCTAATAATCATTATTCTCCTGATGCTGGTTCCTCTTTTCAAACACCACATCAAAGCAATAATTCCAATGGTCGTGCAACGATCAACAAAAACCGCAACAGTCCCAAAAACCGTAACAAAAATAAGGGTGGCGGTAACGGCCAAGCTAGTGGCGTACGTAGCAACAACCGCTGGGGTAGTCAGACCAGTGGTGGTGGACAACATTGGAATCAGCAGCAGTGGACTCAACCTCCTTGGTGGGCGTTGATGCAAGCTCTTTGGGCCATGCCTCCATGTCCTTACCCAACTCAACCATGGGCTCATCAACCTAAGCCACGACAGCCTGGTGTATTGGGCCTGAGACCACAGCAGCAACAAGCCTATGCAACAACAACTCCAACGGACATCGAATCGGCAATGCATACGATGTCCCTTTCTCAGCCTGATCCGGATTGGTACATGGACATCGGGGCAACGTCTCATATGACGTCCACACAAGGTAATCTTTCGTCTTATTTTAATTTGAGCAAAAATAATGGAATTCTTGTTGGTAGCGGACACTCAATTCCAATTCGCGGTTATGGACATACATCCTTACCTCCACCAAACCCACCATTATCCTTAAAAAATGTTCTTCATGCACCTAAAATCATAAAAATTTTAGTGTCGGTAAGTGTTCACAGTGATTTCTGGTGAAACAACCGCTAGTCCTCCAAACTATCGAATAATCTTTATGATTGTTATTCAATTCCTCTGGTAACTTGCAGGATCGACTAGATTGATCCTATGGGGTATTGGTCGTTTTGGATAAACTTAATAACAAAATCAGTATTCATGGTTAAGACTTGTATTTAGAGTGTTTTATATATGTCCAATGTATTCCGATTGCAGTGTTAAATAACTTAATGACATGATTAAATAAAGAAATATAAAACGGACTTGAATGAGTAAATGAGTAAAGGTTCGATTTGCAAAGAAATTTGTAAATGCAGGAATACGTAAATGACTTTTAACATAAAAGCATGAATATTGTTCTTGCAGGAAAAACTATATATATGATCTTAAGGGATTCGGAGGCTCATACGAAGGACGCATGGCCTCCAAGCTACCGGTCTAGCTTACCCCGCTGTTGGGAGCCCTTATAGATGGAGTAGATATCTCCTATTTAGTGTGTAGTTTAGAGAGGGAATGAGAGAATGATCCTTTTCCATGGCCCTGAGGCCTCTTTTATAGCATAGCTGCCACTAATGATCATAATGGCGTAACCGTCTATTTAATACATGAAACCGTTACTTAATGATTCGTAACGTCCGAATCGACCCATAAATAGCGAGACCAATCCAACCCTCCTAGCTCGGATAGAGGTCCGGTCATATCCCGGGTTGACCGGTCTCTTATCCGAATTCCGGAACTATGTCGGATAAGCTCTCATAGCCACCGAGATCCATCCGGATGTCTACAAACCCTTCCTCCGGTCTTATATCTCTGGGAAATTTATGCATGATCATAAGCCCCGAGCATATGGTTTCTAGACCTTGAAGCCTTATGCTCGATTTAATAGAAACATAAACTTTGACCGGTCCTCCAATACCACATGTTTTACCATTCTTCGCTTTTGAGGTTTTAAATGATGACGTCACCGAATCGACACTCCAACAGTAACACTTGTTTTTAGCCCGGCCGATCCCGTGACGCATGGGATAAAAATTCCTTCGACCTCACATCTCGGCTCGAGCAAGAAGATATATATGACTAGCCCCAGTATCTTGAGTCAAGGCTTTGATGAAAATGTTTTGACGGAATCCAATTAAGGTCCTTCGCCTTACATGCCGGTACAGTAGCTTTTAAGGTTGCTCGTGAACGATTTTATGTTATGCTACTATCCCCAAGCCATGGGCGAGCAAACATTTGTTCACAACGCCAATGTATTCCTATCCTCGTCCGAATCGATACTCGGTTTAACCCAAGCATAACACTCGCTTTTAGTCCGACTTGGGCTCAGAATTTTGTTGGGCTATTGGTAGTAAGACTTTAGCTTAACTAGACCAGCCCCAAGTCGCATGATGCATCAAGGTGCTATATTGGCTTTTCCAAGCATATAACAACTGTTCATGACACCACTTCAGTTTTTTACCGCTTTTACGTGTTAGATATAGAGCCTTCAAGGTTCAGAACCTCCATAGGGATGATCCGAGACGGATTCAGAGCCCAACCGAGTTTGACCGGAAGGTTGTTCCGCGTGAGGAACAGAGCTTTGAGGTTCGGATCCTCTATAGGGATGATCCGAGACGGATTTGAGCCCAACCGAGGTTGACGGAGGGTTTGAGCCTCCGCCGAGGTTGACTGTGGGTATTCCGCATAGAAGAGCCTTCCGTGATCGAAAGACGATCATAGACCGAGCTTAGCAGACGTCGCCAATGGGTTCGAGCCTCAAGCGAGGTTGACCAAGGAGTATTCCGATAGAATGAGCCTTTCCGTGATCGAAAGACGATCATAGACCGAGCTTAGCAAGACGTCGCCAATGGGTTCGAGCCTCGCGAGGTTGACCAAGGAGTATTCCGATAGGAATGAGCCTTCCGTGATCGAAAGACGATCATAGACCGAGCTTAGCAAGACGTCGCCAATGGGTTCGAGCCTCAAGCGAGGTTGACCAAGGAGTATTCCGATAGGAATGAGCCTTTCCGTGGATCGAAAGATTATCAGACCGAGCTTAGCGAAGACGTCGCCATATCCGAGTCTTGAGGTGCGGAGCACTTTTATCCGTTACATCCTATGTAGTTTTTACATACTATAATTAATTCCAAGATGCCTCTTCCCTCACACAGGAGGGTAAGACGACACCTTTACATAATGGTATTTTAAACAATATTGTAATTTTTTACAAAATTTCAACAGCTCAATCTACCCTTTATTTCTCTTCTACCATTTTTGATCGGGATGGCTATATGAGCCCCCGAAGCGTGAAGCCTTGTTTGGAATAAGATGAAACGCTTTGATACGGAACTATCCCGGTTAAGGATGACTCAACTTTGTCGTTTGCTTCTCGAGTACGTACGCCGGGTACATGTTACTTTTTATGTGTATCCTTATATTGGCGAGTCGGTGGTGTTTGCATTGTTTTCACGCACCATATTGAGAATCCGTGAGTCTCGAATCCACTCCTACGTTGCATTAAAGATTGATTCCTGCTTGTATGGCTTTTCAGTAGCTTTTCAATGTCGTCACGGAATCCAACCGACCCGAACAATTATCCATTTGTCCTACTGACTCAGTCTAATGCAGTTGTTGTCACCCTGGATGCTACATTGTAAAATATTCAATGCATAAGTGAACAACATCGAATCAAAATGAATTTCAATACAAGAAGAGACAATATATGAAATTGAATAATAGCAATCAAGCAACATAACCACAACAGAACCAAAACGTAATAGTAGTATATGAGTATGTTCCGGATATTGATTTCTCCGGTATTATTCGATAAATGCATGCTTCCGAGATTTATTTCTATGTTTGCGCTTGTCACAATTTGTTCTATTGTGAGCGACTATACAATTAACCATGTCCGTTAAATTAACTCGGCGTTTAAAAGAAACAATAAGAATTTGACCATTGTGAACCACTAATGTGCTGTGTAGCCAATCTTGGACGTTTGGTTTATGCACCAAGCATATTAGATTATCCTGCAGAGAGACGTCAAACAATATAATTGTGTTTCACAAAGTATATAAATTAATGAGATGTAACATCATTTGCTTTAACGAAACCAGTTTGCAATAATGATCCTGATTCATTTCTTCTGCTAAACTAAATGTGTTGAATGTATTTTAGACATGGCTGGTAGATAATACTACTAACCTATTATCCTACAGTAACATATTACCAGACATCTATCTTGCAGAGGAAACTTTAAGCTTAAACTATAAATCTATACATGCAAAAGTCACCTCTATTTTGATAAGATAATTTATAAAAATATATGATTGCTCTGAAAAACATTTATAACCATAAACTATGAATAAAGACTTATCTTTTATTGGGTTGTTTTTATCATCTTCAAATGGAAGCCAGACTTCATATCAGGAAAAAATATTGTCCTTACTGTGGAGATTATAAACCTGACTGGCTTCTTGCAGCTATAATATCAAAATTGAACAGTAAACTGTTGCTTTCAAGCTTTTAAAACATCTTTGGACGGGTCGGAAACGACGAATCTCCAATCATTCGATTTGGAATAGGCAGGCCTGACGTGTTATATTGTCGTCTCTAAGCGTATCATCCTCAACACAAAGCCTTCCATCCTCGGAGCCGTGATAACTCAGTCCGCTCATTCTTATTTCCTCTGTAGTTGTATACCTTTTCTCATCACTTGATGTGCTTTGTACATCGGCATGGCTTTTGATACTGGTTCAAACGATATGATCCAGGTAGCACTTCAATCTTTGGTCGCCGATATCGTTGCCTCGTTAGATATCCGATTTCACGCAACATCTTGGTTGCGATATACGATATCACATAATGGATCATGCTTTTCCATTATTTAGAATTGACTATTCTTTCCGTAACGATTAATGTCTACTATAATAAGAAATCAAGGCACAATCGAAGAAGGGCATAGATACGTTTAGAAGCGCAGAACATTAATTAGTTTAAATAGACATAAGTGAATATACGCTACTTATCTGTGCGCGTTGTGCTCTGATGGTTTTAATCTCGGAGATTGAGTTGCAAGCAAGTCTCACTGTTGGGACCACTTCGAGATGAATCCATTCATAAACTGATGCCGGAAACGTGTCACGAATTAAACGCCGAGTTGTTCAAACACCGAGCTGGACAAACCGGTTACTTCAGCATGCTTATCTTTCTCAATCTTTCAGGGCCAGAAACAGACGGATCAATCACGCCAAAATTGGTTGTGAATCACAGGCTATGTATAAGTTATCTCAACATAAACAGTATCGAATAACTTATCCTTTGTAGAGACCATCAGCTCTAACCCGGAGTAGTACAGAAAACCGGAAAAAACTCATCAGCCCCCGATTTGTTCCGTCGTCGCTGGTGTTGGGATCCTCGGGAACGGGCCTTGTCAATGATTTCAGCTCATAACTTCGTACCCTTTGGAAAGCTACTGTTGTTTATAAGTTCTATGTATCAACGCCAGTTTAAATAAAGCTCTTTTAGCAAGACCGATTCCATTTAGCAGTCCGGAAGCCAGTTCTTACAATTTTCTTTGTTCTATCTACCTCAGGATCATAGTGTTTGCACATTTCTAACAGCCCTCATCTCCATCAATTAGTGGCATTAACAGAGAACCCAATTAGACACGCTCTGGATCCATAATAACGGTTTAAAGCAATAATTAGCAATGAAAACATAACCACATAATAGTTACAAATCAATTAATACTAAGACCATAAATTCGGTGTCTGTTACTTATCTTTTACTGCCGACTTAACGGATTCACGATATCAACCGAGCCGTCGATGAAATTTGTTGAGGATTTTATCTAGCGTAATTTGACACGGGTGCGAATCTGGCAAGTCCCTAACATTGCCGGCGTCTCGATGGATAGCCTTCATGACCCAAAAGCCGAACCTTCGAACGATCCTGTCGAATCGATTTCGGATCCACCCTGCTGCCCGGGCGATGTGAACCTCGGTCGGATTCTCGAGATAAACTGATATGTGCCGGGTTCCGACATGCTAATGTTTGGATCGTAAGCTTTGACGACCTGTATCCGCTCTCAGCGAATCAAGGATCGGAAGGGAACGTTAAATCTCGTCACCGATCAGGGATTTCTGATCCGATTCTTGAACACGTAGCCGCAAATGGAGTTGCCAATGAGAACTATGGATGTGCCCCTAGCATTTACACTAAACTCGCCCTTGAATTGCCACCCGTACTGCATGACTGAGGAATACAGTGGGTTAGAATATGAAATCACATAAAATTCATTCTACTAAGGAACATTTGTGGTAATTGGTAGGTGGAACAACAATGTTCGTCGAAATCCAGCATCATAGTCATAAGAGGGTCTGGATTTCTAAGTAACTGGTGTGGCCTAGGAATAGTTTCACTGAGGCCCCACGGTGGGCGCCAATGTTCTTGCAGGAAAAACTATATATATGATCTTAAGGGATTCGGAGGCTCATACGAAGGACGCATGGCCTCCAAGCTACCGGTCTAGCTTACCCCGCTGTTGGGAGCCCTTATAGATGGAGTAGATATCTCCTATTTAGTGTGTAGTTTAGAGAGGGAATGAGAGAATGATCCTTTTCCATGGCCCTGAGGCCTCTTTTATAGCATAGCTGCCACTAATGATCATAATGGCGTAACCGTCTATTTAATACATGAAACCGTTACTTAATGATTCGTAACGTCCGTAACCGACCCATAAATAGCGTAACAGAGACCAATCCAACCCTCCTAGCTCGGATAGAGGTCCGGGTCATATCCCGGGGTTGACCCGGTCTCTTATCCGAATTCCGGGAACTATGTCGGATAAGCGTCTCATAGCCACAGTCTGAGATCCATCCCGGATGTCTACAAACCCTTCCTCCGGTCTTATATCTCGGCTGGGAAAATTATGCATGATCAAATATAAAAGCATGAAATGTAAGGGACATGAATGTAAAAGGTTTCTGAAATGTAAAGGATTTCGAAATAGAAGAAAACATGTTTAAATGCAGAAAATAGTTAAATGGCTTTGAATGTAAAGGTATTTAAAAGACATTGATGCGAAGATAAAGGATAAACTGGAAAGATAAAGATGTTTTACTGAATTGTAAAGGTTTGGTGCAATCATACGTACATTGTTCGAGCATTCGTTTCCCTAGCCATGTGGTATTTTGAATGTTTACTGAATATTTGTACAATAGATATGACACACAATATCCTAACACTAAGACTTCTATTTATACTACTTCGACCATAACGGTCTGACTTATGAGATCTTGCCACGTTCAGAACATGCAGAACACTGTTCTTCTCTTGCTTCCACGCGTCTTCGAACCGTTTCCAGCGCATATATTTTAACTTCCAATTATCCCGCTCGCGTTTGAATTTCAAATGCTCTGGCCATCTTCGTTTCGAACTCACTTCACAGACACAACCTTATTACCACTTCGATGCTTCTTTTACATATATCATCATAACTGCCATTCGAAGCTCCGAGCTTTAGTATGTCCATTCGAAGAGCCAATTCTTTCATTCCGAACTGTAACATTCACTTTGTTCCAACGAACACTAACATCATTTCATTTCGAGCTCAATGATTCCATTTCGAATCATATATATCAAAATCTTCAGCCAACAGTAAGGAAGTTTACTATTGATAATAATGTGTCTGTAATCTTTGATCCGTTTGGATTTTCTGTGCATGACTTGCAGACGGGGACGCGCCTAATGCGATGTGATAGCAAAAGTGAGCTTTATCCTATATCCTCCACAAGACAAAATATAATTTCTCCAAATTCTGTTTTGTTAGCATCGTCCCTCTGGCATGATCGTTTGGGTCACCCGGGAGCCTCAGTTTTAGAGTCGCTTCGACAAAATAAAATGATTGATTGTACTCGTACCTCTAGGTCTAAGGTTTGTCAATCTTATGTACTCGAAAAACATATTAAGTTGCCTTTTGTTGCATCTACATCTATGACATTGATGCCTTTTGATATTATTCATAGTGATCTTTGGACATCCCCCGTATTGAGTTCTTCGGGACATCGTTATTATGTGCTTTTTTTTGGATGACTGTTCTAAATATTTGTGGACATGTCCCATTGCTAAAAAATCACAAGTTTTTCCTATGTTTGCAAAACTTCAAGCACATATTCGAACTCAATTTGAACGTGACATTAAAAATGTACAATGTGATAATGCGGGAGAATTTGATAATAATTTGTTTTGGAAATTTTGTGATTCGAATGGCATTGCATTTCGTTTTTCATGTCCACATACTTCCTCACAAAATGGGAAAGCTGAAAGAAAAATTTGATCCATTAATAATATCATAAGAACACTTCTAGTTCATGCATCCGTACCACCTTCATTTTGGCATCATGCATTGCAAATGGCAACATATTTACATAATATACTTCCGAGTAAATTATTGGCCAACGAGTCCCCACTAAAGGTTCTATACCAAAAAGATCCATTATATTCTCACATTAGGATTTTTGGATGTTTGTGTTATCCTCTTTTTCCATCTACTACAATAAACAAATTGCAAGCTCGTTCAACTCCTTGTGTTTTTTGGGATATCCTTTGAATCATCGTGGTTATAAGTGTTTGGATTTATCAAGTAATAAAATTATCACTTGTCGACTTGTTTATTTTGATGAAAGCAAATTTCCTTTTGCTAAAGTACATAAACCATAGCCTAATACTTATGATTTTTTAGATAGTGGATTCACTCCATACACAATCCATTATCTTCAAAATCAATCATTATCTTTGATCTAACCCACCATAAATCCAACACCACCACATGTATTAATCCCTTCTCCCACGACCCCACCAGATGATAGAATCCGGCCAACTTCCCCACTATCTCCCACGCCCATGATCCATACACATTAGCCCACATCACCTACCCAAATACAACCCACACCAATTCCTCCAACAGTGATGTCACATCAGCCCCCCATTGAACCACGTCTAGTAACCCGAAGCCAACATGGTATTTATAAGCCCAATCCAAGATACACCTCACATCAAGCTCATTATACAACCGGTACAAAATCACCAATTCCCCATAATCCTCTTTCTGCCCTTCGTGACCCGAATTGGAAATTGGCTATGGATGATGAATTTAATGCTCTTATTAAAAATAAGACGTGGGATTTAGTACCTCGTCCACCCGATGTGAATGTTATTCGGTCAATGTGGATTTTTACTCATAAAGAAAAGTCTGATGGTTCTTTTGAGAGGCATAAAGCCCGTCTTGTAGGTGATGGAAAAACTCAACAGGTCGGCATTGATTGTGGCGAAACCTTTAGTTCGGTGGTGAAACCAACAACAATTCGAACTGTGCTCACTCTTGCTCTATCGGAAAATTGGAAAATTCATCAGTTGGATGTCAAAAATGCCTTTTTACATGGTGAGCTTAAGGAAACAATTTATATGCATCAACCTATGGGATTCAGGGACTCTGTGCATCCAAATTATGTTTGTTTGTTGAGAAAATATTTATACGGGCTTAAGCAGGCTCCTCGTGCGTGGTACAAGAGATTTTCTGATTTCGTTTCTGTCATCGGTTTCAAAAATAGTAAATCAGATAGTTCTCTATTCATTTATCAGAATGACTCTAATTTGGCCTGCTTGCTATTATATGTTGATGATATTATTTTGACTGCGTCTACGGATGATATCCGCCAATCTATAATGGCTAGTCTGAGCTCCGAATTTGCTATGAAGGACTTGGGCTCTCTAAATTATTTCCTAGGCATCAGTGTGACTCGCCATGAGGACAGTTTGTTTTTGTCACAACAGAAGTATGCTGCAGAAATAATTGATCGTGCTGGTATGTCCGCCTGTAAACCAACTCAAACTCCGGTTAACACTAAACCGAAAGTCAGTACTAAAATAGGTAATTCATACGCGGATCCGAAATAGTATCGCAGTCTTGCAAGAGCACTACAATATCTCACATTCACGAGGCCCGATATTTCTTATGTTGTTCAACAAATTTGCCTTCATATGCATGACCCCAAGGATGAGCACATGAACGCTCTAAAGCGTATCATACGCTATGTTCAGGGAACTATTCATCTTGGTTTACATCTTTATCCTTCCTCAATGGTAGATCTTGTCTCTTATACTGATGCTGACTGGGGAGGATGTCCCGATACTAGACGATCCACATCGGGATATTGTGTGTTTTTGGGTGACAATTTGGTTTCGTGGTCATCCAAACGCCAACCTACTCTATCTCGTTCTAGCGCCGAGGCTGAAAACAGAGGGGTGGCTAATGTTGTTTCTGAGTCCTGTTGGATTCGAAATCTTCTCTTGGAATTGCACTATCCAATTCGAAAGGCTACATTGGTATATTGTGACAATGTGAGTGCTATTTATCTATCCGGGAACCCTGTTCAACACCAACGCACAAAGCATATTGAAATGGATATTCATTTTGTCAGGGAAAAAGTTGCTCGTGGAGAGGTTCGTGTCCATCATGTCCCTTCTCGTTATCAAATAGCTGACATCTTCACTAAGAGATTGCCTCTCATTCTGTTTGAGGACTTTTGAAACAGTCTCTGCGTTCGTGACCCTCCCGTTTCGACTGCGGGGGTGTGATAGAATAGGCAATAATCATTATTAGTTTGAATTTATTATTGATTGTATATAAATGAGTATTATTTGGTGTTGACCATATATTATTAGTTACCATAGATATAGCCTTGAGATAAGCATTCTGTTATGGACTGACAGCAAGGAATGCTAGGAATTCTTGTATATATTGATTGATCATGGAATAGAAAGGGGACAGGAATTATATTCTTATATGGTATCACGAGTCCTCACCCTTTCCTTTCTTTTGCTTCCGCAATCCTTTTCTACTTAACCATGTCTGAAACATCATCACCTACTCTGAAAACCATGTCTGAAACTCAAAAATTCCATCCTGCCTTGTCTATCACCAATGTGAAATCCCTTATTCCTATCACGTTGGATTTAGAATCTGGGCAGTACCGCTCGTGGTCGACGTTATTCAAAGTTCAAGCACGAGTCCATGACGTGCTTGAACATATCATCCTTCCTACTGATGCAGAGGCGAAGGCTGCATATGAGAAGACCAAAGCCACCGATCTCGCTCTCTGGAAGTGCCTTGATGCAGTGGTCTTGCAGTGGATTTATGCCACGATCTCTTCCGACATCCTCACCTCCATTCTCATTGACGATGACTCGGCTGAACATGCTTGGAAAAGTGTTGCTGATCTTTTTCAAGACAATAAAAATTCAAGGGCTATGTACCTTAATAAGGAATTTACCAACACAAACCTTGCTAATTTTTTGACGACAAATGCTTATTGCAATCGTCTTAAAAGTCTTGCCGATCAACTAGCCAATGTCGGGGCTCCGGTCAGTGATCACAGTATGGTTCTAAAAATGCTTCAAGGCTTGACAGAACAATACTCAAATTTTGTCACCGTGATGCAGAACAAGAAGACCTTACCTACCTTTGCTACAGCTCGGTCCAAACTTGCATTGGAGGAGACCACACTTTTGGAGCGAGCAAAGCAAGATTCTGGTTCCACTGCCCTTGTTGCTAATAATCATTATTCTCCTGATGCTGGTTCCTCTTTTCAAACACCACATCAAAGCAATAATTCCAATGGTCGTGCAACGATCAACAAAAACCGCAACAGTCCCAAAAACCGTAACAAAAATAAGGGTGGCGGTAACGGCCAAGCTAGTGGCGTACGTAGCAACAACCGCTGGGGTAGTCAGACCAGTGGTGGTGGACAACATTGGAATCAGCAGCAGTGGACTCAACCTCCTTGGTGGGCGTTGATGCAAGCTCTTTGGGCCATGCCTCCATGTCCTTACCCAACTCAACCATGGGCTCATCAACCTAAGCCACGACAGCCTGGTGTATTGGGCCTGAGACCACAGCAGCAACAAGCCTATGCAACAACAACTCCAACGGACATCGAATCGGCAATGCATACGATGTCCCTTTCTCAGCCTGATCCGGATTGGTACATGGACATCGGGGCAACGTCTCATATGACGTCCACACAAGGTAATCTTTCGTCTTATTTTAATTTGAGCAAAAATAATGGAATTCTTGTTGGTAGCGGACACTCAATTCCAATTCGCGGTTATGGACATACATCCTTACCTCCACCAAACCCACCATTATCCTTAAAAAATGTTCTTCATGCACCTAAAATCATAAAAATTTTAGTGTCGGTAAGTGTTCACAGTGATTTCTGGTGAAACAACCGCTAGTCCTCCAAACTATCGAATAATCTTTATGATTGTTATTCAATTCCTCTGGTAACTTGCAGGATCGACTAGATTGATCCTATGGGGTATTGGTCGTTTTGGATAAACTTAATAACAAAATCAGTATTCATGGTTAAGACTTGTATTTAGAGTGTTTTATATATGTCCAATGTATTCCGATTGCAGTGTTAAATAACTTAATGACATGATTAAATAAAGAAATATAAAACGGACTTGAATGAGTAAATGAGTAAAGGTTCGATTTGCAAAGAAATTTGTAAATGCAGGAATACGTAAATGACTTTTAACATAAAAGCATGAATATTGTTCTTGCAGGAAAAACTATATATATGATCTTAAGGGATTCGGAGGCTCATACGAAGGACGCATGGCCTCCAAGCTACCGGTCTAGCTTACCCCGCTGTTGGGAGCCCTTATAGATGGAGTAGATATCTCCTATTTAGTGTGTAGTTTAGAGAGGGAATGAGAGAATGATCCTTTTCCATGGCCCTGAGGCCTCTTTTATAGCATAGCTGCCACTAATGATCATAATGGCGTAACCGTCTATTTAATACATGAAACCGTTACTTAATGATTCGTAACGTCCGTAACCGACCCATAAATAGCGTAACAGAGACCAATCCAACCCTCCTAGCTCGGATAGAGGTCCGGGTCATATCCCGGGGTTGACCCGGTCTCTTATCCGAATTCCGGGAACTATGTCGGATAAGCGTCTCATAGCCACAGTCTGAGATCCATCCCGGATGTCTACAAACCCTTCCTCCGGTCTTATATCTCGGCTGGGAAAATTATGCATGATCAAATATAAAAGCATGAAATGTAAGGGACATGAATGTAAAAGGTTTCTGAAATGTAAAGGATTTCGAAATAGAAGAAAACATGTTTAAATGCAGAAAATAGTTAAATGGCTTTGAATGTAAAGGTATTTAAAAGACATTGATGCGAAGATAAAGGATAAACTGGAAAGATAAAGATGTTTTACTGAATTGTAAAGGTTTGGTGCAATCATACGTACATTGTTCGAGCATTCGTTTCCCTAGCCATGTGGTATTTTGAATGTTTACTGAATATTTGTACAATAGATATGACACACAATATCCTAACACTAAGACTTCTATTTATACTACTTCGACCATAACGGTCTGACTTATGAGATCTTGCCACGTTCAGAACATGCAGAACACTGTTCTTCTCTTGCTTCCACGCGTCTTCGAACCGTTTCCAGCGCATATATTTTAACTTCCAATTATCCCGCTCGCGTTTGAATTTCAAATGCTCTGGCCATCTTCGTTTCGAACTCACTTCACAGACACAACCTTATTACCACTTCGATGCTTCTTTTACATATATCATCATAACTGCCATTCGAAGCTCCGAGCTTTAGTATGTCCATTCGAAGAGCCAATTCTTTCATTCCGAACTGTAACATTCACTTTGTTCCAACGAACACTAACATCATTTCATTTCGAGCTCAATGATTCCATTTCGAATCATATATATCAAAATCTTCAGCCAACAGTAAGGAAGTTTACTATTGATAATAATGTGTCTGTAATCTTTGATCCGTTTGGATTTTCTGTGCATGACTTGCAGACGGGGACGCGCCTAATGCGATGTGATAGCAAAAGTGAGCTTTATCCTATATCCTCCACAAGACAAAATATAATTTCTCCAAATTCTGTTTTGTTAGCATCGTCCCTCTGGCATGATCGTTTGGGTCACCCGGGAGCCTCAGTTTTAGAGTCGCTTCGACAAAATAAAATGATTGATTGTACTCGTACCTCTAGGTCTAAGGTTTGTCAATCTTATGTACTCGAAAAACATATTAAGTTGCCTTTTGTTGCATCTACATCTATGACATTGATGCCTTTTGATATTATTCATAGTGATCTTTGGACATCCCCCGTATTGAGTTCTTCGGGACATCGTTATTATGTGCTTTTTTTTGGATGACTGTTCTAAATATTTGTGGACATGTCCCATTGCTAAAAAATCACAAGTTTTTCCTATGTTTGCAAAACTTCAAGCACATATTCGAACTCAATTTGAACGTGACATTAAAAATGTACAATGTGATAATGCGGGAGAATTTGATAATAATTTGTTTTGGAAATTTTGTGATTCGAATGGCATTGCATTTCGTTTTTCATGTCCACATACTTCCTCACAAAATGGGAAAGCTGAAAGAAAAATTTGATCCATTAATAATATCATAAGAACACTTCTAGTTCATGCATCCGTACCACCTTCATTTTGGCATCATGCATTGCAAATGGCAACATATTTACATAATATACTTCCGAGTAAATTATTGGCCAACGAGTCCCCACTAAAGGTTCTATACCAAAAAGATCCATTATATTCTCACATTAGGATTTTTGGATGTTTGTGTTATCCTCTTTTTCCATCTACTACAATAAACAAATTGCAAGCTCGTTCAACTCCTTGTGTATTTTTGGGATATCCTTTGAATTATCGTGGTTATAAGTGTTTGGATTTATCAAGTAATAAAATTATCACTTGTCGACATGTTTATTTTGATGAAAGCAAATTTCCTTTTGCTAAAGTACATAAACCACAGCCTAATACTTATGATTTTTTAGACAGTGGATTCACTCCATACACAATCCATTATCTTCAAAATCAATCATTATCTTTGACCTAACCCACCATAAATCCAACACCACCACCTGAATTAATCCCTTCTCCCACGGCCCCACCAGATGATAGAATTCGGCCAACTTCCCCACTATCTCCCACGCCCATTATCCATACACATCAGCCCATATCACCTACCCAAATACAACCCACACCAATTCCTCCCACAGTGATGTCACATCAGCCCCCCATTAAACCACGTCCAGTAACCCGAAGCCAACATGGTATTTATAAGCCCAATCCAAGATACACCTCACATCAAGCTCATTATACAACCGGTACAAAATCACTAATTCCCCATAATCCTCTTTCTGCCCTTCGTGACCCGAATTGGAAATTGGCTATGGATGATGAATTTAATGCTCTTATTAAAAATAAGACGTGGGATTTAGTACCTCGTCCACCCGATGTGAATGTTATTCGGTCAATGTGGATTTTTACTCATAAAGAAAAGTCTGATGGTTCTTTTGAGAGGCATAAAGCCCGTCTTGTAGGTGATGGAAAAACTCAATAGGTCGGCATTGATTGTGGCGAAACCTTTAGTTCGGTGGTGAAACCAACAACAATTCGAACTGTGCTCACTCTTGCTCTATCGGAAAATTGGAAAATTCATCAGTTGGATGTCAAAAATGCCTTTTTTACATGGTGAGCTTAAGGAAACAATTTATATGCATCAACCTATGGGATTCAGGGACTCTGTGCATCCAAATTATGTTTGTTTGTTGAGAAAATATTTATACGGGCTTAAGCAGGCTCCTCGTGCGTGGTACAAGAGATTTTCTGATTTCGTTTCTGTCATCGGTTTCAAAAATAGTAAATCAGATAGTTCTCTATTCATTTATCAGAATGACTCTAATTTGGCCTGCTTGCTATTATATGTTGATGATATTATTTTGATTGCGTCTACGGATGATATCCGCCAATCTATAATGGCTAGTCTGAGCTCCGAATTTGCTATGAAGGACTTGGGCTCTCTAAATTATTTCCTAGGCATCAGTGTGACTCGCCATGAGGACAGTTTGTTTTTGTCACAACAGAAGTATGCTGCAGAAATAATTGATCGTGCTGGTATGTCCGCCTGTAAACCAACTCAAACTCCGGTTAACACTAAACCGAAAGTCAGTACTAAAATAGGTAATTCATACGCGGATCCGAAATAGTATCGCAGTCTTGCAAGAGCACTACAATATCTCACATTCACGAGGCCCGATATTTCTTATGTTGTTCAACAAATTTGCCTTCATATGCATGACCCCAAGGATGAGCACATGAACGCTCTAAAGCGTATCATACGCTATGTTCAGGGAACTATTCATCTTGGTTTACATCTTTATCCTTCCTCAATGGTAGATCTTGTCTCTTATACTGATGCTGATTGGGGAGGATGTCCCGATACTAGACGATCCACATCGGGATATTGTGTGTTTTTGGGTGACAATTTGGTTTCGTGGTCATCCAAACGCCAACCTACTCTATCTCGTTCTAGCGCCGAGGCTGAAAACAGAGGGGTGGCTAATGTTGTTTCTGAGTCCTGTTGGATTCGAAATCTTCTCTTGGAATTGCACTATCCAATTCGAAAGGCTACATTGGTATATTGTGACAATGTGAGTGCTATTTATCTATCCGGGAACCCTGTTCAACACCAACGCACAAAGCATATTGAAATGGATATTCATTTTGTCAGGGAAAAAGTTGCTCGTGGAGAGGTTCGTGTCCATCATGTCCCTTCTCGTTATCAAATAGCTGACATCTTCACTAAGAGATTGCCTCTCATTCTGTTTGAGGACTTTTGAAACAGTCTCTGCGTTCGTGACCCTCCCGTTTCGACTGCGGGGGTGTGATAGAATAGGCAATAATCATTATTAGTTTGCATTTATTATTGATTGTATATAAATGAGTATTATTTGGTGTTGACCATATATTATTAGTTACCATAGATATAGCCTTGAGATAAGCATTCTATTATGGACTGACAGCAAGGAATGCTAGGAATTCTTGTATATATTGATTGATCATGGAATAGAAAGGGGACAGGAATTATATTCTTACAGTTATCTGCACGTTATCCACGTGGAGGCAACATTCAAACAGAAGGGTGGGATATCATAACAATAGAAAAAGTTATATAATCATGCGTATACACAAATATATCATGTAAGATTTCAAGCTCACAATCACCAATTAAAATTCATACTAATCATACAAGTAAATACATAATTATCGTCATCTGTCACACAACACATACCAATTATGTAACTCAACATCATCGTCGTATGAACAATTCAACAATAATATGCAATTCAACATCTTCATCGTATTAATAATGCAAAATGCATGTGGTGCCATCAGGGCATAAGCCCTCTCCAAAACACCGATTATGGGCAGCAACATAAACTAAATCTGGGCTATCAACATACGACCAAATTCGGGCCAACAACATAAGGCGAATTCAGGCTATTAAGGATGTGTGTATGCGACACTGATATGAGACAACAATTTATGCAATGAAGTGTCAACAATATGCCAATTCTAGGCCAACAATAACAACACAATACTGCAGCAACATCTGCAAATTATTCATACTTTATGTATATCACAACAATCAAATTCCACTACAACGTTTCGTGTTATGACACATACAACATAATTTTTCATCACAAATTCTTCCCATAAAATATTAGGCTGTTATAAAAATAGGTTTCATGTTATAGAAGATATTTTTAGCTTTTCAACTGTTCGAACGACACCAAAAACGGACTCACGGTTTGAAAGTTACGAACTTTTGAAAATGATAATTTTTCAAGATTTCGCTCAGGAAACTGATTACCCCATATGGTAAATCGATTTCCCCAATATAACAGGGCATTTTTTCACAATTTTACACAGGAAATCGATTTCCCAATATGGTAAATCGATTTTCAACAATCCAGTAGCCAAAATTAAGTGTTTTTCGTTCAAGAAATCGATTATCCCATATTGAAAATCGATTTCCACACGTTGACAGTGAAAAATTATGCAACTTTTTCTGCTACGGGATTTCATCTTTTACAACAAAAAAGTCAGTTTTGAAACACCTTAAGATATTCCAAATCTCATGATTTCTAACCCAGATAACACACGTCAATTCCATACAAATTAACACAACAATTTCATCAATTTCAAACGATTATATCAATCAATTTCAAAATGTAATGTACACCCAAAACCTAACATTCATATCATCATCTACCCATAATTATATCGCCTATTATAGAGTTAGAACCTCACCCTTATTTTAGATTTGAGGATTCTAAGCTTTCTACCGGAAAATTCCTTGTCTTTGCTTCCTAATACTCTTCTTCCTCTTCTCTCTTCTACGATAGTTCTAACTCTATTCTACGTTCAAATACCTAATCCTTTTCTTCTTATGACCACTTAACCCCTTGGACCTCTAACTAATTCTCTTATTCCAACATTGCCCTTCTTTTACTTAATAACTATCTAATAATAATAATAATAGCATCATTCTATTAATTAATTATTATAAAATGATAATACTAATATTATGATAACAATAATACTAGTAACTGTTGGAGTAATCCCTAATAGCCAATCAATATTGGCTTAATATGCTTTTGTATCATGACCTTGATATATATTGTTTGTCACTATATGTACTTATTAGGCGTCATATTTATTATGTTATTTGTATATGACATAATAAAATCCTTAGAATATCATAGACAGGTTATGTCAGATCACACGACATTCTCGTCACTTGGGTAGTAGTGATGTGTTGCTAGATACCGCTCACTGTTTATAATATTAAATAGGTGATTTAATATTATTGTCGACGTTACGAGAACCTATAGGGTCACACACATATAATGCTTATAGTGGAATGGATGATTAAATTAAATATGATTTAATTTAATTATGTGTTAATAGTATTTAAATTGTTTAATACATTGACACATATAATTTATTTGATTAAATATGATTTAATTAAATAAATGAGAATTGACAGTTGATTAAATTAAATATAATTTAATTAATATTTTATTTTATTTTATTAAAAGAGTTTGATTAAATATAAATAATTATTATTTAATTAAATAGTTTAATTAAATAAGATTGAGCTTGTTTTTGGAAAAACTCAAATTAAAAGTATTAGGGTTTTAGAACCTCTATAAATAGAGGAGCTCTTTTCCCTTGCAATGCTAATGGTCAATTCTCAAGAGAACAAGAAACAACTAGCACCGCCTTCCATTTTGCACTCGCGTGGACTACGTAGAGACGCCGGTAATTTCCGTCCGTGACCAAAGATAAAACATGCTTCAAGACGTAATCTTAAATCTCTAATTTGATTCGATTGATTTGTGATTAACGATTTAATCAAAACCCGTTTAATCGATATTGTTCCGTTAAGAGGATTAAAAATTTGAAAAACACCTCTTAAAATTCCAAGAGTGGTATCAAAGCTTCGGTTCTAATTAAATCATTAGATCCATATATTTGATGCATAATGATCTTTTCGATAAACATTGACGATTAGTAAATATCGTAATCTTGTTGTTATAGTTTTTTTTTTTACGATAAAGATATTTTCATTAATTGTCAACGAAAGGAACAACGAGAGAAGGGCTCCCAAAGAGGGGTACCCATTAATCCAACATTGAGAACCAAGAAAATTGCCCAAAGCAACAAGATTATGGGCATCTACATTAACCTCCCTCCTAATAAACATAAAAAAACATACAGAAAAAAGATTACAAAGCATTAAACATTCATCCACAACATGCTGAAAAGCTAGATTGTTCGCCACCCCATTGAGGCAATCCACCACATTCAAGCAATCCGATTGAATAACCACTTGTTGGATGCTAAGGTCCCTCGCCATCTCAAGGCTCCACCTGATAGCCAAAAGCTCCGCCAATTCTGCCTCAATCACCAACACTTCCCTCTTGCAGGCAGCAAAGGAAAGTGTCATATTTGAGTCTTTATGACAGCAACCAAGGGATATCACACCATTCCGAAAGACACCTGCGTCAATTTGGATAATAACCAGGTCTTTATGGGAGGCTTCAAGATCCGGCAGACCCCTAACCTTATCCCTACCACCAGCAGCATTGTTCCTTCGGTTAAACTCCAAGACTTCTTCCAACGCAATAGCAGCAATTCTTTGCAGTTCACTATGCTTCCTTTGGTACAGCAACACATTGCTAGCATTCCAGATTTTATAAATAATCATACAGAGGAGCTGACTATTGAAAGTGTCGCCACACTCCAAAATGCTCACCAGCCAATCGTTATAGTGTTTGTTTGGAATTCTGTTTCACGTCTATCTGTCCAATTTCATGGTAATATTGTTTAAGCTAAATTATGGATTATCTATTCATTGAATCGTAAAGTAAATCATGCGAGTCTACGGCCTTCTTTTTAATTGCCGCAACTATGAGTTTACGGCATGTTTTAGGTTAAATTATTTTATAATAATAATAATAATAATAATAATAATAATAATAATAATAATAATAATAATAATAATAATAATAATAATAATAATAATAATAATTTATTATTATAAATAAATATTGACCACATATTTTGTATAATTTGGATATCGATGTTGATTATATTTTGAAATCCGATATTTGAATGGTGAAACAACGATACTTCGATTATCCATAAGTGATACAAAATTATTGTTCAAATTTATATATGATATAAATATTTCTAATGCAAAGTTAGTCTATTTGATACACTACTTTGTTCCGTCCATTAATTAGTGTAATGATTGTTATACATTTGAAAGATCAATTTGCATTTTGCTTCAGAATCCGACATTTGTATGGTGAAGCAATGACATTTTGATCAATCATATTAGATAATTGATCATTACGTTTTGATGGTACGAACACTTTTGCATTAGAATTTGTGACGACACAAGAGTTGTGCTTTTATGGTTCACAAAAAGCATCAAATGTGTCAATATTTATAAATTAATAATCTATTATTTATTATTAAATAAATTGACATACGATCATGACCTTAGGTTTTGACATTTTATTTTTATTTAAATACGACCTGCGTGTCGTGATTTATTTTATACGGCCTGTGTGTCGTGGTTATTGTAATTAAATACGATCTGCGTGTCGTGCCATTTAATTATTATTTTAAATATTATAAATATTTAAGTTCAAGAGTCGAAGAGAAGACAACGCCAAACGATGACGCCAATGGAGAGGCTTGAGAAGCTTGCTCGTGGGTCAAAGAATTGTAATAAAGTAGTTTATTTAATTCTTGCATTTTAGGTGGTCATAGTCGTATTACCAATTGTTATTTTATGTATGTGATGCATAAAATGTATGTTTATATGGGCATGTATAAGATACACAAATATATGAGTGTATGAGATACACAAATCTACGAGATCAAACGTCAGAAAAACCCCTCAATTAAATATTAAGTTAATTGCTTTCCAAAATTTTGCACTCATCAAGACTAGTATCGAATAATGTATGTTTCGCCTAACGCGAGTGTCGCACCCCAAAATTTTCCCCTTTGTTTCACCTTAGTGATTCATTTTTCATCATAGATGTTCAATCATGGTGGCGTCAGAAAAATTCTGTAGGGGGAACTTTCATGAAAAAAAGATTGTGCTGGATTTCTAAGAGAACTTTCGTTTTGCTATTAATTCAGTATAATTCGAATTTCAAAAGGGAATATTTGTTTTTGGAATTTGCATTCAAAAATAATTATTTGTTTTGTTTTCGGAATTTAAATTTTTAAAGGATTTATTCGTTCTTGGAATTTAAATTCATTGGAAGGAACGATGTTTGTTTTGGAGTGCAAGTTCATTAGCAAAAATATCAAGAGGATTCAAGCTAAGATTAATTCATCTTTTGAGTACATTGCGATATTCCTTCAAATGAGATGCTACAGATGTCATTCAAATTTGTATTCATTTGTCAAGTTCTACAAATTACAATACCTTTTGCGAGAAGGATATGGAATTAAGTTTGAAATTGAAGAAACAAGTTGTTTTATTAATTTGATTATAAATGTGAATTACAAATTTACAAAGTATTCAAATTCTATCTAATGCTACAAGTTTCTAAGATTCGCCCCGATGTTTCGAATGAATTGTTGTCTCCCTCCAAGCCATTTCTTCTCGTCCAAGCTGCCCTCTTATCACCCAATCCACATTGTTCATGAAACCAAAAAAAAGAACATGGTTAGCAATTTTAATCAAGAATATAAACAAGCATTTCAAAGAGGTTTCTATTTAAACTCATCATTAGGGTTAGTGTTAGGAATCAGGTTCAAGGTTTTAATTGTGTTCAAGCAATCGAGCCTCAGAACTTGAAAGTTCTTTCATCGGCCATAATCTTCTTTTGCAAATCACAAACTATGTTTGGTTCACAAAAGGAGGTGTGAAGAAGAAAATCAGAAATAGCATAATGTTTTCCCAAAGCAAGCAAGAAATCCAGCCCAACAGTTTATCAAATAGCCTAAAATTGGTTCAAATTTAAATGCAAAGTCAATGAATATCAAGAGGCAAGAAGTCAACAGAATAGCAACAGGCAGCAAGAGGAGGGACAACATTTTCACCCAAAAGGCCATGGTTATCATCATAGAGTGACAAAAATTTCACCCAAGAGGACATCATGATTTAGCAGCCAGCAGCATGTAATAATAGAGACATAGCAGAGTAGCAGACAAAAAGAAGCTCAAAGTGTCAAGGCAATAAAGCCAATTGAGAAAAAGCAAAGTCAAATTGGCTAAATGGGAGTTACATAGCAGACAATGTAGCAGACAACAGAGTAGCAGTAAGGAGTATCAGAAAAGCAAAATTGAGTTCCAACCAAGACAAGGACAGGCAGAAGCAGAAGTTGGGAATAATACAACCAACAGTTTGTGGTTTTACAAAAGAGGAGGAGAAACCAATACCAACCCAAAAAAACCCCAAGCATAGTATCTGTGTATCTGTTCTAAACAAACAAGTTCAAAAACCATAGCAAAAAACCAAATGGTGTATCTGTTCTAAACAAACAAGTTCAAAAACCATAGCAAAAAAAACCAAATGGTGTATATGTTCTAAACAAACAAGTTCAAAAACCATAGCAAAGAAACCAACAGTATCTGTCCTCAAAGAAACCACAGCATCTGTTCAAACATACATCTATTTCAGACCAGAAAAATCATCAGCCAAGACCAAAGAACAACTTCTGCTCAGAAAACTCAAAACCAAAATCTTAGAATCACAGAAAACCAGCAAGACCATTCCAACACAAAACCAAGACGATAGCCCTTTGTTCCAAAAACCAAAACACGTAACAAAAACAATAGGCCAGCAAATAACAAACCAGAACATCTAAACCCTAACCGAATCATCATCTCCCTAACCCTAACCCTTCAGAAATTGAAAGAAGCAAAGAGACAGCATTCGAAAGGTATTACCCGATTTCATTCGGAGGAGGAGGGTTGCGATGGGTCGCCGTCCTTCTTCCTTTTCCGTTTCCCTCATCACCATGCACTGTTCCAATTCTTCCTTTTTTCCGGTCAGGCAACCTGAGAAAACCATGAAAAACAACGTGAAAGCGAGAATATCAGAAAGCCACGAGTGAATAGAATCGAGAGAGAGATTAGGGTTCTGTCAGAGAGCGATTGAGAGAGAGAGGTGAGGGTTTCCGTCGAACGGTCGAGAGAGGGATGGGTTTCCATCAGGAAACATTTGAGAGAGAAAAGAATGAGCGTTTCTGGGTAAGTATTGTGAGAAGAAGGTGAGATTTTCTTTTCTGGGTTTTGAGAAGCGAGAGAGGAAGATGAGAGAACAAGTTTCACGAGAGAGAAACAGATGGGCTTGGTCTCCTTCTTTCTTTTTCTTGTTTTGTTTTTATTTTAATTAACATAATAATTTGTTTTTAGTTAATTATTTTCTCAATTTACATTTAGTAGTGTAGGTATTTTAGTTGGGTGGTGACAAGTGTCACCACCTTAGTCTTGTTTATTTTATTTTTTAGTCAATCTTTCTTTTTCTTTTAAAATTTTTGGTAAACAATATTACACCATCTCGGCCATTGGGGTATTTTTGGAGAAGGGAGATCCGACGCACCAGATTGCCATCACATGATGAACTTTTGCGGACCAATCAACAAGATCAGATGGATTTCTTTTCGCACCGCCCAGACTTGCTTCATACATGTTAACTCTAAACTTTTATCTTTTCAATTAAATTATTTTTATGTAAATGATAATTTTTGTGCGATGTACTAAGTAATAATTAGCTCTGATAGTTTTTATTTGATGACTTATCGATTAAACTATTAGTTGATTTTTCATCAAACAGAAAAAATCGTTTCTAATAATTATTTAAATTTCCGATTGTATTGTGTGATAATTGTCTGTTTATTCGGTATTTATTCACCATTGTACACTCCGCACACAACCAACATTAAAATTAATCTTATTTTCCTTTGATTGGCTCATAAGCCGATTTCTTAAAGGATCTCATGGTTGGGGATGGGCATGGTCATCCTCACGAGGTTAATTAAAGCCCTTGTTGCTTTAGTTGATCATAACCCGAAAATAACATTGGTCTATATACCAATTTCCCATGCACCAGGGTCTCATGGTTGGGGATAGGAGCACCTATCCTCACGAGGTTAATTAAGTCAATATACTTAATTAATCATAACCCGATTCCATATTTCATCTCAGCACGTATCTCAAAACACTTTCATAGTTAACCTACAAACCTCGATCCAACGTCGAGTGCATTTTCAAAACCATTTTTCATAATAAAATCCAAGTTTTTAAGTCGTTGGACGCTAGGCCAATTGTTTAAAAACTTGTCCCCAAATAAACTCTTAGTCTCTAAGTCGTTGGATGCTAGACCAGTTGCTTAAAGACTTCTAAATAACGTGAAACTCGTTTCAACTCACTCAATTCCTTTTTCGCTCATATGCGACCATAAAACTCTTTTCTTATAAAAGTGTGCAATAGCCATTCAAACACGAACGTGGACTTAAGCTTTTCAAACAAACTAAACAAGTCCAGGTTCAAGCATTTGAAATGTCTAATGCACGATTTTTCTTATAAAATCAATACAACCAATTTAAAACCTTTTTGAGAGGAACTACAGAGTTTTGACTTTCCCATTGTACAAGGGAATACGTAGGCACACGGTTTTGAAACCGTGCCAAACTCAAAATAATAATAAACAAATTCTTTTTCTTCTTTTGGTATTCTTAACTTAGCAATAAACACACACACAAACACTTAGAACTAAATGGGTCCCATCGAGTACGATGGATGTAAGAGGTGCTAACACCTTCCTCTTACATAACCGACTCCCGATTCCATGTTTTTGGTCGTAGACCGCCTTATCCGCATCTGTGGGGTTTTATCTATATTTTCCCATTCCTTTTGGAACAAATAAAATTAGGTGGCGATTTCACTAGTTTTCGAAATTTAAATGATTTTTGAAAATCGAGTTGCTTCAGCGAGGTACATGTTTTATATTAGTAAGGTGTGATGCGATAAATGTAATATCCAACTGTTAAATTTTGGGCTTGACTTAACTAAACTAATTATACTATGATTATATATGTTTAGAGGCAAGATTTGAGAATAATCCATATGATAGATTAGAATAAGGAGTTATTCACTTAACTGATAAAATTCGAGAGTTGTATTAGATACAATTGGAAAGAGTTCCTACCTAAATAACTGAGTTTTGTGTAATCCGCCTACGCAGACTTAAAACAAAGTGAAATATGGATCTCGACCCGCTAGAAAATCTTCCAATGGAATTTTCCGAATCAAATGTTGAGGGTCATTTGGTTTGAGTAAAAGTAGTGGGATCATTTTAATAAAAAACCTTATTAAAATGATTTAATTTGATACAATTTTTACACATTTTGTAGTTAGAATTTTCTTTTGCATTTTATTTATATTTTACTGTGAAATGTCCGTATGAAGGATGTAAGGATCATAAAGGAGTTTATGAGTTGGTACATAAATTGAGAATTGTTCTCAAGCACGAGAAAAATTGCATGTTCTCAAGCAACCAATTCCTAACAGTCGAATATAACTAGATTCGAAGAATGACACTTATAAGAAGGATTAAATCGAATGTCTTGTTATAACATGTCTCATAATTGTAGTCGTTCACGAAAATGATATGATCAGTAACCTCGAGGATTTTCTTTAAATAAGAAATACAAGATATGAGAAATGTAAAACTTTCCAAGTTTTTTCCAATACAAGTTAGGAATTCAAATGGATCAAAAATAGTTTTGAGATTTAAAATTTGGATTTCTTATAGACCAAATAGTTGATCACAAGTTCTATTTGAGATTGTCTCAGATAGGTAGATTAGATTCATTATGAATGAATTTTAAATATATCTACCACATATTGTTGAAAAGAAGAGGAAAGTAGTTTGTGATGCTAAATTGATGAATTATAAAAGGAATGAGATTCATTTTATATTCCTTAGAATTTGGGCATACAAACACGGTTCTAAGGGAATGCAGTACTTTCAAGTGTTGAAAGAACAAAACTGCTGATGGTTATCAAAGGAGTCAAAGTAGAAGAAGGAAGTAAGACTTATCCTTCCTGCGATTTATTTTAAAAATTCAATTTTTCTACTTCTACATCTTGGGTATTTGATACTTGTTGTTGATATCACATTTATACGAATGTGAAGAGTCTTTTAAGAAGTAGGACATTGATTATAATTTGAGCCCCCTTATGTCTAGAATGGAACAATGTGGTTCATTGACTATAAGAGCCTATGATTATAATTAAATTAGAGCTTGAATGAAACCAAATAATTTTTATTAAGTTTCATTAAGTAAAATAAAAATTAATTCTAAGTCTTGTATTGACAAGATGAGAAGTGCATATTTTGATAATGGACAAGTGTTGTTATGATTATCCAAACAATGTTTTAAATACTAAATCAAGTCGTAGATTTGAGTTCTACAATCTTGATAAGCTCATCTATAATAAATGTGGGATGGATCAAATGAAATGTGAATCTTATATATTTGACACGAGTTAGAATTCTTTTAAGAAGAATTCAAGAGTGAAGTATAAGGAAATGACTCGAAAAGGTATTAAGACCAATCAAATTGTTCGCTATGGTAAATACTTATGTAAATAATATAATGACCATTTAAATCATGTCATGTTTGACATTGATCGATTTAAGATAGTTCAATTATATCTTTGTGACTCTTTTATAAATTGTTTTACATACAATTATTCCTATCCATGACCAACTCCATTTAAATTATTCGTAGAGACACCATATTTGATATGGAGGTAAGAATACCTAGTTTGTCTTTATGATCATCTGGGTTTTAAGGTTTATTAAGTAAACTTTATCACAATCTAGATGAAGATGTATTTATGTATGTATCCTAATGGAAATAAGGGAAACATATTCTATAACACGTTATAGGACAAAATTGTTTTGTTGCTAGACCTAGAGTCTTCCATTAGAGATGATATGTATCTAAAGGAGCCAGTAGGAGAGATATAGAACTTGAATAAATTCAAGAACCATAAAATAAACATCTTTATGAGAATGGAATGAAAGCCAATTCAACGAGGGAGTTGTTGTTGGACAATTGGTTCGTGTGGTACAAGATTCTAGAAATGCATGTAAGTTGTCTATATCCATTTATGGATTAAGGAAATTAAATTATTTTATTAATGAAGTTTTGTGAAAACTTGGATTAATAAATGTAAACTTTAAATCTTGTGCATACAAGAAGGTTAGTGGGAGTATTTGCATTAATTGAGTATAGTATGTAAGCAACATACTGATCATCAAAATAAATTCTCTACAACGCCAATGTAGGACATGGTTAAGGAAATGGTTTTGATGAAATGCTTAGGCCAGATTACCTAAAAGGTTAAGAATCAAAATCTATAGAGATAGATGGCTGATGAATCTCAATCCTAGCACATGTACATATTTCGACGAAGTATTGAGATACCTAATATGCATAAATCTCACATTAATATTATTGCATATATGGTAAAATGGTTTGTCTAATGGATAGTCTCATTGGATGAGGAAAGTGGCACCATGATATGTATTGCACTAGATGCGCAATATGCTATATGCATAAATAATAAGTACCAAAATGATTAAAGTGTCAATCACTAGATCCCTATCAAGAAGGTCTATGAGTATCTTAAAGGACCCGGTGTTCCTTTTCTTGAAAGTAGATGGAAATAATAATTGTAAAGGAGTTACAATGATGTTATTCTAAAATTTATGAACTATATCTTCATATCACAGTATAAATTAAATATTATGCTTGGATGACAATTGTATAAGTTGAAAAGAGTTTCAAACAATTTTTGTTTCTAGTACAAATGTCAAATATATGATTTGGATTGCTTTGATAATTCTTGAGAAGAAAATTGTGTTTCTTGTATTGCAGATTGATAACATGAATTTATATAGCATAATTTGATTTAATTAGCATAAGTTATGTTAGTATTTTTGTTTAATTATATTGTTTTATTTTTGTATTACGCTGGTATTTCTAATGTTTCAGGTATTTAGATTAAATAGAGATTGCTTGAGAAAAAAATGAAATTGAGAAGAAATTGATGTAAAAAGTCAAAGAAATGAAGAAAGGGGTGTGATAGCAAAAAGGAGGTGTCACACCCCAAAATTTTCCCTCTTCATTTCACTCCAATGGCTTATTTTCATCATAGATGTTCATTCACTGTGATGGGATCAAGGATTCAGAATTTGCAAGTATGTCGAACCGAATCTCATTTTTTCTTATCCAATGGCTCTTGCGTACGGATTTTGGATCATTGAGGTGGTTGGCATCTTTCTTGATGTAGTTCTTGAAGCATTGTCAAGATGATTTTTTATCTCAGTATATGCTTACTAATTAGTCAAATTTTTATGAGAATTGTCATTAGAAAGGATTTTATCGGGTTTCCACGATAAAGAAAGGAAGGGATTTGAGGATTTTGTGCCAAGATTCATTTGTGAAATCTACAAGTTCCATATTATTTCAAGACATTCGAGTGTAACTTCCTTCTAGTTTCGCTTAGAATTTCAAAGCATGAATCCTGTCATACAAGAGTGAAGATGGGATAATTTCATTTGTTCCATGGAATTTCATTTAAGAGGTAATTTGTTCTTACAAACACCATGGCGAGAAATTTAAAGTGCAAGGGAAATATCATTCATTCAATTTCTAAATTCATTCGACTTTGTCATTCAAGATTCAACAAGTTTACAAGGTTTTGCAAAAAAAAGAAGACTCTTACATACTTTCCCTAAAGTGGTGATACAAGCATTCAATTTCCAAGTTTCAATTACAAGTCTTAAAGGCTTTACAATGCAAAATTGATACGGTTTCTAATCAAAGCCCTAAACTTGCACCAAGACATATCCCAATCTTCATTTTTTCTCTATCTTCATGCTACTATGCAAGCCTCTTCATCACGACCTTCATGCTCCATTTTTACTATTCTTGAGTTTTCGTTGTGACCAAGTAACGGGACATGTACTGCTTGAATAATTTGCCCAAAAGTTCTGCAATTTCCTCAAGTTTCAAACCTGCAGCAGAGCATCACACCATAAGTATAGAATTATGGATTCAACTAAAACTTGTGCATTATCAAACCGTGGTTGTCATATCAGTGCAGAAAAATCAGCCATCCTTATCAATTGTCATCTTCCAATTTTGCAAGATACCAGAACTGCCACTTGCTAGCTCCTACAAAAAACAGTCATAAACAATTTTAGGGACCTTTCATGTTATCAAATTGATGTCAAAATGGAAGGACAAGGTTTGTACAAAATTATTGAAGCATTTGTGGCTATAGCAGGCAGAGCACAGGAAGGTTTCAAGCTCAATAAATGTTGCATCGTATAATGTCAGTTAGTACTCGAGACATGCAGAGGCAACACTAACAATTTCATGTATTACGACAATTGCTCAGAACTAATGCAAGCAAGGCTCGAATCGAAATGGCAGCTCAAGAATCACACAGTGTAATGCATTTGAAAGCAATAATGTCATGCCCAAATTCAATCCATAAAATACCTAACAACGACATCATTAAAAATCCGCGCAAAGTATCAATTACAAGGTGATATACCTCTATGTCCAAGCCTCCAAAGGTCCAAAGTCATGATTTTCCCATCAGGCTGTATGTTGTCAAGACCTATCAAGACAACACTAGATATCAATAGACGAAATTCGGCATTAAGGGATTACACATCGAGCATCCAATTACAAATCAGTTTGCAATAAATCAAAGGTTGACTCATTAGACAATAATTTCACTTGTGTTTCATTCGATTACAAAATTGAAATACCGTGATCGCTTTATGATGGGCTATGCCGACAACGCGACCCAGTTCACGTTCAGTGCATCGTTTTTAAAGCAAGTCCGCTTCGAGTCCTTGCTGCTCACCCATGTTGCCCAATGTTTCATGAAACAAGAAAGAGAAATATGGTTAGCAATTATAATCAAGAAATTAAAAGAGCATTCTATTTCAAACTCATCATTGGGGTTTGTGTTAAGGAATCAGGTTAGAGGGTTTAATCATGTTCAATGCCTCATAATCTGAAGATTAATCATGGGTTGTTGTTTTTTCCCAATTGCAAATCATAAAGTAACACTTTAGTTCACAAAAAGGAGAAGGGCAAGAAGACAAATACAACAGGCAGCATGGTTATCAGTAGCATGGTTCTATGGCAAGCAATACAAGCAACAGAAGCCAGCAGCAACAGGTAAAAAACAAGAGATATATTGGTTATCAGCACCATAACAGGCAGCATAGAGAGCGACAACACATGTTATAGCAACTAATGCAAGCAACAGAGACAGGAGAAGCAGAGGGAAAGGATAACCAAGCACAATATCTGTTCTTAAGAAAGAAACCAATACCAATCAGGGGCAAAAAAATATAAAGCAGAGTATATGTTCCCAAAAAAAATCAAAAATAGAGCATCTGTTTCAAAAGATAAAAAACAGAACATTGTTTCAAAAAGATAACCAACAGAACATTGTTTCAAGAGTCACAGAAACCAATCTCAAGAAACCGGTTCAAAACCAAAATCCAAAGCAGCATTTGTTCCAAAGAAAAACAAACTGATAACCCAAAAAAACCAAAACCATTAACCAGAAAGAAAAGAAGCAATCTCAGTTCCAAAGGTTCAAAAACTAGAAGCAACCATTCCGTCTCAGAAATAAAAAACCAAAACGCAAAAGCTAGCAACCATAAAAACCTGTGGCCAAAAAACTCAGAGACCAATCTCAACCCAAACGCTAAACCCAAGCCAACAAATATCATTCAGGACAATCACTAAACCCTAGTCAGTTAATCATCATCTTCCCTAACACACGACCCTTCAGTTTGAGAAAGAAGAAGAAGAAAGGAGTACTGGAACAATCTCACCCGGATAAGCTCAGAGGCGACGCCACCGTCAACCGCCACCATCACTGCCATCCAGACGATTTCTGGCAGAGGGTTTTGGTTGAGGAACAGCAACGGTCGCGACAACAACAAGGCGGCGATCGAGGGAGGAACAACAACGCAACACAGATCGAACCAACATGCAGCCAACGATGGCGGCGACTCAAGAACATCGGCGATGAGAGAGCGAAAGAGATGAAAGCATCGTGAAGGAGAGGACAGACTGAGCGTTTGGTTTGTTTTTCTTTTAATTATCTTTTGTTTATTAATATAGGATTAATATAGTATAATATCACTTAACTATTATTATTACTATTTTGAAAAAAACAATAACTAATGTTTTATCCTTTAAAAAAAAAATAATATAAAAAAATAATAAATAATAATATTAATTAGACCATTTTGACTTGGTGGTGACATATGTCACCATCTCTAGTAGGGAGAATTTTTAGCTTTTTTCCTTTTCTTATTTGTACTGTTTGGTCCTATATACCTGTGCTGTCACCGCTTCTGTGTGTTTCGAGCTTCGGTTTTCTGATCAACAATGCATTCCTCTTCGACGCTCTATATAAGGTTTCCTGAAGGCTCATTGGGCCCTTTATTTGGGCTCAAGAGTATTCTCTCTGGTTTTCTTATCCACACCCGCCGGAATTACTTCTCGCAGGCTATTTCTAAACCCTCTCCTTTAATTAATTTATTGTGCAGATAATTTATTTATTGTGATGTATCAAATAATTGTTAGTCATTGATAATTTTTATTTGACAATTTTCGATTAAATTATTATTCGATTTTATCAAATAAAAAAGATCTAGTCCAACAATTATTTAAACTCCTAATTGTATTGTTTGATATATATTGTTTGTCAATATATGTGTGATGACTGGTTTTTTTTCATCGGTTGTTTTAAAAACAATGAAGTCGCTACCTAATTTTATTTGTTCTAAAAAGAACGGGGAAATATAGATAAAACCCACAGAATTTGGATAAGGCGGTCTACGTGACCAAAAGATATGAATTCGGGGAGTCGTTTATGCAAGGGAAAGGTATTAGCACCCCTTTACATCCATCGTACTCGATGGGACCCGTTTAGTTCTAAGTGTTTGTGTGTTAAATTGCTAATTTAAGTTATGATCGAGAAATAAAAGAAACGGGGTTTATTTATTATTATTTTGAGTTTGGCACGGTTTCGAAACCGTGTGCCTACGTATTCCCTTGTGCAATGGGAAAGTCAAAACTCCGTAGTTCCTCTTAAAAAGGTTTGAATTGGTTGTGTTGATTTTATAAGAAAAATCGTGCATTAGACATTTCACATGCTTGAACTTGGACTTGTTTAGTTTGTTTGAAAAGCTTAAGTCCTCATTCGTGTTTGAAATGGCTATTGCACACTCTTTGTAAGAAAAGAGTTTTAATAGTCGCATATGAGAGAAAAAGATTTGAGTGAGTTAAATTGATTTTAAGTGGGTGAAAAAGTACCGAATAATAGGACTAGCATTCTACGATTCAAACACTAGAAACAAGAGGAGCTCAATGCTCAACGAGTCGTCTATCATCCAAAAGTTTTTTCTTATGAAGGAGTGAAGTGAAACAAAGTTCATGTTATTAAGAATTTTTAAACAATTGGACTAGCATCCAACGATTTAAAGATTCGAAGTTTATTTTTTACTAGTGTCTAAACAATTGGGCTAGCAACCAACGATTTAAATACTTGGGTTTTTTATTATGAAAAGAAATTTGAAAATGCACTCGACGTTGGATCGAGGTTTGTAAGTTAATTGTGAAAGTGTTTTAGATGGGGTTTTGAAAATGATTTTGAAAAGTGAAGGATATTCACAAGAAGTTTTGAAAAAGATTTAAGTTTGAAAGTTGGAAAGAAAACATTTTTGAAACTTAATAAAAATATAATCAAAAAGAAAATATTTTTGGATTTTTTTGACATAATCATAAAATAGGTATATTAAATGACAAGTGTGCAAAAAATAATCTCAAAATGAGAATTTTTGAATGGTTTTTTGAAAATGTTTTAAGTTTGCTAGAAACTTGAGAAATTAGTGATAAAAAAAGTTTTTTGGTCCTAAGGAGGTTTGAACCTTGGACATTTGGCTTAGAAATGATTTTCCATTGAGTCATTTGCTTGACTTGTCAATTAATCACCTTGCTTAGAAGGAGTTTTGAAAAAAAGAAGTTTTGGAAAAAGTCCAGAAGTTGTACTTCTGAAGGGTTCAGAAGTTGTCTACTTCTGGAGGGGTAAGAAGTGCTTGCTTCTTGGGCGTGTTGGCTAGCAGCTTCTGGTGCATGAGAAGGAGCTTGCTGCTTCTGGCTGCTTGAGAAGCATGTTGAGAAAGCTTGCTTCTGGGGGTAGAAGCAAAGCTTGCTTCTGGGGGTAGAAGCATTAGAAGCTTGAAGCTTCTAGAGATGGAAGTTCTAGAAGTACTTCTGGAGAGAGTGTAAATGGAGAGCTTCTAGGAGTAGAAGCTTTAGAAGCACTTCTGGAGGCTGAGCCTCAGAAGGACTTTTGGAGAAACAAGCTTCAGAAGCTTGTGTTTCCTTTTGTTAAAAAAAAGGTTCCAGGGGGATTCGAACCCTGAACCTTGAGGCGAAGAAAGTTTTTAAGGCGTGCTGGCTTTACCACTGGGGTGGCTATACATCCGTTGTTTTAACTTAAACTACAAATATATATTTTAAACCTAGCTTCAAAAATTTGAAATTTCGCTTCATCTTCTTCGTGAAGCAGCGCGAACACCATCCATGGCTGAGATTCGAAATTCTTTGTTTCTTGATCAATTTTTAAAGTTCAAAATACAATTTTGTCTAGATTTTTATCACGATTCTGACCATGTATCTTGTTAAAATTAATAATCAAAGATGAACACGAATTTTGACAATCCCAATTTAAACCCTAACTGAAAAAGTGATTAATTCTTTGAACTCAGTTGATTTTAGTTTAAATTAAGGATCCAGATAGCTTTAGTGATTGGATATCTACATTTTCCTTTTCAATTTTAAAGCTAAAAACGCATGCATGGAGGTATCAAAGTTTTGAAAACTCACCTCTTGGTATGAAATACCAGATCGAGTTTGGCAACTTCCAGGTGCAAAGTAGTGATTGATTAAGCTTCCCTGTACCTCACTGAGTGTGTTCCTACTCTTAGATTGTTCTGAAAGTGGCTAGAACTTTCTAACTAAGTCAAGTTGCAAGTTGCTTAATTTAAAAATGGAAGATGGTGATGGAGATGTTCCAGAACTTGTTTAAGTGTATGGACAGTCTCTATATGTTGTATATGATGTGTTTGAAGTGAGAAATCAAGACTAGCACGAGTAGTTTTCAAGTTTGGAAGTTTTAGCTCAAAACTTGCACAAATGGAGTTTTATGTAGAAAACTGTCTCTTAGCTTGTTTTCTGATGGTTTTAAGTTTTAAACAACTTCTAAATGATGTTTAGAACATGTTAGAAGCTTAAGTTTGCTCAGAATTTGCAAAGCTTGAAGATTGCAAAATTCTCCCTCTTTGAACTTTGAAACTTGGAATTTAAGAAAGAAAGAAGGAAAGCATGGATTATGATGCTTTGGTGTAGTTTTTTGAATGAAGAAGAACTCCTATTTATAGGCAAGGAATTCTGAAATGGAAAGGCAAGATAAGCTTAGAGCTTGCAACTTGGAAGCTTAAGGCTTAAGAAAAGAATATTCCTTCATTAAATGCACATGGAATCTTTCTAATCATTACTTACAAAACTCAAGTGTTTTTATCCTTTCCTAGCTATTTCCATCAGATTTTTTCTCTTAAATCCTATCTCATTTGGTGACAAGGCTTCTAGAAGGGAGAAAGTTACAAAATAACTTGTAACTTTGATGCATGATTTTGGAAATCCATGGTTTTGGAGCTATATGTTTCAAAATCAAAACCCTAGCTACACAAAGTGTTTTTGCAAGTTCTTGGTCATTTTAGAAATCTTGTAACAAGACCTACAACTTTCATGTTTTGAGGTTTTCTTGAATCAAAATGGATCAAGGTGAAAAATGACCATGAAAGTAAGGAAAAACCATGTTTCTTAACACTTACATTTTGTTCAAAGTGTTAGAAAAAATTCCAATCTTGACTTTTTGTTGGCTTTTTCACATTTCTTGATTTTTTATGATTATGATGGATTATTTGAAATGATTTTATGATTAAAAAAGTTTAGACTTGGAAAATTTGACCAAAAGTCAAAGTTTGACTTTTTGAGCAGATGAATTTTCATCAGATGATTCAAAATTTGTCTGATGAAGAATCATGGATTTTGCAATGTTTTGAACCAAGAAATTAGGTTAAGATGTTGCATTGAGGATGTTAAGATCAATCTTTAAGCAAATAGGTCATCCATTGAGCAGAAAGTCAATGATTCACTATCTTCGATCAAAATCCTAATTAGTCGATTCAAGGTAGATCATGAGAAAAAGTTGGGGTATGACAGGTGGGAATGGATAATAGTATGGTAAATTTTGGGGTGCGACAATATGTATACTTATTAGGCATCATATTTATTATGTTATTTGTATATGACATGATAAAGTCCTTAGAATGATTAGTCTATTTAATGACCGATTAAGTGTGACTTAATTTTGAGAGCTCATTAAACATAAGGACATTATTCTTAAAGTATCTATAGTCAAGCTTTACTATCAAATAGGACAATAGTAATGCATGGAGACTATTATGTAAGTAGATTGATGATTGTATCTCACAAGTGATGGATATGAGATATAAAGTCTTCACGTAGATATAAATATTAGGAGTTATATTTATATTTGATTGACCCGCCGTGAGAATACTACATAGTTTGTTATGTAAGTGTCATAAGTTATTCTCATAGTGATAGTGGTGTATACTACCCTTCGACCTGAAACCACTATGGACCCTAGATGTGGAGTCGAGTAATTTATTGCCAATCAAACGTTATCCGTAATAGGATGACCATAAATATGGTTGATGGGTGCTTTACAAATCATGCTGAGGGACATGAGTGACCTAGATGGGATTTTCCCCTCCTACATATATGGGAGTAATATTTATGGGTCCCTTGATGGAGTATAACTGTAAAATGCATGGTCGTGCTCAAATAAGTCAATATGAGATATTGGGCTTATTGTTGTTATCAAGTTTACTCGGGGATCAAGGAATAAAATATTGAACTATACAAGGGTGACACATTCTATGCCTTGTGTTCAATATAGATATAAGGGAAAAAGGGTAATTGTACACATGATCATTATCACAAAAAGTTTATGTCAAATCACACGACATTCTCGTCACTTGGGTAGCAGTGATCTGTTGCTAGATACTGCTCACTATTTATAATATTAAATAGGTGATTTAATATTATTGCCAATGTTACGAGAACCTATAGGGTCACACGCATAGAGTGCTTATAGTGGAATGGATGATTAAATTAAATATGATTTAATTTAATTATGTGTTAATTGTATTTAAATTGTTTAATACATTGACACATGTAATTTATTTGATTAAATATGATTTAATTAAATAAATGAGAATTGACAGTTGATTAAATTAAATATAATTTAATTTAATGAATATTTTATTTTATTTTATTAAAAGAGTTTGATTAAATATAAATAATTATTATTTAATTAAACAGTTTGATTAAATAAGATTGGACTTGTTTTTGGAAAAGCTCAAATTAAAAGCATTAGGGTTTTAGAAGCTCTCTATAAATTGAGGAGCTCTTTCCCCTTGCAATGCTAATGGTCAATTCTCAAGAGAACAAGAAACGGCTAGCACCGCCTTCCAATTTGCACTCGTGTAGACTACGCAGAGACGCCGGTAATTCCCGTCGTTCGTGATCAAAGATAAAGCACGCTTCAAGAGGTAATCTTGAATCTCTAATTTGATTCGATTGATTTGTGTTTAACGATTTAATCAAGACCCGTTTAATCGGGATTGTTCCGTTAAGAGGATTACAAATTTGAAAACACCTCTTAAAATCGCAACAGTTACTAGATATCTCCCTATACCCCTATGTTTCTACACTATTAGCCACACACCCTTAACACTTCATTCTCCATAATTTCTAGGTATCTAATCACCAACAAATTGCATCACATTAAATTATAAAATTCATCAACGCATATTAACACATCATACTAGTTGAAACACTTTGATGGCCAGATTTTTCCCAATCACATCCCATAACCACACATACATCTAGATGCATCTGGCGGGTTTTCAGATGGAAAACCTCTAAATCAGACGCATCTGAATGCGTATTATCTTAGCAGTATGACATTTTGGGAAAGGATTGATATGTGTTGCATGACATAAAGTGAAGAGGGAAACTCAAAAAGAAGTAAGTGCCTTCCCTTACGCGTCCAGATGTCATCCAATCACTCACATAAACATCAAACGCGTCCAAAGATCAACTAGATGATGTCAAATGCATATGATATGTTTTTAGTTGAAACACCTTAATGTCTAGATTTGTCTCAATCGCATCCCAAAAGCACATACGCATCCAGATGCATCTCAAATAAATTAACTTAGGAAAAATAGACGCCACCATCAATAACAAAGTACATGGGATTTGAAACAAAACCTAATTGCTTTTAATTTGATAATGTTTCTTTCTTTTATTAACGCGTTCTTACACCAATCCAAACTATTAAAAAGACCTGATTAATTGTTTTGTTAAAATTAACCAATGCATGTACATACAAATTAATTTTTATTACTTTGATAAGATTTAGTACACTTGCTAAACTATTCATCAAGTTTTTGACGTCATTGTCGAGGATCGTTGAATTATTTCAACAAGGAAGTTTTTGAGATACGTTTTTTATTTTTATTTTTATTTATTTTATTTTATTTTTATTTTATACTTTTATTCATTTTTTGTTTGGTCCAATGCTACTGAGGTTTTTCTGTTTGTGTATGCAATGTGGTCAAGGATCTAGCATATTGTTTTTTATTCAAGACATGTATGATGAATCTTGATTTTCAACTTACTCTGTTAACATAACTTAAACCTTTATCAAACTTTAGTTCCAACAAATATTAATCTAGTTAGAGCATTACGATGTGATTTATGTGGTAAAGGTTCCACCAATAGCCATTGTGTACCTGAGGGATATGTTGAAGAGGCGCACTATGCAAGAAATTATCAAGAGTCATATCCTTACTCCAACACCTATAATCTTAGTGGGATGATCATAAAAATCGTAAATGGAGTAAAAATAAATGTCAAAAATTTTGATCAAGATTCTACTCAAGATCTACCACCAAGGAAGCCATTTCTTTTAGAAGAGACTGTGAACGAATTCAAGAAGATGACACAACACAACCTCAAAGAATTAAAGGTAAATCAAGAAATATCCAACAAGAACTATGAAGCTTTTATTAAGAATTTTGAAACTCAAGTTAGTAAATTATCTAAACAAGTGGTGACTTAATCAAGTGGGGGTTTTAATAGGAATACATTGGATAATCCTACGAATGATGAAGTTGAGAGAAAAGTCGGAAAAAAGAACAAGAACAAGAACAAGAAAAATGCACGTCATCAGATGAAATAACTCCCAAATAGAAGAACTTGACGTGAAAAAAATATATGGGAAAAGATAAAGAATGATAAGTGAGGGTGATATAGTTTTGGATTCAACAATTTGTATAGATGCATATTTCTAACAAGAAAATTTTCAACAAAACAATGTCCCTAAACATCATTATAGTAACAAAGCATATGGAAGATAAGAAATTGATAAAGTACTGGATGTCAGTTATGCCTTGTTCGCTACTATCAAGCTGAAGAAGATAGAGATGCAATATCATCAATATCTCAAGTGCATGTGATTCTTACCAAATAAAAGGAAGAAGGAAGATTGTGTGTTTTTGTGTGTGTGTGTGTCATATATGACGTTGTAACAATAGATCAAACAACCAAGCTAATAACCTTAAAGAAGCGCTACGTGGGAGGTAACCCACAATCTGATGTTATATTTTTCTTTTAGAGTCTATTTATTTTTGTTTTGTTTTGTTTTTTATTTTTCTTTCTTCTGTTTGCCAGTTTTGTGAACTATACTAATGCTCTATTTAATAACTAGTGGGAAACCCGTGCGAACGCACGGGTACGGGTGTGGTACGCACACTTTCGTTTTAAAAAAGTAAAAAAAAAGTTAATAAAAAATAAAATTGTTTTATCAAAATCATTTATTATTTTTAAAAGAAAAATATATTTTTAACATAAAAATAAAATTATTTTACCAAAATATAATAATAATGTGTTACACCCGTGCATTCGTACGGGTACTGGTGCGTTACACATATTTATTTCTAAAAATTATAGTTTCAAAAATATAATAATGACAACATTGTATTATCAACATAGTTAGTGGTTTCAAATATCTAATTTGTTCAAAAAAAAATTGACATAACAATAACATTGTATATATAAAAATTAATAATGTAGTTAATGAAGTAAAAAAACTTAACATAAATTAGAATAAAATAAAAGTAACAATAATATAAAAATAAAAATAATATAAAAATAAAAATAATATAATTAAAACAAAATAGTCTTGAGACAGTTAACTTGAAATTTGTAAAGTATGTTTGAGGGCACTGCTCAAAGGTAAATGCTCCTACAAGTTAAGGGCTAACCTTAAATGAAGATAGTTTTGGGGAAAAAGCTTTATAAAGCTAAGTTGGAAGTACCAGAAAACACATGTCGAGTGAGAAGCTGAGTCAGAAAACCAACCCAATCGACCAAACAGCCAGAAAAAAATTGCGTCGAAAATAAAACTAGATCGACAAAATGATGCGTTGGTCGATTCGACATAAGTTTGGGTCGAATGAGGGCGTCAGTCGAAATGGGCATGCTGTCAAAGATATAGGCCAGGGGACTTAGGAAATATTATTACGCCTTAAGAATATATCGAAACCGAAAGCAGTTTCCTTCTGAAGTCATGAAGCTGGAAAAGTTAGAATAAGGAGATCGTGGGCAGTTGTCTCAGAAGATCATGGGTTCGAAGCGTTAAACGGATGACAAAATTGTGTACATCAGTTGTCTCTAGTTTAAATCTCGTCCGTAGATTACTTTTAACAGTTACCTTGTAAAGTACTATAAATAAGTTATGTTAGAATTTTAGGGTGTTCATTTGTATCTTCAAATTGCTTTCCAAAACTCTGTCCAATTCTGCGCTAAAGGAAGAAAGAGTCATTCAAGCCTTTGATGTACGTGAATCACCACATTTTTTTTCAATGCAATCAATTTACATTTGAGTTTATCTTTACTGTTTGTTTACTTCTGTTTCTTTTATCAAAAATACTTCAACGTAAACTGTTTGTCACGAGGCACCAATTAGTGTTCTATTGAGTCTTGTATATCCACCTACAGTCAGTTAGCAGGTAGTCAGAATTCAGCCTGTGTGGAAAGCCATTGTGTTGTTTCCCTTGGTCTTTGAAAACTGTTTCTGGACTAAGGTCTTTGCTTACAGAATCAGTACAATATACCAAAACCTTAGCACGTGTCTTGAGATCAACTGGTCGATCTTGCGAGTAACCCTTAGTTCTAGGAATTAGGGAGGACCAATGATTGTTTACCATTTTCTACAGTAAACAAATTGGCACACCCAGCGGGACCCTGTGCTAAGTGGTAGAGTTTGTTAGAGTCTGTCTTAGAAGTGCATGAAACTTAGAAGTGGAAATTCAGCAAGTAAGAAACTGCCACCCACTAGGAAACGTACACCTAAGATGACAAACAATAATCCCGCGTCGAATACGGACGAATTTCCATCTTGAACGCTGGGTACTGCCGACTATAACACGGTGGGAGAAGTGACTTTGGATTTGTTTTTATTTTGATCGCAAATGTTGCGGATAGCAAGAGTTGCCACAAACTTTTCTTTTATCCAATTAAGGGAAGGTGAAAAGAACAGGAAAAGACCTTCGTTAGATTCTGAGTAAGGGAGAAGGTTATGAAAAGGGAAGGTATTAACACCCTTTCCATCCGTAGTTATCTACGGGCTGTTAGTTGCTTTAGCTCATCTTTGAAATTTTGCTTTCTGTGTGTGTTTGAAAATGTTTTTGAAAAGGCATTTCGCTTGGACTTCGTAATGATTCACGTTGGAATGTATACGAAGTGTTTGGAAATGTTTCGTTTTGAAAAGTGTTTTAACTTTGACAAAAGTGTGAGGTGTGAAAAGTATTTTGATAGAGCAAGCAACTAAAAGTCTTATTACCTACTCAGAACGGTCGTTTCCGTGTTATTTTACTTTCCTTTAGAATAGTGCTATCCATACCATTAGTTGGTAGGTAACCATATTTGTTGGATGTAAAGGGACATTCGAAGGGACATCAGATGGTCATAGAAGGCAACTTGTAGGAGTATCCTAGCACATTCGTAGGGACGATCATCACTTTTCATAAGCAACAATCGAGGGACGAGGTCATGTATTCGTAGGCAACATCGAGGGACTATGATCTTTGTATCGAAGGGACTATGATGATATGTTTGTAGGCAACGGTGCTAGGATACCTCTACGTTCGAGGGACTTGACCATTTATTCGAAAGGCAACGAGAAAGAATAGTCTAGGGGGTGCACATGTGAAGAGAGTGTGTTAAATTCAGATAAGTTATCTTGAAGTTAGAAGTGATCTACGTTCATTTTTATCTTGCCATACACGCCTAGTTACTAGCAGTTTATATGGGTGCGGAAAGTAAATTGCGGAAAGTAAAGTGTGGAAAGTAAATCTTACGCTATTACATGGCTTTGGGGAAGTTACATAATATAGGAGTGCGGAAAGTAAATCCTAATTAAGCTATTACATCCCATGAGCAGTTACATAATATTGAAAAGGAAATGCGAGAAAATTAACCTAACTATTATAACCTGGAACAGATACATAATAATCGGAAAAAGAAACGAATTGCAAATAAGAGAAAATGTGTTAGTAAAAAAGATTTTTGAGTTAGGAAAAAGTTTTTAAGGTTAGTAAACCTTAGATGAGAGAATAATTTTTTTGGGAATTTTCTGGGTTGGTTTTAGTAAGGAAAAACAATTAAAAGTCAATTTTCTGGTTAATTAACAATTAATTAAAATATACATGCAAAAATATAAATTTTTATGTCAAAAATTAAATAAGCATTTTTCTGACTTATATGCAAAAAGAAAATATTTTTTATGATTTTTTAATGTATTAGAAAAATATTTGAAAAGAAATTAAATTAGAAAAGAAAATATAAAATGAAACATGAAAAAAGTTAGTTTTGCAAGTGTTAAAAAAAAAGTTGACAGAGCCAGGGAACGAACCCAAGCCCTCTCCTTCAAAGCGCGCGCTGCTTACCACTGGACCAAGCTGCAGATCGAGTTAGTGGAATAAAACAAAAACATTATAAGCGAATTAATTTTTTGAAAACCAATTTTAAAACACGCGCCAAGAACATCTTCTTCTTCGTTTGAATATTTAAACCTTTAGCTATGGTTTTGGTTCGTAGCTAAAACCTTTACCAACGGTTCGTCCGTAGCTATAACACCTGCAAAAATCAAAATCCAATAATATGCAACATAAATTTGTTATGGAGACATGGATCAACTCGATTTGATCCCCTGAACATGATGGAGTCATTGGTTCCATCCAATTTTTCCTAATTTGCAAAGCCCTAATTCAGACCTTCAAACCCTAACCATGGTGGATTCCTATTCCTGTACTCAAAACTCAATTAACCTATGCAGAACGCTTCGAAACTTCATTCTAAACACAAACAAACAATCAAAACATGTTAAATATGCATAAAAATCAGAAATCGATTTTGAGTTAGAATATGCAAACCATGTTCTTGATTTTGTGATTCTGGGTGTTTGGCTAGCTTGTGAGTATCTGGATCGATTCAGAGAAACTCCAGGAATGTGTTGGAATGCTTAGAATCCCTTGAATTGGACTGAAACTATGGCTGCTAGATTGCTTGAATGCCACGGTTTTTGAAGCTTGGAATAGGGTTCTTGAGGCCAGAATTTCGTCCCTTGTGCATGTAGTAACATCATGTATTTATAATAGAGTGAATTAGGTCAAGAATTTGTAAGAAAAATCAAGCCAATCAATGAGAAATTATTTGATTTGGAATCAAACCAAAATTTTCCTTTTTGAGCCAATTTCAATCAAATCTCATTACCAATCATGATTATTTCGAAATAATCAAATTAAATGGCTTGCTTGGACCTCAAGGATGAGAGAAAATTCATCTTGCAATTAATTTTTTGAATTTCTATCTTTTATTTTAATTAAATTGGTTTTAAGTGATTAAAAATCCAAAATAAATAAAAAATAAAAGATAAATTCGTGGCCTTGGGCTTGGAGGTTCTAATTCAGCTAAGGAACATGTTTGTATCAAGAAAAGTTAGGCCCATTTGCAAAAAAATTGGTTTTGTCAAGTATTTCTCTTTGTGCACCTCCTCAAAAATGTTCAACTTGGACAAGGTGTATCTTGCTCAATTTTTAACATTTTTGGGTGTTCTTGGACTTTTTAGAAAGCTCAAGGTGTCTTCTAAACAGCCTTTTTGGTTTCATCTTCATTGAAGTTTCCATGCTCATGAAAACTTCTTTTCAAAAAGATGACTTTTTGTTGACTTTTAAAAAGGACCTGTAATGTTTTGATCCATAACTTCCAAATGAAGCATTTTCTACCCAAGCTTGTGAGACATGAAGTTGTAGAGAATTGAATTCTTCAAAATGAGCTATGGTGGAAATTTTTTTGATAAAGTATGTGAAAGTTATGCTTGGTCAAAGTTCTGTTGACTTTTGTCTAAGAAAGCCCAATTTAGAAACTTTGACTTTTAATCAATTCTTGACTTTTCTTGATGAATCATGATCAAAACTTGATCAAATAATGAATATCACTTCAAAATATTGATGTTGACCAAAAATTATGAAGTTTGACTGTATGTTGACCATAGTTGACTTTTTGTCCAATACAACTGATTTTCAACCATCTGAGCAATTGTTTGAGAAAACTTGACTTGTAAGGCTTGAAACTTGACATGGAGATTCTTTGAAGCACATGGTGAGGCATGATGACCACTTGAAGTGTTTGAGGCCACCTTGATTTTAAAATGGCCAAACCCTAGTTTGGATTGATTGCTTAGGAGAGAGTTTGTCTGGTCAACCCTTGTGAAATTCTTGGCATGGATAGGTGAAATGTCCTGAGAAGTAAGAGGGAAAATTTTGGGGTATAACACCGACCCAGTTGTTTCGTAACTTGCGTCATTTCCTCCTTTAAGCAGCACAACTTCCCCAGGGCCAACTACTTTAGTATCAATTCCCATTCCCCAGACCACACCGGTGAGTCCAGGGCCTGTGGTGGCCACGAGCGCCATTCCGAACACAGCGAGACCTCAATTTGGTACTGCTACGAATCCCCCTTATGGAATTCCGTATTTCTTAAAGACGGGATACTAGTTGACCCCAAGTGTAACGATAGTGTCTAATAACGTGCAGAATACAAACGCTCCTTTGCAAGGATCTGCAATAGAGGCAAATAGGGAAATGTCTGCGCAACATTTAAATACTACCTCTGTGGTAGTATTGAGGCAACAAATGGATGATAACAACCATGAATTAGTTAATATGTTAACTAACCAAATGGGCAATGTGTTTAACCCTATAGTGCAAGAATCAGTCGAGACTAATAGGCAGTCCGCTGAAACGAACCGACATGTTATTGCACAATTAACACACTTGTGTAACTTCTTAGGAGCCCCCCAGGCGGTTTCCCGACAGGGGAACCCGGTTTGACAACCCATACATGTTCATGGTGACATGGGGGCAGTAGAAGACGAAACTGTGTATCAGGGTCAAGCTGCAACGCCTCAAAGAAACTTCGTTGTAAACCCACCTAGGGTTCTGGTACATAGACATCAGGAAGCTGACCAAGTCCTTGATCAAGTTCGACGCAAGGATTTAGTTGTTGAGAATAACTTAACCAATATTGTCGAGAGAATTATGGCCCGAAATGGTATGAATACAATGCCAAGAACAACACACTCTTCCCCATTATTAGAGTATATTTTACAGACCGAAAACCCTAGAGGAGGGAAAATTCCTAAATACACCAAGTTTGGAGGAGAAACGGGTGAGTCGATGGTCGAACACATCGCTAGATACCTGACTGAGTCGGGAGATATGGCAAATAATGAAGGCTTGAGGGTGAAACATTTCCCTTCGCCCCTCACTAAGGAAGCCTTTACATGGTTTACTACCTTTCCCCTGATTCTATTGACTCATGGTCGAAGTTGGAGAAACTTTTCCACGAGCAGTTTTACGAGGGGCATTCGAAAATTAGTTTGGTCGAGTTGTAAAGCATTAAGAGAAATTTTGCTGAGACAATAGACGATTATCTAAATAGGTTTAGATCGTTAAAGGAAATGTGTTTTACCCAAGTTCCTGAACATGAACTTGTTCAAAAGGCTGCTGGAGGTTTGGACTACTCCATTAGGAAGAAAATAGATCCAACCTTCGTTAAAAACATGTCACAGTTGGCTAATAGAGTTTGACACCTTGAGCGCCTTCAACTAGAGAAAGTTAGACATACTAAGGCTAAGTTTAAGAAAGAGAAGGTAGCCTATGTCGACTTCGATGATACAAATCCCATATACGAGGCTGATTACATGTCGCCGACTGAGGCATACGTGGATGTGGCTGAATTAAAATCAGGGCCAGCATACGAATGTAAATTGTTGTTTCCTGCCAAAGGAAAAGGCTCTACTTTCGAAACTAGTTCAAGAACTCCTGTAAAAACTTATACTTTTGATGTTAGTAAATGCGAGGAGATTTTTAATTTATTAGTCAAAGATGGTCAAATTTTAGTACCCCCAAATGCTAAATTATCACCATTAGAACAAAGACAAAAAAGAGGTTTTTGTAAGTATCATAATTATCTTGGTCACACAACCTCTCAATGTTTTCTTTTTAGGGATCTGGTTCAGAAGTCACTCAAAGAAGGTCGCTTGAAATTTGCTGCAAGAAAACAGAAGATCGATACTGATCCTTTGAGGCAAGAAGAAGCCTTATTTTCTAAGCATGTCGACATCAACATGGTCGACATCACTAAGGTTCCTAACAACACCATGTTGGAGGAAAGCACTGATGAGAGTCCAAACGTTAACTTAGCTGACGTCTATCCAAGAGACAATGAAGACCTGCTGGGTTTTATTTATCGTTGCAAAAACAAGGGTGCTCAAGTCGGTTTGTGCCCTATATGCAGCGTGCTAACTGACAGAGTCGCTGCTGAGAATTTCCAGAAACTACAGTTGGAGAGGGGAAGGGCCCAATAGAATAGAAGGGACCTAAGAGATTCATCCCAATTTAGGCCAAAGACTTTTGTTCCGTCGGCCACTGCACCCAAGGGGACATGGGTCAAGCCTCAAATGGCCGTTGGCCATCAAATGCTGCTGGTGTTATAAGAGAGGCAAAAGGAAAAGCACCCATGAGCTATCGACTAGAGGTACGTTCTGAGAAGAAAAGTCATATGTCTAAAAACTACATGGGAAAAAAAATCCTATGAGTCAGACTCAGTAGAGGCGTTTCTAGAGAAAGAAGCAAGTTGAAAGACAAGTCGTTGCTGCTAAGCAGATTGCTGCCAATAAAGGAAAGAATCCACGACAGTACAAGTCAAAAGTCAACTCTGTTGTCAATCAGCAGATTAAGGAATGTGTCAACAAGCCTGCTGATAATGGTTCTGATGAGGCAACTGATGACTTTGCCTCTGATTCAGAACAGAGCCTAGACATCCTGGTCAACATTGTCTCGATACTCCCAGAGGAGTATAATATCCCAACGGAAGTATATAATACTAATGATCTGGATGTTGCTGAAATGGCTTTACATAAGCCAACTTGCTACTTTGTGATGAATAATGGCTCCATTGAGAGCCAGGATTCCTTTTTTGAGAGGCTCGATATGGCTATGAGGAGCCATTTGAAGCCCTCGCTAATCAGAGCAAAGGTCGAAGAAACTGCCATTAACAAAGTGTTAGTGGATTGTGGCACTACTGTCAACATAATGCCACATCATATTCTGAAGAGGATTGGTAAGTTCGACACCGATATAAGGTCTCATAACGTGGTCTTCTCAGACTACGAAGGAAGAACAAAAACTACTATGGGAGTAATCCAGGTAGATGTCGGCTCAGTCACTAGATCGACAATATTCATGGTCATCCAAGGTCGACCATGTTATAATCTGCTAGTGGGCAGGGAATGGTTGCATGGAGTCGGCGTTGTGCCATCTTCTATGCATCAACGCCTGATCATATGGCGAGAAGATGGCATCGTAGAGAACATTGAAGCTGATCAAGGTTACTTTATGGCAGATGTCAATGTTGTTGGCCAAAACCAGTTCGACAGGAAATTGGCCAATATCGCTCCCTTCCATCCAGCGGAAGAGGTGTATGCCAACTTAAATGAGGCATTTGTATCTTTGAAACTACATGAAACCCACGGATTTGTGTGGGATGTTGAACCTCTGGAGGATCCCTATGCAGAGGAACCCGTGCCAACAGGCTGGGGAAACCATCACGACAGTGATGTCTGAGCTAGAAGCTCTGAGAAGGATTTCAGTGTACATTGCCGAAAATAAGATAAATTCGGCTATAGAAGCTGAAGAAGAAAAAATGGCCACAGAAGCTGCTAAATTTCCCATTCCAGAGGAAGTGATTTTGGCTGTAGAGCCAGAACCACCAGATAAAAGCAAGCTGGTCAACAAAAGCGTTGAGGAGCAGCGTCTAGATTGCATATACGATGACGGACCTCTAGGTTTCGAAAAGGATCCTATGGCACCAGAAAAAATGCAGCCACAAGATCCTTTGGAAGAAATCGACCTTGGCGCAGAGGGTGATAAAAGACCAACCTATATTAGCGCCAACATCGACCAGAAACTCAGGTCTGAGGTAATATCTTTACTAAAAGAGTTCAAATATTATTTTGCTTGAGACTATAATGAAATTCCAGGTTTGAACAGGGAATTGGTCAAATTAAAGTTACCAATAAAAGCTGGGAAAAAGCCAGTGAAACAAACACCTCGACGATTTGCGCGTGCAGTTATGTCGAAGATCAAGGAGGAGATAGAAAGACTCCTCCAAATCAAGTTCATCAGAACTGCAAGGTATGTCGAATGGTTGGCTAATATTGTACCAGTTATTAAGAAAAATGGAAAGTTAAGAGTGTGCATTGATTTTAGAGATTTAAATGCTACCACTCCTAAAGATGAATATGCTATGCCAATGGCTGAAATGCTAGTCGATTTGGCTGCTGGTTTTGAATATTTAAGTAACCAAATCTTTATTGCAGATGATGATGTGGCGAAGACGGCGTTTCGTTGCCCAGGGGCATTAGACACCTATGAATGGGTAGTCATGCCATTCGGCTTGAGGAACACAGGAGCAACATACCAGAGGGTAATGAATACTATGTTCCATGATTTGATTGAAAATTTCATGCAGGTTTACATCGACGATATTGTAATCAAGTCGAACAGTAAATCGACACACTTAGAACACCTTCGGAGATCTTTCGAAAGAATGCAAAAATATGGATTGAAAATGAATCCATTAAAGTGTGCTTTTTGTATGCAGGCAGGAGATTTCCTTGTTTTTGTTGTGCATAAGAAAGGCATTGAAGTTAATCAAAGCAAGACCAAAGCTATCATGGACGTCAAACCTCCGTCGACCAAAAAGGAGCTTCAGTCTTTGTTGGGCAAAATAAATTTCTCGAGGAGGTTCATTTCCAACTTAAGTGGCAAAACTAAGGCATTTTCACCGCTACTTCGACTGAAAAACGAGGAGTTTATCTGGCAACAGGAGCATCAAGAGGCTTTCGACAAAATAAAAGTGTATCTGGGGAAGCCTCCTATATTGGCACTTCCACTTAGAAATAGGCCTATGAGGTTGTACATAGAAGCCTCGGAATCGACCATAGGTAGTATGTTAGTTCAAGAGGACGACAATAATGTCGAACGACCTATATATTACCTTAGTCATATGTTAAATGGTCCTGAAACTAGGTATAGTGACATAGAAAAGTTATGCTTGTGTTTGTATTTCTCTTGTATCAAATTGAAGCAATATATAAAGCCAGTTGATGTTTACGTTTCCTCTCATTTCGACATTATTAAGCATATGTTGTCTAAACCAATTTTGCACAGTCGAATTGGTAAATGGGCTTTAACATTAACTGAATATTCCATAACATACTTGCCTTTAAAAGCAATGAAAGGGAAAATAGTGGCAAATTTCTTAGTCGATCATTCTATGGTGGCTATGCCAGAAAATTTTGTCGATCTAGTGCCTTGGAAATTATATTTCGATGGTTCTAGTCACAAAAACGGTGCAGAGATAGGAGGAGTCATAAGTTCTTCCAGTGGAATTCCAACAGAGTTCAAATACACCATCAACGACATCTGCACTAATAATGAGGCAGAATATGAATCCCTTATTACTGGACTTGAACTGCTGCTAGAATTGGGGGCAAGAAATGTCAAAATTATGGGAGACTTTGAATTGGTAATCAAATAAGTATCAAAAGAGTATAGATGCGTTAAAGAGAATTTAATCATGTACTTCGTGATTTCCATAAGGTTGTTAAAACGGTTCGAACAAGCAAGCCTTCGACACATACCTCGACGGGAAAACCAAGAAGCTAATGACCTGGCGCAAGAAGCCTCAGGATACAGGAAGAATGAAGACGAAGAGCCTATTGAAGTAAAGAAAAAGGTTAGAGCTACTTTGTTGTCCCCTTCGGACTTATCAATTATAAAATTAGGTGCAATAGATACCAAATTTTTTGAAATTTTAGCAATTGATAATGAACAAGACAATGACTGGCGTAAACCCCTGGTCGACTACTTGTGTTCTCCCACGGGTTTGACATATCATAAAATAAAATAGCATGCCCTGAATTTTGTTATGATTGAAAACGAATTATTTAACAAAACTGTCGAAGGGGTATTACTTAAGTGCCTAGGCGAAAGTGAGGCATATGAAGCAGTGTCGAGTGTGCATAGTGGAGAATGTGGTGCACACCAAGCTAGACACGAGATGAGATGGTTATTGATGCGAACGGGTGTTTATTGGCCCTCAATGTTGAAAGATTGTATGAAATTTGCTAGAGGATGCCAAGAATGCCAAATGCATGGGGGCATCCAGCACGTGCCAGCAAGCGAATTGCATGCCATTATAAAACCTTGGCCATTTAGAGGATGGGCCTTAGATGTGATTGGGAAAATAAAACTAGCATCATCTAAACAACAGAGATACATTTTAGTCGGTATTGATTATTTCACAAAGTGGGTCGAAGCCGTAGCTTTAAAAAATGTCAACCAAGAGGCTGTGATTGATTTTATACAAAATCATATTATGTGTCGGTTTGGAATTCCTGAGACAATCACAAGCGACCAAGAAACAATGTTCACGGGGCAGAAAATGCAGGATTTCACAAAGGAGGTTGGAATAAAACTGTTAACCTCCACCCCTTATTATGCTCAAGCAAATGGCCAAGTCGAAGCTGCCAATAAAGTGATAATTAGCTTGATCAAGAAACATGTTGGCAAAAAGCCAAAAAAATTGGCATCAAACGCTAGACCAAGCTTTGTGGGCATGTAGAACGTGTCCTAAAAAGGCAACGGGGGCAACCCCATTTCGATTGGCATATGGACATGATGTTGTTTTGCCAGTCGAAATACACGTGCAATCTGTAAGGATTCAACGACATGAAATACCATCTGAAGATTATTGGAATATGATGACTGATGAGTTGGTCGATTTAGACGAAGAAAGGATGTTAGCCCTTGACGCTTTGAGGAGGCAAAAAAATAGAGTGGCTAAAGCCTATAATAAAAAGGTAAAGGACAAAGTATTTCATGTTGATGATTTAGTTTGGAAAATGATATTGCCTATGGACAGAAACGATAGGGTTTTAGAAACAAAAGGAAATTACTCTTTGACCATCGTGACTAGGACGCAGTCTTCCGAGGTCCAGTTCTTGAGCTCCACACCAGGGACACTGGGGCGGATCCACTTGTCGACATCAAACTCATTATCAGAATTATTCACAGCATTTGCCTGTCCGGGACTGATGCCAGCGCTAGAAAACCTCACGGGAGTAGCCAAGTTGGGTGCCTTCAGAATCTGACGACGCAGAACAGGGTCAAAACCCAACCCAAACTTTTGAATTTAGGTGCTACCTCCACCACACTGCCCTAACCTTCAGGGAATCCAGCTTCAACCACAGCTTTTGCATCTCTCAAGGATGCCATGGAAGATTCCGACTTGTCTTTCCTAACCTCCTTCTGTTGGGGAGTCTTCAACATGTGCACTATTTCGAAACCCTAAAACGGAGTTTCGTGAATCTCACCATTAACCTTAACATATCGAAAGGAAGCAAGATGGCTCACAATGTATTCCTCCTCAGCGCAGAGCGTGATAGTTTTCTCTTCAACAAGGTATTTCAGCTTCTGGTGAATAGTCGATGTGACCGCTCCAGCTTTGCGTATCCATGGACGGCCCAAGAGGCAATAATAGGCAGGCTGGATGTCCATGACAAAGAATGTTGTAACGAAAAGCTGAGGGCCAACTTTGATGGGGAGGTCCAATTCTCCAAAAACAGATCGTTTGGAACCATCAAATGCTTTAACAATCAGACCACTAGGCCAGAGTTCAAGACCACCATAGTCAATCTTCATCAATGCTGATTTGGGAATTACGTTGAGCGAGGAACCGGTATCAACCAACACTTGGGACAAAGTAGTGCCCCGACATTCCATGGAGATATGCAACACTTTATTATGGTTCCGAACCTCTGGCGGAAGGTCACAATCAGTAAAACCCAATCCATTATTAGCCGATATGCTTGCAAATACATTTTCAAATTGCCCCACAAATATCTCTTGCGGCACGAAAGCAAGCTTCATCAAAGCATTCTTATGTGCTTCCGAATCTCGTAGCAAATAGAGAATATAAATTTTAGCGGGCATCTGAGCGAGCTGATCAATCACCTGGAAATCACTTTTACGGATGAACTTCATGATTTCCTCTACATCCTTCTCCAGGTCCGGATTGGCATTTTGCAGTTCTGGTTGTTTCATGGGCTGCTTGCCCCTAGCTTTAGCAACAACTTTTGCATTAAGTTGTATTGCCGGATTAGAGAAAACTCGCTCACTTCGGGTCATACCACCACTTCCAGCAATGTTATTAGTATTAGCAATGTCCAACGCGTCATCCTTCTTAGCCGAGGAGGAGACATCTTCCTGTTTCACACCATGATAATAAACATCTGATCCATAATGCCATGACACATCTTTATCACTTTCATATGGCAAGGGACCGGGTTTAGTAATTGTCAACGGAACAGGTCTTGTTGGTGCAGATATCACAATCGGAGAATAAGGGATAGTAATCACAAATACATCACGTGTTTCGACCTTCTTATCCTAATTGTTGCAGATACTTTGCAACTTCAATATTATGTGAATGACTTGATTACAAAAATAGAAATTACTCCCTCTATTTATAGATTTAGATTAACTTACTTCTTAAACCTAAATTGAACTATAAAAGTCTAAAATACTTATTTTAAAACTAAATCAAATCTCTTTAATTTAGACCTAAATCGAATCTATTTTATTTTATATCAGAATCAAATTTCATATGTAAATAAATCGAATCTAGCTAAATCTAATTTGAGACACACTTTTCAATATTATGAATTACAATTCCAACAATAATTATAATTAGAGAAAAAGGAAGTATATTTTTGAAAAAATATGCTGTAGGTATTTGTTCTTTTCTTTACAATTTTGCCAACAAACCAGTAATCCTTATCTCAACCACACAAACATGTGATGAACATAACGTGTCACCATATAAACGTGTAAACTCAAATTCAATATACACCTTACAAAACCATCACCCCAAAAAAAATCAACATGGTAACGACAAGACAGCATTACTACATTATTTCACTCACTCATCATTAAAAACTAGGTGTGGCCTTGTTCTACTATTATTGCCAAAACCATGAAAGCTATGAAAGCTTCATTACACATTGCTACTCCATTTGCTCTCATTTCACCCAACCAACTGCTCAATGCAATCACTCTTGGTAATTATAACTCATCCACTCTCTCTTTATGATTGTTAATTTTGCTTTGTAAAATTCATCAACATCACACTTAGTTATTATAGGTATGTGTGTTAACCCTTTCTCCAATTATGAAGTAAAGGTTGTTGATAATTTGGAGTTTGACTTAGAATTTGTAATTGCAGGGGATAAGTATTTTGGTTTCAAATATAGCAAAGATAAGAGTAGTGTAATGACAATGGTAGCCACAGGATTAGGTAAAGGTGGTGGTGTGTTGGAGAAGCCTCCAACCATAGAGACAACATCACCTGGTCGAGAATCTGAATTTGATTTAAGGTAATAATTAATAACATTAGAAGATTAAAGTTTGTGATACCATACATTACCTTTTACTAATGTATGCTTCAAATTGTTCTTGCCATATATGTGGTTGTTGGTTCAAGATAAGATGATTATATATTAAAAATTGGTGTCATTAACTATAAAATTCATATAAAATTTGGTCGTTGGATCACTAGTGTCCTGTGTGAATGTAGAATTCTCAGATTGCATATGATTCCACCCTCTTCGTGTGGTTTAATTTAACGGTCTATTGTAAGTTGTTATGTACCGGCTAAAATAGTTTCAGATTGCTTGAAAATCCATGCTAATGGTAGTTTAAATAAAACACTTTAACTCAACGAGACATCTTTTTTAAAGGACAAACTCGTGAGGGTCCTCACACCAAAAACGGACAATACCTTGTAGTCACAATGACGCGGACTTGAGATCGATCAGAACATTGATGTTGTATGTGGACACTCGAAGTTCGCACCGTGCCTCTTAGCCTCGCGGCTGGATGGCAACTGTTTTGGATTGGTCAAAATAGTCTCGCATTACTTGGAAATCAAGGCTAGTAATCATTTATATACAACACCTCGAGTGGAGGTAACTATTCCGGACTGGCCAAAATGTCTCACATTGGAAATCGAGGTTAATGGTAATTTATACACAACACACATACACCTCAATCTAACGAGACACTTTTTCTATAGGACAAAATCGTGAGAATTCTCACATTCAAAGCGTACAATGCCTCATAGCCGCAATAGCGCGCGGCCTTGAGGTCGATCGGAGCATAAGTGATAATATTGGTGAAAATTGTTTTCACAATCACTAACATTTATTTATAGGAGCACTATAACTATTTTATTTTATAGATGAACTAAGGCATAATTAGTTGTATAAAGAAAAGTAGATGAATGATTTCTTTGAAAAAGAAGTGTAACTAAGAAGCATATGAATTCATTTTGTGGAAACTCATTCCTATCCTGTCTTTCTTTCTGCATGTGCACTCCCTTTTCTTTGTTATTTCTCTGTCTCATTATGTCACATAATCACATTTTTTGAAAGGCAAAATGATTAGTCAAAACTGATAACATCTGTGTGGTATCTGATGTCTGTGTCTATCGATCTGTCTTAGCTCAAAACTTATGATGACATGTTTTTACTATATTTTTGCTACTAGGAAATCAAGAAAAACATCCCCACCATACAGAGTAATGCTACACAATGACAACTATAATAAAAGAGAATATGTAGTACAAGTGTTGATGAAAGTGATACCTGGAATGACGGTTGATATTGCTGTTAACATCATGCAAGAAGCGCATTATAATGGATTAGCAGTGGTCATTATCTGTGCTCAAGTTGATGCTGAAGATCATTGCATGCAATTGAGAGGAAATGGCCTTTTAAGTTCGATTGAGCCAGCAGATGGTGGTTGTTGAATACTCAAATATTAATGAAGATATCTCAAATTCACCGCAGACAGTAAATTGGAATCGTCAGAGATGTAGATCAGACAATTAATATAACATAAGTTGTTCGATCTTCACTGAGATAATTCCAATGGATTGACGCGGTGATTAGTATGTGATATTTTAACTATAATAGGGTGCTTAAGTGTATATTATATACACATTTTTCAGTGTCCTACTTCCCAAACATTAAAGATAGTTAATAGTTGTATACAATATTTGTGATAAGGCATGAAAAGTTATTATATAAGAACATTCATAGACTTTTGATATGTTGGATTAAGATGGATGGTTTATGCATATGCTGAAATCAGAGTCAATGAAGCACTAATTGGTTATCAAGAATGTTTAGTCCTAAAAAGGTTAATGATAGTATAAGATAACATGCGAACATGAAATGAATTTATATGAAAGAAGGGATGCAGAATACACAAGCAAAGTTATCAAAGTTATGAAACATGCTAAAAAGCAGATATTAGGCATCATGCATTTTAAAACCTAAAGTACAAAGTCAAATTTTTTTTGCTAAAATCCCCTAATCAAAATCCTCAATATTTAAAGTTTTTCACTCCGAACAAAACTCACATTCAAGACTAAGGATGACTCAAAAAGACAACAATAAAAATTATATAATTTCAAAAAATTCAAATAATGCAAAGTGATAAGCAAAATGCACACTCTAGACTTCAAAGAGCGTGACAATCTTAAGAAACATCTTATGACATCCAAAATGAACAAGAGGAGAGATCAACCAAAAAAGCTTAACAAATGTGAGAATTCTCACAGAATATAAATATATAATTCTCTACATATAATTCTCTACGGTTTACACTTGAAAGTACATTATAAAAGCTAGAACTATCATCCACCTCACAATTCTAACATTCACTACGGGGTGTTCAAAAATTAACCAATCCAATAAAAAATCGTAAATCAAATCAAATAAAATTGAAATCACAAAAAACTGCATTTAGTTCGAATTAGTTTAGATAATCTTTTAATAAAATCGTATAGTTCGGTTTGCGGTTTGTATTTTACAAACCGAACCAAATCGGACCAAACCGCATTACGTTATAACATAAGTTTTACTTAACTCGCATGTAATCCAAACTTAAACCTATTATATATTAGTCTTAAGATTACGAACAATTTTCTCATTCTTACACTTATGATTTCAGTTTCAGTCTTCTTAAAACTCTCCTAGCATTATCGCGTCATCTTCACCACTTACATCTTGCATTTTCTTCTCTAATCTCTACAAGTGTTTCCTTTTTCAATTTCATTTTATGGCACATGTTTATCTCTAATCTCTCATCTCTCATGTTCTTTCTTTTTCATCTTCACTAATCTCTTATCTCTTCTATTTATTTATTTTGTTTCATCATAATATTTTTGATTTCTTTTATGTTTATTATTTCACTTTTGTCTAATCTAATTTTAACATATTAAATGAGAAGTTGTTGTCCAAATATGATGAGCTTTGTTGTTATTTAGTAGTGTATGAATGACCAAATACAAAGTTATGTTGTCATCTATATGTATATGTATGACTCAACAAAATATTTGTAACAAACCGAATCAACCGAACTGAACCAAACCAAATCGCACTCATTTTTTTCTCGCAGTTTGGATGATTTTTTGCGTCAAAACCGCCCAAACCGCACCACGAACACCCCTAAGTCATTCACACTTCAAATATATGTACATAATAATTTAAAAGTCTTTTATTAAGAATATAAAAGAGTTAAAGTCAAAGTGTTGTGAATCGGATGCCTTAAAACAAATATATATAAGCTTGTAGGGAAAAAGAATGAAGAACACGATGAACACAAGGATTGATTATTAACTGTTATTCTTTCCTTTATCTTAAAACCAAGATTACAAGTATACAAGAATAACAAATAACCCTCTCACCCTAAATTAGGATTTGCAATGTTTAATGATGAGAGACTAGTATGCTATTTATAATAAACCTAACATACTAAACTAATGGGCTTTTATCACAAATACCCATTACAAGCTAACTTAGGGTACAAGCTAACTTAACCAATTGGACATAACAAACAGGCCCAATTCGATGCTAACAAACCTAGCATCTTCGACACAATAGAGTTCGACCCAATATCTCACACAAAGCGAGACAATCTTAAAGAGATAGGAACTATAAAATTAAAGAGCATAAATGAACAATGACGATCAAATTTAAATTAAGTAGGTTGAAGTATGTCTTAAAAATTTTGTAGATGAAGAGAAAAAAATATATTTTAAGATTGTCAAAAACCAGAAAACCAAAAAGCATCAAGAATGTCTGATTCAGACGGTTCGAAAATATCGACTTTGATCGATTCAATTTGTAGATTTGTTCTTTGATGTTAGAATATTGAATATATATATATATATATATATATATATATATTAATTTAGAAATATCTAAATTAATATAAAAGATAATAATATTTTATTCTAAAAATTACTAATGAGTTTTGTTTTGGGGTTTATTATGAATTTGTTAGGCTTTAGCAATTATAAATATATATCTCTTCTGTTATTATAGTATGACAATTTTAGAGCTTAAGAGTAAAAGGGAGAAATAAGGGTTTAGAGAATTCTAAGGGAAATCTTTGAGACAAGGGTTTTTGAGAAAACCTTTGGAGTTATCTAAGAGGATTGGAAAATAATTCTAAAACCTTCGGTTTGAGTGATTCATATATTGAGAGTTGGAGAGGTTGAGAAACACTTGAGTAGAAAATAAAGATTTGTTCTTGGGAGCCTTAAGAGTTAGTTCTTGGGAACTCTGAAGGCAAATGTTATTTTTTGTAACTCATTTGTAATCTCTTGTAACAACTTTCTACGTATAGTGAATTGGAGAGTCTCTCTCTTCCTCATACTATATCTTTTGATCGAGCTGGGAAAACAAATCTTTTATCTTTTCTCTCCTTATTTTGTTATATTTTTTGCTTATTGATTATTATTGTTGAAGGCCATTTATTTTGGTTGATGTTGATCTTTGCCTCACATATCAAAGTGTTGACTGAAATTTAAATTTTTCATTATCACAACAAATGGCACCTTTCATGGGGAAAAGGGTATTGTTTACAAGTGAGTAACCTTGGATAAATGGGAGATCATGAAATTTTATGAAGACAACGATTTTGAATTATGGAAAATTGGAGATGTAAGCAATTTTTTTTTTTTTGGTACAAAGATGTAAGCAATTTTAACTCAAGAAAAGTGTATTGAAGCTTTCAATGCATGCACGCCTTAATAAAGAAGAGAAGACCGAGATAATGGATAAATCCAGGAGTACCATTATCTTGTGCCTCAAGGATTAAGTTCTAAGAGAAGTCGTGAAAGATCAGATTGTTGATTCAATGTGGGTAAAACTTGGATCATTGTATATGACCAAGTCTTTGACTCACATATTATTTCTTAAACAATAACTCTATTCATACTGGATAGTGGAGAACAAATCCATAATATAAAAACTTATATAATTTCACAATATTATTAATGATATTGAGAATATTGAAGTGAGGACTGATAATGAGAATAAGGATTTACTCTTGTTAAGTTCATTGCCCATATCCTTTGAGCACTTTAAGGATTTCATTCTTAATGGTAAGGAAGGTTCTATCACTCTGAATGAAGCCCAAACGACGGTAAGATCCAAATAATTTTTAAAAATGAAATATTTGATAATTGAAAATAGTGTTGAAGGCTTGATAGTCTCTAGAGGAGGAACTGAGCATACATGGATGTCCAAATCAAATAAGTTTGACAAGTCAAAGATAAAACGTTTTAATTATGAGAAAATTGATCACTTCAAGAAGGATTGTCCTGAGAGAAAGATAAAAGATAATTATGTTCTAGTTGTGGTTGCCTTAGATGATGATTATTGTGAGAATGTTGAAGCACTATTGGTATCAAGTTTAGAGACTGAATATATTTGGGTCATAGACTACGATTTCTCTTATCACATGTGTCCAAGAATAAAATACTTTGAGATTTTGAAGCTGATGCAAGGTGGAGTAGCTCGCCTAGGTGATAATAAGGCTTACAAGGTTCATGGTAGTGGTATTCTTAGACTTAAAATGTTTGATGATTGTGAGTTTCTTATTCACAACATTAGGTATGTTCTAGAACTCAAGTGAAATTTGTGATCTATAAGCATGTTTGGTGATCTAGGCTATTGCACTAGAGTTGAATGTGGAGTGTTAAAGATTTCAAATGATAAAGTGATTATTGTTAAAGGGTCTAAAATGTGTGGTCTATATATTTTAGAAGGTTTTAAAATGTTTTTATTCATTCATCATTAACTAGTGGAGGCTTTCATGGAAAGAAAGATCTATGGGATTTGAGGTTAAGGCGTTATAAATGCCTTAGGGCTGTTTCAGAAGTGTATAGTAAATTTTGCAGAGAAAAAGGGATAAAATTCATGTGACCGCTGAGTTGTTATTTTGTTTTTGGAGAAGGGTTGATGTCAAAGCAACTTACTTGGTTGGTAGAGAATTTCTTTAGAGGAAGACAGTAAAAACCAAGGGATAAACCTGTTAGAAACTATAACGGAGAAAACTTAGTTATGGATGGAGTTTCCTATCATGGATACTAGTAGTAGTGAGAGAAGAATTATAAAGATCTCTCATTATCATTTAACTCGTGATAAGGTAAGAAAGGGGATTGTAGCATCTCAAAGGAATGATTATGCTAGTTATAGTTGTTATTCTTTGAATGTGGTTGAATGGTTAAAAAATATAGGAAAAAAAGGACCTTCATAGATGCATTCAAATACATGTGGATTCGACAATGGTTGACGAATCATACTTATGGAATTGTTAGATTACCTAGGCAGAAAAGGGTAATTAGAAACAAGTGCATGCAAGTGGCGAGATCAAGATTCAACGGTGCATTGAATTTGATCAAAATTATTCATTAGACTTTCAACATGATAGAGAGTGGGAGGTGGTTGATGGTTAAATTGACATCAACATAATTTAAATTTAACGTGGAGATTGTTCAAGTATACCTTAAAATCTTTGATGATGAAGAGAAAGAAAACATGTTTCGAGATTGCCAAAATTCAGAAACTAAATAGCATCAAGAATGGCTAGTTTGGGTGATTCACAAATATCAAGTTTGGTCAGTTCGATTTGTAGATCTGTTCATCGATGTTTCTTTTACAAAATATTATAGATATTTTTTCATTGATGTTACAATATTGCATATATATATATATATATATATATATATATATATATATATATATATATATATATATATATATATATATATATATATAGTCTAAATTAATATAAAATATATTAGAAGATATTTATAATATTTTATCCTAACAATTAATGAGTTTTATTTTGGATTGTAATATGAATGTATTGGGTTTTAGCAATTATAAATATGTATCTCTTCTGTTATTGTTGTGTGACAATTTTAGAGCTTTAGAGCAAAAGGGAGAAATAAGGGTTTAGGGAATTATAAAAGAAACCGTAAAAATACAAGGGTTTTTGGAAAACCTTTAGAGTTATCTAAGGGGATTGAGAAATACTTCTAAAATCTTAGATTTTAGTGATTCGTATATTGAGAGTTAGATATGTTGAGAAATACTTGGGTAAAAATAGGGATTTGTTTTTGGGAGCCTTCAGAGTTAGTTCTTGGAAACTCTGAAGTCGAAGACTATTTTCTTGCAACTCATTTGTAATCTCTTGTTATAACTTTCTAAGTATAGTGAATTGGAAAGTTGCTCTCTCATTTAGACTAGATATTTTGATCGTATTGGGTAAACAATTTTTTTCTTCATTTTCTTACTTTATTATGTTATACTATTTTCTTCTTATTGACTATTATTGTTAAAGGTCATTTATTTTAGTTGCTACTGTTCTTTGCCTCACATATCAAAGTGTTATTGAAATTAAACCTTGGCGTTATCACAACAAAGTAAAAGACACATTTCTACTTAGAAATGTATGATAAATTTTTATTTCTCGACTTTTACACTTTTCCTTCTACTTTAATTTTTTTTGTGCTTATTAACATTCCTATAATATGACTTTAAGAGCAAAACTACAACCTGAGCGCCTCCAAACATATACAATATTAATTAGATAAAATTTAAAGCAAAACTTATTTATCTCCTAAAATTGAGTCATATCATCGTTTTACATTTTTAAATATGTCACGATATATAAAATAAATAATGTAATAAATAGACTAAAAAAGACGATGTTATTTAAAGCGGGAAAGCCTAATCTTTTGCTTTCGTAGGAAAATGCGTTTTTAGCTACAAATTTATTACTATTAAATTTGGAAGATACAACTCAATTATTGGTTATACATATATTATATTTTTAAATTTTTATTGGTCGTATCGTTCATCTTCATCAATTTTCAACTTTCCTCTATGTTGATGCAGCCGAAATCACGAACGATTTGCAAGTGTTAAACCTGTCAGATAAAACTTTGTAATCCACCAAAAGAGAAATATACTTGAATTTTATTATGATAAAAGATAACATTGATATGCACACTAAAAATAATTTAAATACAGAAAAGAAACCTTAATGCTAAAAATATTAAAACACATAAATAAAATAGAAATTTCAAAAATTGTGGAAAAAAAGAAATTGTTAAAATGGTAGAAAATATTAAAATGGTTTTCAGGACTGAGATGAACTCGGGATGCTTGAAAACCCATAGCTCGTGGGTAAACCATGAGTTGAACTTGAGAATAGGTTCCCTATCTAGAAAGATATATTAAGAGTCATTCTGACATTGGACGACAAACTTGCACAAATCATGTCAAACCGTTCCTACATGTAGCTTCTTCGATACGTGTAGTCAACCTTCCTACACTAGTCTCATTCACTTTTGAAGAACTCGACCTTGAGTTATCTTCATGATAAATAGCCTTATATGGTTACAGATTGTTGTAAGTACCAACTAGAAACCTCTTCTTACGCAGAAACACCATTATATTTTCTCCCACATTGAAAATTTTAACTTCCCTGAGTTGATCTCGCATAGGAATAAAATCGTTTGGTAGCTCATCTGTGGTCAACTCCTTAAAATCCTCTAGTACCCCTAGCACTTATTTTGGAATTTTTATTTCCTCCGTTACATCACTCATCACCCATTTTATCAGTATTGGACAAAAAAATCAGTTTCTTTAACAGCCCCGTCAGGCTCCTTTTCACTATGTGTCATCACCAAAAAACTAGATTTCCTTCCTATTGGATTATTATCAAAGTGCAAAACATAATCCATAGCAATTTTACATGTTCCCTTTTTAACATCATCATGTTATCCAATACTTGGTAAAATATGACAAATATCCATTTCAAGAACATCAAAAGTACCTTTTCTCTGTAATGCTTTCCGATGAAGATAGGAACTATACAAACTAGTGTTACTCAAACTTGGGAGCCCTTTCTAACCCAAACTAGGGTGTATGGCTTCTCATGAGGTTCTTTGAACAACTTCAAATAATCTACCCATTTTTGTGACACCAAAATATATATGTTTCACTATCCATGATTAAATTACACACCTTGTTTTTTATAAAACAATGTGTTTTAAACAAATTCTTGTACTGCCCTTCATCTTTGGATGTTATTAATATTCTCTAAAACATAAAATTTATCCTCTCATCATATTCTTCCTCTATAAACTCAACCTCCGCATTTTTATTGTTCTTGATTGCATGTATTTCTCTTTCCTATTCTATTTCATCTTCTTTCGCAACAACAACAACTCTCTTTGTTGGAAAAATATTTGATTTGTGACCTATCCTATTATTATAACACATGTCTCTAGTGAGTTTAGCATATGGGATATTCTGCCTCTGGACTGGTGTTTTACCTTGTTGCATAGTGCGAGGGCTACTAGTCCTCTTATTCCCAAGGCCGGAATCCCTAGTTGCTAAACTTTTCCTTGTCGCTTGCTGATTCAAAGATATTTTGGAGATAAGACCTAAACGATGATAAATTTAGGGGGATTTCTCCAGAAATGATGCCTTTAAAGCTAGACTAGATGCTCCAGCCACAGTTCAACAGTTTGTAAACCCACTATCTTAACTTGCTTATTCCCAATGACGCCCATAACATTAAAGGATCTATTAACATCGACCTGCCAATTCAGAAACTCCTTCACTCCCATTGTTATGTAGAATAGTGGAATATCAGCCTTCACTCAATAATCCTGGTTATGTCGATTCTCACGATTAATTATCTCTTCATCGACAAGTTCTTCTTCTTTAGAACTCGAATTTTCAGTAATAACAACACGTTTCTTTCCAATCTACAGAACCCTAATTGGTTCTCATCTTCTGTCTCTTCGTTGCTTTCCATTGTGGATCACCTAAGTTGTTAAAGTTTCCTTATGTCCAGTCAAAGTAGTTAACGTCGTGGTAAAAGTCGTGATGATTCCCTCAAAGTCTGCTCTGGTCAAAAGTTGATCTCCCATGGGTGACCAAGCTACAAAAATAAATAGGAGAAACATACTTTGATGGCATGTTGACGTAGTCAGGATCACAAAGGATTAGCAAGCGCTAAACAAAGAATAAAAATACAAGTTTGAAAATGACAAACATTAACGACCACACCCAAAGGTGTTTAAATACAATAAATAAAACCTAATGCTAAAAGTGTTCAAAAACATAAATAAAACAAAAATTGCTAAAAATGTGTAAATTAAACTCGGATGGCTTAAAAAGCTCACAGCTCATGGCCAAATATTAAGTAGAATTTGTGATTCGATTTCCTATCTAAAAATGTACAATAAAATTCATTATGACATCAGACTCAAGTTTTGATAATCATGAGTAATTAATAAGATTCAATTAAAATTCTAGAGTAATTAATAATAATGAGGGATATCACACGAGAAAGAAAGAGAATGAAAAATATGCATTTTATTTATTATATAGCTTAAAACTCAACAAGATAATGATATATTATAAATTATGCACAATTTAATTTCAAATCCAATTTAGCACACTAAAAATCAAAGAAATTATTATATCATGCCACAAAATCTCTAGTCATAAAATAGTGAAGTCACTCATAACAAATGCAAAATCAAAATTCAATGAAAAACATGCATGCGGGAAAAATGTATGTAAAGTATAATCTAGAAACTAAAACTAAAATTAGAATGTCTTCCCACACGCTTAAATAAAGAAAGATAAAACAAAAATAAGGAAAGAAAACACGTGAGAAATCAAGGTGGAGAGTTGGAGGACTGACAATTCAAGGTGGAGAATAAGGAGGCTAATCCAAAGAGAACTCTTCTAAAAATTCCTCTTCTAATGTAGGACTTTCATGGAATAGTTTGACGCAATGACCAGTGAATTTGAATATTTTTCTTGTGAATCCATTATTTACTTCTATTACACCATAAAAAATATTAGCAATAATAAAAGGACAAATCAACTTTATTAAAGCTTACATTACATAAGTTTAAGGCGAGAGTTAAGCGGAATTTTTTTTTCTCAATATAGAGATCCTTCTTTGAAATTATTTTATCATTGAAGAATTTATTTTTCTTATAAATTATAGATTTCTTATAAGCCTCTAATTGAAGATCTTCAAGTTGTTGTAATTGAAGCATTCTCTTCAAATCTGTTTGGACAGAATCGAAGTTACAACTCCTAATTGTCCAATAAGTACAATGATCTAACTCCATTGAAAGGTGAAACACCTTTCCAAACACAAGTTGATAGGGAGACATCCTCTTGGGTTTCTATTATGCTATCCTCAAATACCAAAGAACCTCATATAATATGTAAGTTCCTTGATTTTAAGGATTCGCTTAATTTTTGTAAAACAAATAAAAGCAACAACAATATATTATACAGTAGGATATATGAAGCAAAAGTCCTATTGGAATTCCTGCACATGTTTTGTTGAAGATATTCAACAACTGGAACAACATGTCAAATGATATGTCGAGGCATCAGACATCACGCAACTCAACTGTCAAAGTTTGTTGCAGTTCTGTTTTAAATTGTGCATAATATTCCGAAAATATTATGCATCATATGTGACATGTTTTTGAAGGCATATGTAAAGGTCCAAGAGCTAAGGAGAAAAATCAGAGGCGACCTTGATTGTAGCAGAAGTTATCTGCGTTTTGTTTCTGCAGAAGTTTGTTACAACTTATGCTGTTATTTTGAAGGCCCAAATCCAGTTGGGTAATAGGTTATGAATAAGCAGTTGTAACCTAGTTTTAGTAAGCTAGTCGGTTTTAGAAAGATGTAGTCTTTATGGTTAGCCATGTAAGTAAACCATTCGGATTGTGGGGTGGTCACTGATTTGTACCTCGAAGCTCGTAGGCAAGAGGATTATTGTACTCACACAGAAGTTGTGAAGCAATGAGTTGAGTTGTGTTATTGGAGGAAACTGTGAAGTATCTCCAAGTATTTTTGTCTAAGAGTTTTTCACTGTTTGTGTGTTTGGAGTGATGTTCTTCAAACGGATTGTTCTTGTTGCAGGGGTTTGCAACAGTTAGGAACCACTAGGGAGTGAGCAAAGGTTCTCTTGTCTTAGATGGATTTCTAAGATAAAGATTTCATTGAGTAGTGATTAGGTAAATCAGAGGTTGTTTATCTGTAAACCGGAGGTTGTTTACATAAAATAATACTACTGATAGTGGAGTCTTCTTCCTGGCTTGGTAGCCCCCAGATGTAGGTTGATTGAACCGAACTGGGTTAATAATTATTTTGTGTCTTTATTACTTTCCTGCATTGTATAATTTTTCCTTGTCTATTTCTATAAATGTCAAACCAGATGTCTTGACATCCTTATAGGACATATGGGTCTGCAGCACCAGAAATTTCAATTGGTATTAGAGCAGACATCATGTCATTTTCTGGATGAGATCCTAGGGTGGATACTTTCTAGTTGTGTACAAGGTAGAAGCTTATTTGAACAAGGTGTCTTCGTATTGTATGGTCCCTTGAAATGGAGGATGAACCTATTTGTGAAAGGTTAGTGTGCATTGAAGACCAACCTCACCAGAACTGTTGTACCTTCTTGATGAAAGAAGATAATGAGGCTAGAACAAAGAAAGTTTAAATTCAAAGACTTCATGCGGGAGTGAAGAACTTGGATAAAATTGTTCAGCTTATATTTAGCACAGAGAAGAAAATTGTCAAAACCTTCATGCGGGAGTGAAGATATTGATAAGGTAACTCTTGTGCTTATGTGTTTCCTTATGGTCATGGTATTGGTCATGTCTAGTCTATTGCTTGGTGAGAAGCAATTGTATTATAGGGTTGATTTATTTTCAATCCTTAGATGTCATGCTTACGTTTGAATTATGGAGTAAGCATTGTGTAAATTTTGTTGAAGTATTTCTATATTCTGCTGCATAGCTTCTAATACAACCCTTAAAGTGAAAGAAGAATTATAGGGTTATTTTTTTAATAGAATATTTGGAAGATTTTTACAACTATATTAAAATTGTCAAAGATACTTGAGATCTTCCTCAAGTCCACGCATAAAGACATTTATTAATAGAGTTGATGAGTATCAATTGATCAATGATCCTCATGCACATCTTCTTATTGTTTGAAGACCTTGAATATTGTCAAGGATAATATGTTCCAAGGAGATGGAATTGATGTTCTATGGGATGTTAGAACATTACCTCATCAGGTATGCAGCTTCCAGTTGAAGAACAGATGTCCTGGGTGCTAAACAAATGTAGTGTGAGTACATATGTTTGGAACTTACTTCTGATCTGGAAGAGGAGACATCTGCCTTATATTAGTTGAGCTCAATGCAAGTAAAAGGACTCATAATGGTATATTCTACAGTCCCTTTATGTGAAATCAAGATGAGCTTGTATCTGGAATATCCTTTTGATCAAAGGAACCAGAAGTGTGGAATTTTGTTCATGACCATAGAACAGACTCTGTTTGATGCTAAATATTGTGTTCCAACCACAATAATTAATGGTCCTGAGTGTTGACTGCCCTAAATGTTGTCTTGGATGGGTATAGTCTTGAAGAATAAGGGGAGACAGATTGCTGAAAGAATCTACATATTTTTGTATCATACCAAAGTAAGTGTATTCTAGAAACCTAGTAATGGGAATCTCCTATGTAGGTCAAGACTATGGCATCAACCATCTCAAAGTCATAATGAAAGTATGAAGAAAAGCTTATTGAGATATGGCTAATGTTATCCCATAGTTATGTTGATTGTCTGATCTTGGAGCTTGATCAGTTGGTAACTCTTGTGCTTCATATGATCCCCCCACAAGTGTTATGTATGAGTTATTATGGATGTTACCCCTATAATCATAATATATGATGTCGTATCAGATGTTGTAACATCATCTAAGTGTCTTCAGACTTAAATGTTTGTATTGTTGCTTGGGAATAAGTTTAAAGTGTGAAGATGAGATCAGTCAGTATTATCTAGTGTGAGTAGATAACTCTAACTGAACAACTGGTAAGTACTTTGACGGGAGACTAAGTACTTATTAGTATGGATCTTGAATGAAAACTACATATACTCTATCAGGAACTGAGTAAGTGTTTGAATTACTCATGCAAAACTATGAGCAGAATGTTAATGTCAAGCTCATATTAATCTTCTCAAGTATAGAATGTGTATCTGGTGATGATATGATTCATTGTTAAGATGTGCATACAAATATTGACAAACATCTTGATGGGAGCTAGATATTTGTGTGATAGTTTTGTGGAAGTCTAAATTTAGAATCAAAAGTAATGAAGAATGTGATGTAAAGAAAAGAATGTTCTACATGAAGATGTAACATCACAACTATTGAAGACACCAGAAATTGAAGTGAAGGCAGATAAGAGTCAGACTTATCTTTTAAAGACATATCTCTAGTCATACGCATGGTTGATAATGTGGTTTATCTTCTACTACAAGTAACAGAGTATGGCAATTTGTACCTTGTGTAGCAAGTAAACTGAAGATTCTAAATTTGGAAACTATGGCAAATTCCAAATAAAGAATGCTTTAGTAGTGTGAGGACCAAAATAAAATATGTCCTTATTTTGTGTAACTCAGGGGGACTAACAATATTATGGAAAGCTTCATCTTGGAAGTTAAAAGGAGAAGTTTTAATATTTAGGGGGAGCAATTGTCTATATGTTAATTTTTAATTGTTTGTGCTTCCAAATGTTACTTAAGATGTTTATAAAGGGAGCAAATGACTATGCGTGTGCATTTGTGAATGTCTTATCTGACGTTTAAACATCTATTTTTTGATGTTGATTATGTCAAGCTACAACTGAGGGGGAGAAAGTATTATATAGCAAATATAATAGGACACTTATAATGGGAGCATCCTGGTATTCAGACCTATGTTTAAGAAGGGGCTGAGACACAACTATGAAATTTGGACCAAGGCATCAATATCCATGACTGAAGGAACATAAATAAGAAGTGTCTTTGCAAGCTTATGTGTGGGGTCATAGATATCATGTGAAGAAATATGGTCAAAATCCCAAGGTATGATATCTCAGAAAGAGGCAGTTTGGATTGGTGAAATAATAGGTAGCAATCACATGCTCTTGGCTCCTGCATGGTGTACAAAAGTTAGGTGACCTATGCAATTTGTTGGAACTAACTCTATCAAGAGATATCTGCCAAAAATAATAAAAGGAGACAGAGTTAGTTTGGACGGTACATGTTTGTTTTTAGTGGAGTCCTTCAAGACAAAATTTATTCCCCTTGACCAAAGACCATAAGCTGTTATTTCCTAAGCCTATTCATAGAGGACTCATCCACCTCCAACATCAAATAAAATATTTACTGCCCTCAGCATCAGGAATTTTATTCGAATCTGGGCTTTTTGTGCATGGATCTGGTTCAATGAGAACCTCATTTGCCAAGTTTTGGCTAAAAAGGGGGAGAAAAGTTGTATTGCTGCTATTACAATTACTATTGATGGTCTCATTGTTGCTGCTACGAATGAAAGAGTAAGTTCACAAATGGTAACTAAACCAAACATCACATTCCTGTTTGGAAATCCTTTGTGATGTGTGATTTGAGTTATGAACAAAGTTGTGACCTATGTTCTAGGTTACATGGAGAAATTTCATAATTCCCTCTAAAATGTCTCTTATGCTACTTAGGGGGTAGTCTATCTCTAAATCTAACATTGAGTCTTCAGAACTCTCCTACCTTGCACACCTGACGTAGGTTCAATGGAGAAATGAAGATGTCAAATAAGATGTTCAGACATCACATGCAACTCAAGACTTGTAGCTATAAGAATGAGACCATGGATGAAGCAAAAGGATTTTTAATTGTAAATTGTTAATTGTAAGTTGTTGTTGTTGATTCAATGTAATGTCCTGTACTTGTAATTATTTGTTTTAGCCAAAATGTTTTTGAAGGCATATGTGAAGGTCCAAGAGCTAAGGAGAAAAATTAGTAAGGACCTTGATTGTAGCAGAACTTATCTGCTTGTTTGTTTTTCTGCAGAAGTTTGTTATTGCAGTTTGTTACAACTATAAGTTGTTGTTTGAAGGCCCAAATCCAGTTGGTTGATAGATTATAAATAAGGACTTTGTAACCTAGTTTTGGCAAGCTAGCCACGAATAGAAAGATGTAATCATTCCGGTTAGCCATGTAAGTGAACCATCCGGATTGTGGGATGGTCACCAATTTGTACTTGGAAGCCCGTAGGCAAGAGGATTATTGTACTCACTTAGAAGCTATGAAGCTATGACTTGAGTTGTGTTCTTGGAGAAAACTGTGAAGTAACTCCAAGTATTTTTGTCAAATATTTTTTGACTGTTGGTGTGTTTAGAGTGATGTTCTTCAAACTGGTTGTTCTTGTTGCAGGGGTTTGTAACATATAGGTACCATTAGGGAGTGAGAAGAGGTTCTCTTGTCTTAGATGGGTTTCTAAGATAAAGGTTTCATTGGGTAGTGATTAGGTAAACCAGAGGTTGTTTATTTGTAAATCGGAGGTTGTTTACATAAAATAATACTACTGATAGTGGAGTCTTCTTCCTGGCTTGATATCCCTCAGATGTAGGTTGGTTGAACCGAACTAGATTAACATTTCTGTTGTGTTTTTATTGCTTTCCTGCACTGTATAATTTTGCCTTGTCTATTTGTATAAATGCTAGACCAGATGTCTTGACATCCTTATAGGACATATGGATCTGCTGCACCATAAATTTCATAATATATGACTACGATCTTTTCTAATTGTTCCCCATCTTTTCCAAAGTTTGATTGATCTCTTTATTGGAGATTTTAGCTTGCCCATTAGTTTTGGAGTGGTACGATATATGTACTTCATGCATAACTTATACTTTTGAAGAAAAGACTACATGATGCAATTAAAGAACGGGTTTCTTGGTCACTTATGATTGTCTGGTGTTATACCCCAAAATTTTCCCTCCTACTTCTCAAGAAAATCCACAACTCCATACTCAAGGATTTCACAAGGGTTGACCAGACAAACTCTCTTCTAAGCAATCCATCCAAGCTAGGGTTTTGCTCCTCTCAAGTCAAGATGGATTTCCAGTGCCTTAAGTGGTCATCATACCTCATTATATGCTTCAAGGGATCACCATGTCCAGTTTCAAGCCTTACAGGTCAAAATTGCTCATCCAGTTGCTCAGATGGTTGAAAATCAACTATATTGGACAAAAAGTCAACTACGATCAACATGCAGTCAAACTTCATAACTTTTGGTCAACATCAGTATTTTGAAGTGATATTCATCATTTGACCAAGGGTTGATCATGATTCATCAAGAAAAGCCAAGATTTGATCAAAAGTCAAAGTTTCTAAATTAGGGTTTTTTCAGACAAAAGTCAACAGAACTTTGACCAGGCATAACTTTCACATACTTTATCAGAAATTTTTTCACAAAAGCTTGTTTTAAAGTGAATTCAATTCTCTACAACTTCATGTCTCACAAGCTTTGCCTAGAAATGCTTCATTTGGAAGTTATGGATCAAAATATTATAGGTCCTTTTAAAAAGTCAACAAAAAGTCATCTTTTTGAAAAGAAGTGTTCATGAACATGGACACTTCAATAAATATGGAACCAAAAGGGTTGTTTAGAGGACATCTTGAGCTTTCTAAAAAGTTCAAGAACACCCAAAAATGTTAAAAATTGAGCAAGATACAAGTTGTGCAAGTTGAGAATTTCTGAGGAGGTACATAGAGAGAAATACCTGAAAAAAACCAAAATTTTCTAAATGGACTTAACTTTTCTTGGTCCAAACTTGTTTCTTATATGAATTGGAACCTCCAAGCCCAAGACCACATTTTTATCTTTTATTTTTTATTTATTTTGGATTTTTATTCATTTAAAACTAATTTAATTAAAATAAAAGATATAAAATCAAAATATTAAATACAAGGTTGATTTTCTCTCATTCTTGAGGTCCAAGCAAGCCAAATGATCTGATTATTTCGAAATATTGGAGATTGGCAAGAGACTTGATGGAAATTTGTTCCAAAAAGGGCAAGATTTGATGAAAATTCCAAATCAAATATTCTTCCATTTAAGGCAGTATATTTTCCAATTATGTTTGACCTAATGCACACTCCTATAAATACATAACAAGATCAGACCATAAAGAGAGGATTGGCTGCAATAGAAAACCCTACACAAACTTCTCTCACCTTTCAAGTTTTAGGGCAAACACGAACTACATCCTCCAGCCGTTCCCAAGGCGTTTCAATAATTCCATCATCTTCCTGAGGTTTCCAGGAGGCAATCCCAAGCCTTACACAAGGCAGATCGTGCCCAGAACGTGCCAACCAAGTTGCACCAGTTTGGTAAAACTCATGAAATTCAAACTCTCAATTCATGCTGTTTAAACTGATTCGATTTACATATTCATGCTTATATTGATGTTTGTGATTGTTTAGAACCATTGTGCATGAGTTTTTACGCAGGAATCATGATACACCATTGTTAGGGCACGAAGCTTCTGCTTCATCGTATCCTTATTTCCAGGCTGATTCAGACCAAACCAAGGCCACCACTGAACTCACGGCCCTTGATTTAGGGGGGGTAAGGTCCCTTTGTTTGCCTTTATTTTCATTATTTCTATAGATTTGATCTTGGAAGCAACCGGAGAAGATGACCGGAGCTTCCCTCCGGTGTCTTTGACTGCAGGTCAACCGGGTGGCTTCCCAGAAGTTCTAGAAGGAGCAACGCTAGAAGTTCCAGAAGGAACATCACCACAAGTTCCAGAAGGAGCAACACCAGAAGTTCCAGAAGGAGCAACGCTAGAAGTTCCAGAAGGAGCAACACCAGAAGTTCCAAAAGGAGCAACCCCAGAAGTTCTAGAAGGAACTTCCGTGCCAACCTCCAGAAGGAATGAACTTCCGCGCCAGCCTCCAGAAGGAAGGAACTTCCGCGCCAGCCTCTAGAAGAAAGGAACTTCCGTGCCAACCTCCAGAAGTTCTGGAAAACAGGTTTCCAGAAGTTCTGGAGGGAACTTCCGTCAGAAGTTCTGAGACGAGCTTAGTTAGAAGTTCTGACGGAAATCAGTTTTTTTATTTTCCTTCTAACTAATTTATTTTCTTTTCAATTATCTTTTAAACTATTTTCTAAAAAACTCTAAAAAATGTCTAACTTTAAGATTTAGGTTCCAAAAACCTTTATTAAATTTTTCACACAAAAACATTTTTCTTTTCATTTAAATCATTTTTTAAAATTAAATACTAATTAGTTAGAATTAGGTTTTTCTTTCATTAAAATCAATCACAAAAAACTCCAAAAAAGATGATTTCATTTCTAGTAATTAGGATTGCTAACCTAAAACCATTTTTCTACTAATTTGCATAACATTTTTCACTAACATTTTCTCATTATTCTAATTGTTTATTTATTATTCCGCATTCAAATTCTAGAAAGGTTGTATAGGTTGCAAATTCTTTATCATGTAATAGCGTAGGATTTACTTTCCGCACTTTATATTTCTGCCTTTACTTTCTGCACTCCTATATTATGTATCTTCCCCAAAGCCATGTAATAGTCTAGGGTTTTACTTTCCCGCACTTTACATTTCCGCAATTTATTTTCCGCACATATTAACTGCTAGTAACTAGGCGTGTATAGCAAGATTAAAAGCAACATAGACCACTTCTAATCACAAGATAAATATCTGAATACAACACACTTTTCACACATGCACCCCCTTAGGGTATCCTCTCTTGTTGCCTTACGAACACAATGGTCATGTCCCTCGAACGTGGAGATATCTTAGCTAAGACGCTTACAAACATATCATCATAGTCCCTTCGAATTAAAAGATCATAGCCCCTCGATGACCCTCGATGTTGCCTACGAATATATGATCTCGTCCCTCGATTATTGCCTACGAAAAAGTGATGATCGTCCCTACGAATATGCTATTATATCCTTACAAGTTGCCTTCTATGACCATCCGATGTCCCTTCAAATGTACCTTTTACATCCAACGAATAAGATCACCTATCAACCAATGGTATGGATAACCTTATTCTAAAGGAAAGCAAAATAACACGGAAACGACCATTCTGAGTAGGTAAATAAGACTCTTTTGCTTGCTCAAATCTATCAAAATAATTTTTACACCTCACACTTTTCAAAAACTTTTCAAAAATACTTGGTATACATTCCAGCGTCAATCATTACAAAGTCTCTTTCCAAAATAAAACATTTCCAAACACTTTGTATACATTCCAGCGTGAATCATTACGAAGTCAAAGTGAAATGCCTTTTCAAAAACATCTTTTCAAACACACACATAAAAAAGCAATTTGTAAAGTGAGCTAAGCAATTAAGAGCCCGTAGATAACTACGGATAGAAAGGGTGCTAACACCTTCCCTTTTCATAACTGTCTCCCGTACTCAGAATCTAATGAAGGTATTTTCCTGTTCTTTTCGCCTTCCCTTAATTGGGTAAAAGAAAATTCGGTGGCAACTCTTGCTATCCGCAACATTTACGATTAAACGCAAAACAAACAAGTCAGTTCTCCCACCGTATTACATCTGGGAAATTACAAATTTGTAAAATATATATTAGACCTCACAAAACTCACAACAACTCAAGAATTATTTGTATGAATGGCTATTACCTCCATCTACATAGAAACATGATAAAAACTAAAAAAATAAAAGAGATTGGGAAATGTATCATAAAATTAATACCTCACATGTTAAATATCTCACAAAATATTATGGGGTTCTATGCATCTTACTCTTATGAGCAATTTCTATTCATATCATTTGGTAGCACTCACAAGTGTGAAAATTCTTAAATACACCTTTGAAAATGGTGTGCCAAACGAAACCAGAGTTTAACACATATTTTTCATTTTTGATGAGGTCAAAAGTTTCCTCGTTCCTAAAAAAGTAATAAAAGTGAAGAATAAATGGAACTTCATGATGATAATCACAATCCATAATCTTCTGTAAATACAAATTTTAAAAAATAAGGTTCATCCCAGAATTATTATTTTGCATCACTTTTAAGATTGTTGATTTGTGATATATTTGCATGTGTACGGATATTGTACCAGTATTTTTATACCGACTTTTATATGCTCGGTTTCCTTTTGAGTTAAAACAATTCTCCCTTGCATGATTCATGTTTGGGGACTATGTACCAATATTGTTTATACTAACCTCTATGTACCCATTTCACGTTGGCTAAAATCCCAATGCATACATAGTAAATGGAGAAGACTTATAGAGAAAAGGGTAAGATAAAGACCAAAATTAGATGTCGAGATCTCAATATCTCTTGGTCGGTTTAAGTTGAGGGAGGGATGTGAATACATCATATATAGCCTATCCACATTCATAACTAGAAAACAAGAGGAGTTTGACATACAAAGAATTAGCCAGTTTAATAACCTTTATAACCATTAAGCATAGGTAAAAGAACATCATTTAATGATCGGAAAGAGTGTTACAAATGTAGCTTATATGGAAAGGAAATGATATTTATTGGCATCAATGCAATAATGGAAGTCACAACTAGGATAAGGGGAGAAAATGGGGTTATAAAATGGAGACAAATGGTAGAGAGAATTGATCAAACAAATAAAAATACAAACATAAAAACTAAGGCTTGGCTAGCTATACGATAAAATAATTTAGGTTTACATTTTCCAAATATAATTGGCGCCTATTGAGGGGTCCGGTAAAAATTTCTTCGATCGCACCTTCAAAAAATCCATAACAAGGTCATTATTTCTCAATGGTGAGAAATAGCATAAGCAGTAACAATGAGGATTGACATGCTATAACAGAAATGTTGGTCGCAATGGAAGAATTAAGGCAACAAAATGAGGTATTTCGTGATGATATGTAGAACTTCCAAAAAAGACAACAACAACAACAATAAGTCATGGTGGATAAAGATGAAGAGTTTCTAAATCCTCCACCTATATCTTCAAAGATCTAGGTTACTTCTGCCCTTGAAGGTTTCAAGTTGTCTTCATTAATACCCTTTGATAGAAAAAGTGACCCTCAATAATATGTCACATACCTCAATACCCAAATGTCTATATCAGAGTAGTGGATTATCTCATATGCAAACTCTTGGCAAGAACACTCAAATGGACCATTTTGAGGTGGTACATGAACTTTAAGAGATTCTCTATAAGCGACTACTAGGAAATTGATTCATCAATTATTAGCGAGCAAGCATAAAAGATATTTGAAAACTAGTTTATTTAATGTATGTCATGTAAATGATGAATCCTTAGAGAATATTTGTCCAAGTTTAATGAAAAAACTATTGAGGTGGTTCACCCTAATAAACAAAATTTCATAGGGGATTTTCAATATGGCCTTAAGGCGAGACAATTCGATGAGTCACTTGCACATAAATTAGTAGAATAAATGGAGGAGATCACGACAACAATAGAAAGCTATGCAAAAGGAGCAAAGTATTGGGAAACCTAAATCATCAAAATACCCTGAGGAATCCAATCATCAATCCCATCTAAGATATGGACACATTCAAACCAAAATGGAGACTAGTAGATAACTCCACACCTCTATATACGTTGAGAGGTAAAATAATACAATAAGCATATCATAGTAGTCCCATTTTATCCTCCATATGCCAAGAAAAGAGGTGATAATGAGCAATTCAGAAAATGGTGCAAGTATCATGAAGTTAAAAGATCTTATACAGATGATTTGCACCCATTAAAAAGAGAGATTAAATGTCTAATACATGAAGCCCATTTAAGGAGATACACGTAAGGATCTTAACAAAATACAAGTGACTGACCGCCCTAGCTCGTGAGAAGTCAACCGAGAATCCATCAAGCAAGAAGGAATAAAGAGCTAAAGAACGTTGAGGAAATTCGACACACACTTAATACTATTTTTGGAGGGTTTACAAGAGAAGACAAATCAAGTTCTTCTTGGAAAAGATATGCAACTCAAGTTATGCACATTTCTAAGTCACTATCATAAATGAAGGTAATGTCTCTGTCCAAAATAACCTTTTCACGGCGAGATGTGATATGCTTATTACCTCATAAAGATGACTCCATGGTCATTAGTATGCATATACATGAATGGGATATCAAAAGAGTTCTCATTGACCCACAAAGTTTGATCGAAGTTGAAAGGATGCAACTTAATCCTGAACTCCTTCAGCCTTTCAAAGACTCATTGGTAGGATTTTTGGGCGAGACGGTACAAATTTGTGGTCTCATATATATTGGTCTATAGAGATTACACTAATTATTTTTAGGCTGGATCTTGGATCTAGGAGAAAAAGTAGTAATCGCTCTCTTAAAAAAGGGTATCATGAGACAATATTATATGAATCAATTATTTTTATGGGAATAGTGATTGAGTTTTTTGTATCGAAATAAAATATTGAACTTCTCTCTGACATGTCATTTATTCGAGTCGAAGAATTAAGTGTGATTCAAATGAATGGCTCCAAGAGTCGACGTGCAAATTGCTTATGGATGTTTTGGTTTACTTTTATTTTTACAAATATGTAACACTTTTTCAAACAAATATAGTTTTTTTATTTTTAAATTGTAAATTTCTTATAAATTAAAAAAGGTAGTTTTTTCCAATTAAATAATAAGAATACTAGCTTCTATCTTCTAAAAAAAACAGTTCGAATATATAGACAGACCCAACCCAAAACAAGTGCAACAAGAGCTGTTGCACATGGTCCCACAAGTTAAAGGGCCTCAATTTTGCAATTGATAATTTCTTAATAAATACTATTGGCAATTATGTTATCAAGTATGAAAAGTTAAAATACCTTTTGGGTCACTCATCTACTTCTACTTAATATAAATCTAAAGTTGCCATGACAACCCTAGGTAAAATCTTAGCCTCAATAATGATGTGTCATCCTCCCATAACTCCAATGATGATGTGTCATCCTCACAAAATTCTACCAATTAAAAACAATCTTGAAATTTCTCAATTAAAAATATTACAATTATCTTAATAATTATTAATGACAAAACTGTCGATTAATAATCAACATTACAAATACCTCCTATTTCTAAAAATTTGAATTATATACTCATACGAATAATAGAATTTTTTTAAAAAATGTATTTAAATAATTCATATAACTTTAGAATATATTTTTTTTTAAAAAAAAATATAATTATAATTTTACGTTTAAGAATACTCCTACAAATAATAAAAAAATCTCACAAGATTAATATATAAATTATATATAATTTTAGAATGTATTTTAAAAATAAATATTTAAAATTTTAGTTTTAAGAATACTCCTACGAATAATAGAAAAATTTCAAAATATAAGTATTTATATATATATATATATATATATATATATATATATATATATATATATATATATATATATATATATATATATATATATATATATATATATATATATATATATATATATATATATATAATTTAATAACATATTTAAAAAAAATATTTAACATTTTAGGCTTAAATCATAAGTGTTTAAAATTTTTAACATTTTAGGCTTAAAATTTAATGTATATAATTTTAGATATATTTTTATCAAAAATTCACGATAGCAATATAAATTTAAAAAATATAAAACTCACGATAACAATACTATACATATTCCTATTCCAGTTCACTTATAAATTTAAAAAATAAATTTTTTTATTCTTTTTATTTTAATTCAAAAAAGAAAAATTATTTAATGAAATTCTTTTTAATAATCACTTAAATTATAATTAATATACTACAATTATGATAATATAAAAATTAAAAAACAAAAAATAAATATATTAATAATTACTACTCAGCAAAAATTTAAAATAAAAGAAATCAAGTAAGAATAAAATTATTTAAAATTTTATTCATATTTTTATATAATTTTTATATTTAAAATTATTATAAAAAATTATCATTATATTTTATTTATATTCCTATATTTTAACTTCTTTGTAATTTTAATATTACTCTAATTCTAATAGTAATAATATATTTTGGTGTAAATTATTATAAATATATATATAATGTTTTAAAAATCGGACCGGTCATCAAATCGGTAAGGGTACTGGATCACTGGTTCATCGGTTGAACCATTGGGTCACTAGTCGAACCGCATGATTAAACCGGATTAAATCAGATAACTCGGTTTATAGACCAGTCATTATATAGGTATAAAACCGGACTATATAGGTATAAAATCGGTCGAACCGGATCATTCAATATCAAAAAATATAAATAACAACACTTAAATTTTTGGAAAATATCATACCATAAATTCACTGGTTCATAAATTAAAATTCAAAGTTAAACATAAGTATCCCCACAAAACAAAATAATACAAATTACAAAATACAAAGTCTAATTGCAACATAATTTAATTGAGTACTTTAGAACAAAAATACTCCAATATCTATTGAGTTTAGTTCCAATGAGGTAAAATTATTTCAATGTTGGGATCTCCTTCAACATCAAAACCATCTACACCAAAATCAATTGTATTTGCAACATCTTCCCCATCATCGATACCAATACTTTGGTTGTTTTCTCCAGAATTAAGCTGTGCACCTCCCTCAACGTCAAGGTCATCTAAGTTTAATTCATCTGTAACAACATCAATTTAAAAAGTTTACCAATTGACATATAGTAATAAAATTTAAAAAAACATAATTATAATCACAATAACTAATATCATACCATTATCATTTGAAATAGGTTGGATTGTCATACTAGCAAATCTTTGCGTAGTGCTTCCACCTCCTCAATGGTCAAGAATGGTGGTGAATCCTCCAACACCCAATTAGAATGATCACCAAGTGTTTCAAAATTGATAGGATCACAATTTTGTTTCTTCTTGGTTATATAAATCATTAACGATAACGTCAATCGTAGAACCAAACAAACTTAACAAGTCAAGTAATAAGATACATTCTTAACAACCCAAGAAATATCATATATTCTCCAGAGTATTCTTAATAAACCAAACAATATTTCTTAACCATATCATATCAAGTATCGAACATAAACCAATATTTCTTAACTATTAAACCATAGCATATAAAGTGTAATAAGTGCAATACCTATTTTGTAGCCGCAAGTTATAACGAACAAAGACAAAATCGTTAAGCTTTTGATGCTCCAACCTATTTCTTTTTTTTTAATGGATGTTCTCAAACACACTCAAATTTCTTTCACAACCAGAAGCACTACATGTCTGACTCAAAATCCGAATAGCTAACTTTTGCAAATTGGGTGCTTCGGTTCCATAAGTTTCCCACCATTGATCTAAAAAAATGCATGTAAAAAATTAAAAAACAGTTTAAAATACATATTGACATTGTAATAAAATAATTAAAGTTTATCATATAAATATAATTTTACCTGGCAAAACTTCATCTCGGTTTTCTATGGCTGTTGTCCTTCCAAAGCTACCGTCACAATTTTTGAATGAAGTCATCTCAGCAGTTAATTTAGATGGCAAGTCCTTACTATCATAAGCATACTTTTCAATGACATCCAAAAGACCTTGGGTGGTGCACTTGGTTTTTTCATATTCCGGACCAAATCTACAAGATGGATTTAACCAATAACCAGCAGCATGAAGATTTTTGCGAAGTTGTGCATCCCAACGGTTATCCAAGATCTTCAAATAAGGCTCCACTTTCAGCTTATTCCTTCTAAACCTCTTCTCAATCTCATCTCTTGCTTTATACATAGCTCGGTAGAGATATGTGTTCGCGGTAAAAAGTGATGAACGAGGGAATTGAATCAGAATTCGAATCTCTGGCTCAAAACGATTTACTCTTTTGATTTGTTTTTTAAAAAGATGCCGCGAGCATCAAGCTTTATTGTTTCCAAAACAAGAAAAAGAGATGAAAAAGGGGAAAGCTGCAATACCCTAAATAAATAAAGATATGCGGTGTGACTAGTCTGAACTAGACGCAACGCATTGGGGAGAGATCTGAGTAAGGGGATTTGTTATATAAAGGGAAAGTTGTGGCACCCTATATATATAGTTATCTATAGCCTTATTATATATATATATATATATATATATATATATATATATATATATATATATATATATATATATATGAATATTTTTGATATGTTTGTGTGTTTTAATTTGATATTCTATTCTTGGGAAAGTTTCTCCTTTGGATTTTAAGAAAGGTAGGTTAGGTGGGGTCCTAAGTTTTGTTATTATTGTGCTCACAAAGATCATTGGGATCCTCTGCATACATATCCCCTAGTAGGAATCAGAGCATCTGTAGCTCGGATCTAAGGGAGCTATGGTTTGTTTGGTTTGAGGGAGAAAGAAGTATGCTCTCCAAGGATGAGACCTTGTGCCTACGTATTCTCAAAGGGAGGTTGAGAAATTCATAGCAATCGTAGTTCCCACTTATGCTAGTGGAAGCAAAGGGTGTTACTAAGAGACAAAGACAAATGTCATCTTAATGAAAAATGTATCTAATCTATTTCATCACATACATTTTTGAAGGGTTGATTGATTGAATCTTTCATCATAAGTATTAGGCGTTTTGCTTGAGTGTACAAGCGTTACCACTTACGAGTTAAGAAAGATGTTTGAAAGATGATTTAATCTTTAATTGTAAGCATTGATGTTTTGCTTGAGCGTGCAAGCGTTACCACTTACAGTTAAAAGATGTTTTGTTTGAAAAAGTGTTTGAAAAGTGTTTGATTTGTATGTGATGTTATATATGAGATACTTCTTCCATAGAGATGATAAATGTCTAAATCTCTTGGAGAAATTGATTATTGATTAGGGGGATGCTTTTAAGAAGCCCGTGGGTCCTTGTATTGTAAGCCCAAGATGAGGCATTCCAAGGGTCATCGAGGGTCCTTGCATTGTGAGCCCAAGAGGAGGCATTCCAAGGGTCATCGGGGGTCCTTGTATGAAGCTCAAGAGGAAGCTATAGGGTATGGTTGGCTTTGGCTTTAAGAGTGGTTTCACCAGGAAACCATCCTCTTAGGGTTCAAGAGTGATTTCACCGAGAAATCATACTCTCAGGGTTCTATCCTAGAGCGGGTGATTCTTTGTATTGGAAGCCCAATAGGAGGCTGTTAAGAGATTTACAGGTCTCTTTCTTGTTTGATGCCCAAGAGAAGGCTAAACTCAACGAGGAGTTCTTTTGAACGAAGCCCAAGAGGAGGCTAACTCAGTAGGGGAGTTGTCTTATATGAAGCCTAAGCGAAGGCTAAACTCAACGGGTGAGTTGTCTTATACGAAGCCTAAGAGGAGGCTAAACTCAATGAGTGAGTTGTCTTATACAAAGCCTAAGAGGAGGCTAGAGGGAACCTAGTTGTAAGACTAGTTGTTATGTTATAACTGAAAAGTTATACGAACGAGTGTGTGATGTGTATTCAAAGGAGTTTATGAAGGAAATATATAAAAAAGTGTATAAAACAAGCAATTAAAGCAAGTGTAACTTGAATATATACAAAGGGTTGAGACTTACACCTTAAGGGAGGCCCATTGGTTTAAGAGCAGTTTCACCGGGAATAATGCTCCTCTTAAAACCAATGGAACCAGTGTATAAACAAGCGGATGAAAACAAACGAACAAAGTTTGTTATGCTTGAATATTTACAAAGATGATTGCATGTGTACAAGGAAATGATATGTACACGAAATGGTGGATATGTACAAGGAAATAAAAATGTACATAGGAGGGTTGGGACTTACACCGTGAGGGAGGCCCATGATCAATTTGAAAGAAATTCAAGGAAAAACCTGGTTCGGTTTATCTTCAAATCAAATTGATCATGGAAAAAGGTGTGTAAGTTTATTGAAAGGTTTTTGAAAAGGTTTTGAAAATGATTTTGAAAAGTGAAGGATATTCACAAGAAGTTTTGAAAAAGATTAGGTTTGAAAATTGGAAAGAAAACATTTTTGAAAAGTATTAAAAATACTTAAAACGTCTCATTTTTAACCGAATTAAAAATATGATCAAAAAGAAAATATTTTTGGATTTTTTTGACATAATCATAAAATAGGTATATTAAATGACAAGTGTGCAAAAAATCATCTCAAAATGAGAAGTTTTGATTGGTTTTTGAAAATGTTGAAGTTTGTTAAAAAACTTTGAGAAAATTAGTGATAAAAAAAAAGATTTTGGTCCTAAGGAGGTTTGAACCTAGGATCCTTGGCTTAGAAGTGAAAAGTTTTACCACTGAGCCATGTGCTTGACTTGTCATTTAATCACCTTGTTTTAAAGAAGTTTTTTTGAAAAATATTTGCAAACGAGTAAAAATGAAGTTTTGAAGAAAAGGATCAGAAGTTAACGTTTCTGAAGGAAGTCAGAAGCTGAAGTTCTGAAGGAGTCAGAAGCTGATGTTCTGAAGGAAGAAGGAAGTCAGAAGCTGAAGCTTCTGAAGAAGTCAGAAGCTAAGGGAGTCAGAAGATGATGCTTCTGAAGAAAGTCAGAAGCTGATGCTTCTGAAGAGAGTCAGAAGCTAAAGCTTCTGAAGGAGTGAGCGTCAGAAGGGAGTCAGAAGTTGATGCTTCTGAAGGAATGAGAGTCAGAAGCTGATGCTTCTGAAGGGATGAGCTTTTTATTAAAAAAAAGGTCCCAGGGGGATTCGAACCCTGGGCCTTCTAGCAAGGCAAGGTTTTAAGGCGTGCTGGCTTGCCACTGGGGTGGCTGTTACATCCGGTGGTGAAACAACAACGATTAAATATAAGATAAGTCAAGAATTTGAATTTTCCAGGAATCAGAGAACGCACGTAGCAACTTCATCTTCAACCTCCAGATTCCAATTCGTATCTTTCTTGTTTCTCAATGAAATTGCACGATCCAAACATCAATCTTGCTTGGATTTTCATCATGAACATGATGGTGGCAATTAATTATATTTATTTTTAGTGTAGGATGATTAATTTTTGCAAGAACATTAAGAACCCTAATTCTGAATTTTGATTGTGAAATCGTGTATGTGCACCAATTCAAGCAATTGATTGAGGGTTTATGATCCTCATAAGTGCAGAAACATGATGGCCAAGCAATACTTGAGTTGGAATTTAGAAATCAAAGAGTTCAAAGTTGAAGTTACTTACCTCTATGAGCAGAAATCGAATTCCTTGCTGGAGTGTTTCCAGAAGTTGTTTAATGATCCTGTGAGCTTCCTTGAGTATCACTGAGTGTATTCCAACACTTACCTTGCTTTGAAGCGCTCTGATTCCTCCTACCCGATTCAAGTTTCAGGCTGCTGGTTTGGAAATGGAGGATGATGGTGGAGTTGTTCCAGAACTTGTTTAAGGGCTTGGACAGTCTTTATATGTTGTATAGAGTGTGTTTGAAGTGAAAGATTAGAACAAGCATGAGTGAATTGAGAGTTTGGAAGTTTTGGCTCAAAACTTGCACAAATGGAGTTTTCTGGAGCAAACTGACTCTTGGCTTATTCTATGATGATTTGAAGTTTCAAACAACTTCTAAATGATGTTTAGAAGATGTTTGAATGACACCTTTGGTTAGAACTTGCAAGAATTGCAATTTGGAATTCTAACCTCTTTGAAAATTTAGAAACTTGCAAAAATAGAAAGAAGTGAGAAAACAAGTTTGGAATTGTTTTGGTGTACTTTTTAATGAAGTAATAACTCCTATTTATAGGCCAAGGAACTTGAATGGCAAGTCAAGATAAGCTTGAAGAGTTTGCAACTTGGAAGCTTAGGTGTAAGAAAGGAATATTCTTCATTAAATGCAAATGGAATCTTTCTTTAACCATGGTTAAAAACTCAAGTGCTTCTAACCTTTCCTAATCATTGCTAATCATATTTTTATCCCTTAAATCCTATCTCATTTGGTGACAAGGCTTCTAGAAGGAAGAAAGTTGCAAAATAACTTGTAGTTTTGATGAATGATTTCGAAAATTTATGTTTATGGAGCTCTATGTTTCAAGATCAAAACCCTAGCTACACAAAGTGTTTTTTCAAGTTCTTGGATATTTTGGAAAGCTTGTAACAAGATATACGACTTTCATGTTTTTAGTTTTTCTTGAATCAAAATGGATCTAGGTGAAAAATGGCCATGAAAGTAAGGAAAAACCTTGTTTTTTAACACTTGAAAATTTTTCTAAGTGTTAGAAAAATATCAACTTTGACTTTTTCACATTTCTTAATTTTTTATGATCATGATGGATAATTTGAAATGATTATATGATTGAAAAAATTTGGATTTGAAAAAGTTGACCAAAAATCAAAGTTTGACCTTTTTGAACAGTTGAATTTTCATCAGATGATTCAGAATTTGTCTGATGAAGAAACATGGATTTGGGAATGTTTTGAACCAAGAAATTAGGTCAAGATGTTGCATTGATGATGTTAAGATCAATCTCCAAGCAAATATGTCATTCATTGAGCAGAAAGTCAATGATTCACTATCTTCGATCAAAACCCTAATTGGTCGATTCAAGGTAGATCATTTGAAAAATTTGGGAATTTGAAGATCAAATGTTGATGATTAAGTAAGATAGATCAATTGAGTTGAGTCGAGACTCAAAACCTAATTGATCATACCTTGAACAAATGAAATTTTGATAAAACCCTAATTTGGCTCTAGGAGCATACGCACGATCTATCATGTTCTAAAATTGTTAGTGATGCAATGATGTATATGTGAATGATATAAGGTGGTATCTTAGGTTAAAAATTGGGGTATGAAAATATTCCATAGCCGGTTTATCTTCACTATCAACAATACGCAACACATGTACAAGAGGTTCTGTAATTTTCACTATGTCAGCGCATGTAGACCAAAAGCTTGAGTCTAAGACTTGTTCCACAAATTGTTTTGCTTTGACATCTTAGGAGTAAGTTGTGGTTGTCCACTCTTTGGATGTTACCATGGCTCTTAGTGCATCTTTATGAGACAGAATACTTTGTAATGCAATGAAATTAGTAGCAAAGCGTGTTGGAGCAGGACGAAGTATTTCTCTTCCACCTGTATTTTGTCTCATCAAATACAATGCAAAACAATGGTTATATACGTATTTCGTAATTTTTGTAGCATTTGACACTGCTCCACTTACTTCCTCTAATTTCCCGATATCCTGCAACATCAAGTTAATACAGTGGGTTGCACAAGGAGACCAAAACAACTTAGGAAACTCCTTCTCCAACAACTTTTCAGCAGCGACATAATTTGCAGCATTATCTATAACAATTTGAACAACATTTTCTTGGCCAACATACAACA